>OX393579.1:41620708-42109915 GCA_947652605.1 Elmis aenea | reverse complement strand
GGGAAACCAAGATTGTATTATGGATAACGGCCGCGAAAGCCTCAAGAATAAAAATCTACAAAAGCCAATTTTTATTTTTGTTCTAACTCATATGGTTACGGAATTATTCAAGTTTGAAAAAATCGACCTTTTTCAGTTTTTTCAAAATATTTCAAAAAGTTGATGACGTAGGTCAAATTTAAAAATGGCATCAGATTTCCCTTTAAATTCTGCACAAATTTGCTAATTTAAAATGTTTCCTGTATCTCCAATATTAACGGAGTTACCCATACAACAGGTTAGAAAAATGGGCACCCTGTATACAAATAAATAAAATTAATAATGATTTGTTTTTGAAAGAGAAAATTGGACAAAACAATGTTGCTTTGTTTGTAGGGAAAACATAGCTACAAGCAGTTATTTTAAGTGATTTTATGAGTTTACAACAACTACAATACAAGTGTCATTTATATGGTAATAGATGTCATTTAATATGTAAAATAATTCCAAACCATTCACAATTTAAACCGATATGTATCCTTGTGTACAAGTACATTACAACTAAAACAGATTTTAGCTTTTTTATAGTATTTAAATCCTCTTCTTGAATATGGTTTCATAATTTACCTTTTAAAATTAAATCGGAATTTAATTTGAAACTATAAAATACGTGTTCAATATATTTCATATTTTATAGAAAAACCTTTTTTTTTCATTTTTTCCTTACCTCTGGAGAATTTTTACTGCTTTAAAGCTTTTGTTACATTTTCACGGACAAAGATTACGTTTCACCGAAATAATTAATTGAACTGCTGATTCAGTTACAATCCAAATTTAATTTTCTAAAATTTACTTTCGAACAACTGTTCCTAACAGTTACCCGTTATTTCAAGATAATTTACTTGAAGGCAATATATTCGTATAACTTCCGTCGACGCCTAACCAACCCCTAGATTAAATTATCTAATTGTTTTTGTGCTTTGCTTGATTCTTTTGGACAGTCGTTCGTTTTATAAAATACACTTTCGAGCAAATTGTTTAAAATTCTTCGCCCTAGTTATTTTACATTTACATAACAACAGAATGCACTACTTAAAATAATGAGATGAAGATTTGTACAAAGCAGTGCACATTGATGTATAGAATTTTATATATTGCGTCAAAGAGTTTTAGAAGAAAATCTTATATTTGTAGTGGTTTCTTGTAATTAAATGTTTGTGTAACGTTTACAACTAAATACTAATTTGAATTTTTGCTTTACAGGTAAGCCACTTGTTATCGTTAAAGGCAAGGGGTGAGTATGAAGTTGATGTGGGTTAAGGATTTCTCTCTACAATAGATCTAAATATTTATTTTCTGAAGTTGCGTTAGGAACGGTATTGGAAAAGGTGGCATTGATTGAGACGATCTTAAGTCAACAATTTTACTTTATATTTATTACCAAAACGGAAAAAGTCGTTTTGGCAATCAATCTAATCGCATTTATCGGCACTATTCGTTCTTCAAAGCTGAGACAGGACGGATCAAAAACGAGAACTATAAACGAAATTAACCTACATTTTTATAGGAACCAAAACGGAAACGGAAACGATTTTTTTCCGCTTGAGATTGAAAACGATATAAATAATTTCTATTACCGGTTTTATCACTATTTCAATTTCGCGCGATTTCGTTTTGCAACAATGTCTCACAGCTGTGTGTGCGCTTATTTAGTACTAAAACTGGTGTATTTTGGAGTTCGCAAGTATAAGACGCACCTTGTAGCGGGCCAATATTTTTTTTTTAACCCTTGTAGAGTTGCAATCTGGTCTTTGAGACCAATAAGCAGTTTAATTCTAGCCTAAATTAATAAAGTTCAAACTTAGTCTAAGGTTTACCCAATAGTAGTCCTTAGTTTGCTAATATACAGGGTGCACCACGACCCTGAGATTCTTCGATAGCTCCTTTATTAATGAAAATATCAAAAAATATTTAATACAAATATTGTGCGAACCTATTTTCAACATAACCTAAAATTATTTTCAAATATACAGGGTGTTTCGTTTGAGCGGCACATATAAAAATGTAATTTTTTTAAACAGAACACCCTGTATATTTTTACATTTTTAGATTCCTCTTAAAATTTACTTTAAAAAATGTATATGGTTATGTAGGTCTTAAGTCAACCGTTTTCGTAAAATTTAAATGTTTATGAAATTTTTGAACGATACAGCACTTTCAATTTTTTTTAACATTAAAGTTATTTAAAAAAGCGGTAATATTTCGTTTAAAAATTAAATTGACAATAGATTAATTAACACTTTGCGCTAACTACATTTAAAAAATATTATACAGGGTGTTTTTTACGCTTGGTCAAACTTGTGAAACTTTAAACATCGATAAGTCATTTTTCTTAAATGGAACACCCTGTATATTATTATATTTTCTTGTAGGGAATTTAATTGTCTTTCGAAATTATTAAGCATGACCTATACCTAAAGTTAATATTTTTCGAGCTATCTCGATTTTTATTATTATTACTAAGGCAATCGAAATATTTTAAAGTCGGCCTTGGACGCAAGTCGTAATTTTTCAAAGAATTTTTAAATAAAAGAATTAAAAAAGCTGCAATTTTAATTTTAGGCTAAAATCCACGCCTTTTTCCCGAAATTTATCGTATAAATTGTTCAAGATTATATCCTTGTTCATGTTCTACGCACAGCCGTAGACGTTCTGAAAGACTCTATTACCCTTTATAACATTTCGGGGGTTATACCATCAAAAGCAACACAGCAAGTAATGCAGTTGCCGAACACAGAATATCCTAATGGATGGATAGGGCGAGGTAGACTAATCTCTTGGCCACCTAGGTCACCTGATCTTATTCCTATCGATTTATTTTTGTGGGGACACATAAAACAGGTGTATCAAGACCCCCCAACAACTGCTGAAGATATGCAGAACAGAATTCGTGTTGCTATTGATGGTATAACCCCCGAAATGTTATAAAGGGTGCTAGAGTCTTTCATACAAAACGTCTACGGCTGTGCGTAGAACAAGGACATAATCTTGAACAATTTATACAATAAATTTCGGAAAAATGGGGTACATTTTTAGCCTAAAATTAAAGTTGCACCTCTTTTTATTCTTCTGTTTAGAAATTCCTTGAAAAATTTCGACTTACCTCCATGGCCGACTTTAAAATATTTCGATTGCCTTAGTAATAACAATAAAAATCGAGATAGCTCGAAAAATATTAACTTTAGGTATAGGACATGCTTAATAATTTCGAAAGACAATTAAATTCTCTACAAGAAAATATAATAATATACAGGGTGTTGCATTTAAGAAAAATGACTTATCGATGTTTAAAGTTTCACAAGTTTGACCAAGCGTAAAAAACACCCTGTATAATATTTTTTAAATGTAGTTAGCGCAAAGTGTTAATTAATCTATTGTCAATTTAATTTTTAAACGAAATATTATCACTTTTTTAAATAACTTTAATGTTAAAAAAAAATTGAAAGTGCTGTATCGTTCAAAAATTTCATAAAAATTTAAATTTTACGAAAACGGTTGACTTAAGACCTACATAATCATATACATTTTTTAAAGTAAATTTTAAGAGGAATCTAAAAATGTAAAAATATACAGGGTGTTCGATTTAAAAAAATTACATTTTTATATGTGCCGCTCAAACGAAACACCCTGTATATTTGAAAATAATTTTAGGTTATGTAGAAAATAGGTTCGCACAATATTTGTATTAAATATTTTTTGATATTTTCATTAATAAAGGAGCTATCGAAGAATCTCAGGGTCGTGGTGCACCCTGTATAAGTACACTAATTATTAACGTGCACACTACCGCACAGTCTCTGCTTTTAAACTTTTACTTAAACTAACTCAAAAGGTTTAACCCTTTTGAGTCTTCTTAGTAATCCTGTAGTGTCCAGGAGCTGGATCGCCTCGACGTTTACATGGTGATGGAGCCTTTCTTCGTGGCCCTTGGCAAACTTCTTAATTGTGTCGGTTACAGTGTCCATGTGAGGTCCCGATGTATGTCACTGTTTCTGCAATACCAGGGTGCATCAGCGATGTTCGTTAATGTTTTGTTCTGGAATCTCTGGATGATCTGAGTATTACTTTTTTTTTGTGCATCCCCATAGCTGTGTCCATACAGGTTTTAAAATTTGCTTGTATAGCAAAAGTTTATTATGTAGGGACAGAGGGGAATTTTTCCAGATTAGCCAGTACATTTTTTTATAGTTAAAGCCTATTTATTCCCTTTTTTTCTTGACATGAGCCTTCCAGCGTAGCTTAGCGTCCACTGTAATACCTAAGTATTTTGCTGTGTTGGAGTATGGTATTTGCTTACTATTTAAGTTGATTGGTACATGTTCAATTCTCTTGTTGGTGAAATTGGCATGTACTGACTTAGTTTCATTTAACTTTATACGCCATGTTTTTTTGTCCAGTTGTTGATCTGATTGGCAGCTGCTTGTAATTTCTCTGATGATTCTGTATTGTTTCTTCCTACTGCTAAAATAGCTGTGTCGTCGGCAAAGGTCGCTATAGTACTGTTTTCTAGCTTTGGAATATCACAAGTATACAATAGGTATAGGACCGGACCTAGTACGCTTCCTTGTGGAACTCCTGCTTTAATTTCTTTAAGTTCTGAATAAGATTCTTCTTGCTTTATCCTAAAGTGTCTCTCAGAGATGTAAGACTGAAGAATTTGGGAGTGTTTTGGGAGAAGCGATCTTAGTTTATAATTTAAACCATCATGTCACACTTTGTCGAAAGCCTGCGCTACGTCTAGAAAGATGAAAGAACAAACTTTTGTTTCTTCTAGGGCTTTTTTTTTATGACATTCGTAATTCTGTGTACCTGGTCAATAGTTGAATGTTTATTTCTAAATCCAAATTGATGGGAAGGAATTAGTTCTTTTTCTTCTATTATTGGCTTCATTCTTTTGGGCAACAGCTTTTCAAACAGTTTCGATATAACAGGCAATAATGAGATTGGCCTGTAAGATGAAACTTCATGAGGAGGTTTCCCTAATTTATGGATCATAATCACCTCTGCAACTTTCCATAGCCTAGGTACATACTTGAGCCTAAAGGCAGCATTTATTAGGGTGGTCAGTTTTACTATGGCTTTCCTTGGAAGATGTCTAAGCCCTTCACCAGTAATGAAATCAAACCCAGGGGCTTTTTTCGGGTTAATATTTTCTTTAATTTCAGTAATTATTTCATTAGGTTTCTGGGTCTGATTTCATTGTTTTCTTGTAGGATTTTTTCCCAGTCAGGAGTTTCTTTTTTTCCTCCATGCGTTGAAAGTGAAAAAAAATTTCTTTCAAACCGTATAAAAAAATATGTATGGTGTCATTTAAAAAAAAACAAATATGGTGTCGTAACTCCTAAAAAAACAAAAGAAAACAAAAATTTGACAGGACAATATTTTGGGAAATACTGTATCCAAAAACTTTTATTTAAAACTTTTTTTGATAATAATTCTTTCCAATAACAAAATAAGTGGGAGTGCCACAAGTGATGCCTCACCTTGTATAGGTGAGCTTTATGGTATAACAACAGTATTATACCAGCGCGCAAGAGTGCGCTTCACCAGCTATAACTTCGCCAATTTTTGGATTTTTTTATTGAAATTTTCAGAGAATATATTAAAAGGTTATACTATCGACAAAATGTTTGAAAAATCGTTTTTGTTTTTACCTACCTAGGTGTATGTAGCCCCCCTTAAGGGATATTCAGTACTGTAGAAAAATATTAAATCATTCCGTTCAAACATTAAAGTAAACGGTTCTGTGCATGCACCTGTAAGGTATTCTTAGATAAGCTATAAAGTAGTCAGAGCTATAGTGAGCAGATTTTATAATGTAAACATTAATAACCTTTAATTGCCTTCGCTTGACTTAATCTTAGTAGAAATGTATAAATAACGGAAATGCTGCTAAAAAATATTTTAAATTAAACCAATTTGCTGTGGGGCAACTGTGACATTAAATTTTATCTTTATGTGCATAGTGAAGTGATAATAAACTTTTTAATCAACCAGACATATTTTGCCACAAAACTTGATATTATTGGTTCTTGTACAACCTGACCATAGCCAATAAAACATTTGCCACACAATAGCAGACATGTACAAAAATTACACAATAAATTTCGGTTACGATGCGATACCTTAATGTTTGGTGTCGTACATTCTGTCGCTATTGCCGCAGGCAACTTCTGCGTAGTTTAAACTTTATATCGGTACGACTGTTATAATAAAAATTTTGCGATTTACGTGCCTCGTTTGCTAATGGATCAGTTTTCGAGCAATATCAACGGTTTTTCGCCTTATATTCCAGCTTTTGTATTCAGATATTGAGCGAATTAGACGGTTGATATTCCTTTTGGATGTGACAAGCTTATATTAAAATAAAAATGCGATATTAGTTGTGACTGGGAATTTTGCAAAGTACAGGAGAATGGTGTTTAGGATTACTATTAAATTGTGTTTGAATTATTGCAATAGGTACTTATTCTGTTTATCGCGATAAAAATTGGAAAAAACGAGTCTGCGTCTTTTTGGTATTCTTTGAATATGGTAGTAAAAAATAAACTAAATGAACACATGTGTATCGTATTCTGAGACAGTTAAAACCAGAACCCCTAGTATTAGTAGAATTGCTTTCATTTTAATTGCAAAGTGAGGAAAAAAAACTCTATTCTATCTAAATAATATTGATTGTTGTAACAGTCGGATACTAATGAGCCATCATTTATTAACATTTCGCAATTATGCGCAGTTTAAACAATAACCCAATTAATAAATTAATTTTTCCTTTGTTCAATGCAATAATTTAATAATTTTTTTATTTAAATGGTATTTTAATAGTCCATTAAAGCTTTCATTGTTTAAAATAACGCAATATGCAATGTTTCGCAATTTAAACATTACGTATTCCCTAAATTTCCTTTATTACGCGTAAAATCTATTTAAAAAACTGCAGCACCGTTATCTATAGTTGCTAAGCTATTCTAATTTGTACTAAGATTTTAAGATATTCCGGTCCTTTGGTTCTTAGCTCTAAACATTTTATTCGCCAGTCTGTATTTTTATGAACTTAATTATTATTCTAAAGTAATTTTTTCATTGCGTCCATTAGACTTAAGGTAGTTAACGAGAGAAGTTTAAATTGAATCAGAATAGGGACTGCAATGTTGTTTTATCTTTAAACATTTTACTTGCAATTTTTTTTGCAGAATCATTGCTATTTTCTTGAATAGAAACTTTATTGTGAACCCTTATGTCAATAACCCGGTAGCCGGGGGTACCTTAGCACTTTTGGCGACGTTTTTAATGTTTTATTGATTTTTAATCAGGTTTTTTACTCCTAAATAGGGATTGCAATCCCGGGATTCGGGATCGCGGGATCCCGGTCGCTTTTTGGTCTCGAAAATCCCGGGATTTTAAATGTAGAATTCCGGGATTTTCGGGATTTAAAGATTTTAAGTTGGTATCTACTGAACGCGAATATGTTAAACGATGCAATTTTGCAAGTTTAAGCTTGTTTATGTCGCCGCTCGCCGTCTTATGTATAATAACAAAATTTAAAAAAATTCTTGTACTAAGATAATAATCATCCTAATTTCTTTAATTTTTGTTTCTTATACAACAGTATATTTTTAAATTTTTAGTGAATTAAAGTTGTGCTTTGTTTGAGTTTTTAACAGTTTCAGCAAATTTATGTATATGTAATTATGTATTCTAATGTATAATAAATTTATTCAAATATATTTCATTTATTCAAATGTTATATCTAATAGTTTGATTATTTCTATAATAATAAAACATAATAGGGTAGGTATGTATATATGTATATATTTTTCAATTATTATTAACAGATATTATAGAGGAAACAAATTAAACAAAAAGTTAATAAAAATAAATGATAATTACTACATTATTCAATATTTATGTAAATCATTTGCAATTCTAAAAAAAATTATATATACACTGCATTAGCTTTACTTTTTAAGCAAATACTTCACATTATATATAATCCCGGGAGCCCGGGATCCCGGGATTAAAACAACTTCAATCCCGAAATCCCGGGATCGTAAAATTTGATCGGGATTGCAATCCCTAATCGTATTGTGGCTTTGTAACGTCGAATATTGTAATCCTTGCATCATCTTTGTAGTTCAGTAGCCCTTCACGTTCATGCTAGTGGATTAGTTTTGTCATTTTCTTAGTACATGTTAGATTAATACAGGTTAATATACAGGGCGGTTCACATAGAACGGCCACTATTAGTATCTCGTAAACGGTAAGAGTTACATAGAAGATTAAGTTAGACAATTGTTCCCCTTTCTGACCTATTCAGTGATGCTTTAACCCTTATACTACCATGGGGTGGTAACACGCTCTTTGAAGCTGTATTTTTTTTAAATGCCGCTTCCTAAGATTAAAAAAAAAACTTTACCCAAAACAGTATACATTATGCTTTGGTATAGTATGATTTTTGCAGCATATTATCGTTTTTCAAAAATTTAATTAAGGTACACGTAATACCACTAATACTATGTATGGTGTATTGATTTTAGAACGTTGTTTAGCTTTGTCTATGAGTTATAATTTTATCTCATTGCGTGCTTGTCAACTACGTCGTTCAATGGACCAATGCAGAAGGCTAACTATAGCATGGAGATTTGTGGAAAGATGTGAATGCCAAGGAGTTTCTAAGTTTCATTGCTCTTCTGATATTATCAGGGGTTAATAAATCTCATACGGAAGGGATTACAAATTTGTGGAATGTTGAAGATGGTCGTCCTATATTCAACAAAACTATGAGTAGAAACAGATTCACTGCAGTGTCTCAATGCCTGCGTTTTAATAATTCTGCAGTAAGAAGAAAAAATCGAGACCCAGAAAAACTGGCACCAATTCGAACACTTTTTGAATCATGGCTACCTACTCTACAACTCTACAAGATGCGTGCATTCCTTATGAGAACATTACGGTTGACGAACAGCTGTTAACCTTTCGAGGTAGGTGCCCCTTCAAACAGTATATGCCATTAAAGCCAGGTATATGGCATAAAGATTTGGGGATCCTGCGATAGTCAAACCGCATGTTTATATTTGCCAGATATACAGTGGTAAAACAGGAGACCATCGTGAACTCAATCAAGGCAAACGAAATGATAGAGGGGTTAGAGAAATCAGGGAGGAATGTGACCCCCGATAATTTTTTTACAAGTCTCGAACTTGCAAAAGATTTGAAATAAAAGAATCTAACATAGCTTGGTACAGTACGGAAGAACAGACCAGAGCTCCCTTAGGAACTAGTCGATTCGCATAAGAGAGATCTGTATTCAACTAAATTTGGATATTAAGACGATTAGTGTCTTATCGTCCAAAAAAAGAAAAACTGTTATATTACTAACAAAAACCTAACCTGTTGTAGTTTTTTAAAAATAATATTATAGATATTAGTGCCCGCAACGCCTACATTATATGGTGTCACCTAAATGAAGATTGGCAAGCAAAAATTGGCTACAAACGGCGACAGTTCCTTATGCAACTAGGAAAACAACTAGTTCGGCATGCAAATGTAACATAAATGTAGGATAGTTTGATTTTCTTTTTTTATTATTAAGTAAAATAAATTACTAGTAACTATTTTTGAGTAGGTATTTGATATTACCATAAGTTGTTTAAACAATGCATAACGAACTTGGAAAAAAGTTTTTGCTTGATAATGGTTTTATGTAGTAAAGAGCTTTGGAGTCAATATGACCCCAGTGGTATTACGTGTCACAAAACAAAAGCGTTATTATAAGGGTTAATGTTTTAAAAAATTTCCATGGCACGCTAGATAATAAACAAAAATCAAAATTATCTTTTTCTTTATATCTTTAATGACTCGGTTACACTTGATGGTGCAAAAATATTTTTTGGTAAAATTGTAGATTTTTTACGCACTGTGAAATGAAAACATTCATTTGTTTCAATATTGTTTAAATTCTTGGCACTTTATGGCTTCATCCTGACTTTTTGATGAATTTTATTTGTTTTGAGCCTTAATATCAAAATAAATACATTAAAACGTATATTGTTAAAAAGAAGAAGAAAATGGTTTTACATAAGATCATAGCCAACTATGGTTTCTAGTAAAATAGCAAGTTTATATTTTATCCAAGAATTTAAACAAAGTTGAAACAAATTTCATTTTATAGTGCGCGTGAAAATCATGCAACTGTTTCCCCAAAAATATTTTTGTACTATCAAGTATAGCCAAGTTATTATATTAAAGATTTAAAAAAAATGACATTATGGTTATTTATTATCCAGCGTGTGCATTTTTTTAAATATTAAAGTATCAGCGAATAGATCTCAGAAAGTGGGACAATTTGTCTAATTTAAACTTCTTTGTAGCTCTTACCGCTTACGAGATCTCAGTAGCGGACCTTCTATGTGGACCACCCTGTATATATCTTACTGGACATGATAAATAAATATCATCAGAATCTTTGATTTCTTATCAAAGTAGATAATTTAATTGTTTTAATCTTTTCCTAACATTTTTTATTTTATTATCGTAAAAAATTGCCACAATATTGTAAACTAGTTTAGTTAGACCTGATTTTGATTTGTTACTGAAATATTATTATTTAAAAATCAGTCTTGTTAATCATTGTTTTTCTGTTGTTGCTTTATGAACTTTGTCATTTGTATTAATTTTCTGTAACACAAAATATGCGAAAAGTAAAGACATTTTATAAAGCAGTTTTAGATGAAAAAGTATTTTAGCTTGTAAAGTGCGAGACTTGTAAAACGTTAACGAAATTTTAAGTCAGTGTGTTTGTCAAGTGTTTCTGCAAAATTAATTCCACCTTATTTATTTAAAAGTAGCACTTTGCCATTAAAATCAGTTATAACCCTTGGAGCGTGCTAGTCGAGAATTAAGTTGTAATTCTACTTCGGTGCACTTGCACAATTTTTCTTGTCCAAGACTGGAATTGTGTAATTTAGTGTCACATCGCAAGCACTTCTGGCAAAACTTACAAAACTTGAATAAATAATAAACGTCGCCGCGTTTAACTTTTTTAGCTTTTTGTTGAGGTGTCTTGAATTTTATGTTACAGCAGTTTTCATCCATTGTAGCTGCTGTTAGTGAAATTAGTCCTTTAAAAACAATTATAGTTCACTGAAGTTTTAAAGATATATGTTCGTTTTCGCTAAAATTCATTGCTTTTGCATAACTTTTTCTAAGAATATTGTCCAATTGTTTATTTCGATAAATGTCTGATAAAGATATTTAGGGATAATCTAGTTTTTGTTGACATAGAAATAGCTAAGAGTGACAACAATTGTTTTTTTTTCAATTCTGTAATTGTTCTTATTTTAGAAGTAACGTACTTATTTAGTCATACTAAAAAGCAAATTAATTTTATTTTAATTTTACGTTTATATTGTATTAACACTTAGTCATGATAAAATGATAACTTCCATAAAACATGAGGATAATTGGCAAACGATGGAACGTTAACAATACGTTTATTAAACCTTTTTTGTTAGCATTGATGAGTCTTTTGAAATTAATATGTTCAGCCTCTCTTTTTAAAACACCCGGTATAGTGACACTGAAGTGTAATTGAAAGCATGCACAATAATAATTAAACAAAACGGTAACAAACAGTTTATTTTTTTTACAATTTCCAGATAGGTATATGGGCCTGTTTTTAAAAATCAAATATCTTTAAAAAAAAAAAATCAACTTATATAATGTTATGCTTATACTTTGACGCGAAATTTATTCTTAATTGTCATTTTTGTTAATTCTTGGAATAAAAACATAATTATTGGATAAAATAAGCGTTTAATAAAATATAAAGGATAATTAAAAATAAATTTCGTGTCCAAGTGACAGTATAAAGTATAAGCGACATTAAGATGGGCAGTTGCACAGCATAATTCTAAGACACTACAGATTTTTGTCAAAACGCGTTTTGTAATTTGCTTAATTTTGGTTCTTGGAAAAATGAAAATTAATATTGATTACATTTATAAATATAGACTTTTTTCTCAACAAAAAACCTAATTGCACTTTTTTTCCAAAATAATTAGGGGAGATATTATACAACAAAATTTTACCATTGCAGTTACCATAGGTTTGTTCCATCAGCTACTTGGACGATCCAGTAAACATCACGAGTGTGCGCAGTATCAATATCGCGTTTCATCACAGTCTCTGATAGTTCACAGGACGGTCAGTAATCCGTTCCATCAACAATAAAAATGATAGATGAACGGGTTTGCGGACGATCAGAACAGTACATGAACTAGAGGGCGAATTGCTGCCGCGATTTTTAGACGCATGCGCTGTTCATAACTAACGTGAGCTCAGGTAGCTGTGCTTCGCTATCTCAATCCCATTTAGTGCTAGATTCTTTAAGCGACGCTCATTTCTATGAACCCAATAGACGCAAATGTCATTACAGTTAGGCCAGTCGTAAAAGCGTTCCAACAATGGCTAATACTGGGCAATACATTTATTAGTACATAGTTCACGCATGCGAATAAAACAGTTCATGCATTCATCCAAGGATCGGTTTTAAACTGCTTGTTGGATAAATCGTATATTGCGTGATCCAGTTCTACACTCTGTATATTGGTGGTCAGTGTAAGATTACAGACGAGTTAGGCCGAAAGCTACACTTTTTGGGGGCCCCTATTGGAGCAAAAAAAAGGTCTCAGTTATTTTTAAAAAAATCCATTAATTTTTGTAATGGTTTTAAAAAAAGTTCTCGTTCTGGCGAATTGCTTGTTTTGAAAAAATACCGTCCCGAATTACATTGATTTTTAAGGCGCCTTAAAATAAGGGGTCCTAAGCTTAAGTTTGTCTAGCTTACCGTGTAAATCCGGCGCTGTTTGTAGGGTTATTTAAAACATTAAAAGTTAATATTTACTAACTACTGTGAAAATTTAAAAATTACATTTAATTAACATACTGCCTTGGTTGGTCTTATTTGTACTATAATGGAGTAGATTTATTTATAGGAAGTGTAAGAACTTTAAAAGCTATAATTCACTAACTCCGTTATAAAACGAAATTGTTAGTTTAATGTAACTTTAAGTTACAGGCTCGCATAGTTTAGGTTACCACAAGTCAACGTCCTGTCCTGACAAATCCCTGACCTACTAAGTCAACAGTATTTATTGCAAACGAACATTATTGCTTTGTAAAAGCATTTGGGAAAAACTATTCTTGTAAAATGAGATCAGCAACGTCCTCTTAATAAAATAAACATATCGTAATGCAACTTGGTTGTTTTTAAACAAGTTTTATATGTTTTGCTTGTTTATAGATGCTTATCTGCTTATTGTTGTTGTTGTTGTTGTTGTTGTTGTTGTTGTTGTTGTTGTTGTTGTTGTTGTTGTTGTTGTTGTTGTTGATACTTATCAGAAAATGAATGTAGCAGCTGTAATATTTGTTAGCGTGCAAAAAACTTGTGTAACTTTTATATACATTACTGACAGAAAAACTGTAATTTCATGCGAGTGAGACTACGTTATGTTAACCCTAGAAGCCCAATCATATTTTTGAGGCTATAAAGCCCAATCATACGTCAAAACGACGTACAATTATAAAAGAGCTCTATCTAAATAAACTTTACTGCAAATACTAGTTTTTTGTATGGTTTATGTGAAATACTTTCTATGTATATAAAAAAACAGACATTTAGAAAAAATATTGTTTATTTAAACTCTGAAATGTTCACTTTAATTAAACATACAAAAAATGGCACGAAAACTGAGATCCTTGTAATTTTTTCTTATGTACTACAAATTGTTTACAAAAATCAACTATTTATATTTTTTTATGAAAACTAATCAACTCTTATCAAACATAAATCACTTAAGTCAAATATAATTTAGAAAATTCGAAAAGTGCAAAAGTTAACAAAGCCCAAACATACGTCATAACGACGTGAACATTGCGATAACAACAAAATGGCGGCACTTATCAAAGCGAGACTGCTGTCTCCTGTTAGCTCTGGGCATGTACCTAGTTGGCTCGGATGGTCACGGCGATCTAAGCAAGCATGCGAAAGAGATCGCGAATATGTGTTGGAGTGTACGTCAAAATGACGTAGATTGGGCTTCTAGGGTTAATATCCAAAATGGTTTTTGTGGGTTTTGGATAAAGCAATAGTAGTTGAAGATATACAGGTATCACATATGGTGACAATTATTTAACATGCCGACTAGGAATTTTTCAAAATAAAATATTTGTTTTTGCCAATGTTTTAACAATTGTTTCAAAAAAGTGCCAAGTGTTATACAATGTCGAATTCAGAATAAAATGCCCTACAAATTGGCGTTAAAATCAGATATAGGGTCCCTAAGAAAAAATGTACCTGATGATTTAAAAAAAGCGAAACGTGGCATGGAAAATATAATTGGGGATTTTGATTCCTTGCAAAAAGTGAACATAAAAAAGATTTTAAAGCACTAGCGTTTTATTTTGTGGCACAGTTTAGCCCTTCTACAGCTTTCACGAGCAAAAAACATATCTGCGCATGGGAAAGGAGGCAACTTGGCGATCCTTATATTATAAAACATGGAATTTTAAATATATCTACAGTCTACAGTCAACTGAATATTTTAAGCTGCAGAAGAGGCATATCTTAGGTAAGACTTAAATCAATTTTGCTAAAATAGTTAAATCCTGACTTTTTCTAAACTGTTAAATAGTGAGATTTTTAAAAGAAATCAAATACAGTCATAAAAAATGGAGGATTAACCGTGAAAAACTAAATATATCTGTTAAACCTATACATAGGTATAGTATAAAGATACAAATTGGACATCGACACTTTTCTATACTTGGCAATTGCATTTTGTGTAACTCTAACCGCCTCACGTAATGAGAATGTTTCGCTTTTGTCATATGAATGGAGCACGTAGTCAGCTTGCACGAGCGACATGTATACTACACCACTGGATTTGTCTGGTATGGTACGGCGCCTGGGGAAATGTCAGACAGGACTAGACACATGATCTAAATTATGATCTAAGATGAAAAATGCATATGACAGAGTACTGTTTGCATGTAGAGTAATTTTCAATTCATATTATAAAAAAGTCCTTTATTGGTTAGTAATTAATTGAAATATTAATTAAAAGAGGATTTTAATTTCAATATAAAGCAGTGAAGGTCGTAATTGTATGCAATTGGCATAGTCCTTAATTGCAATTCTTTTATTGTATTCAACTCTGTTTGATAAAGTACATTGTTTCTGTACATTACTATAAAGCGTGATTTATTTCGACGGTCGCAACCTTAAAACTTAATATTTTAAGAGAAAAGTCCTATAAACTTGGTGTTTTTGTAAATGGTGGAAAATTTTCTGTCGAATGACGTTCAAATGTTTTTTACACGATGAAATATGTTAGACTGGCGATAGTCAACTTTTTTTTTAAAGTTTTATATATGTAGTATACTTTTTTCAGTGGCGTACGCAGAAAAATATTTCAGGGGGGATATTGTTTTAATTTGAAAAAATAATATTGACTAATTTAAAACGGGGCATAAGTAATGGTGCAATCAGAAAATGACCTAGGGTGCTAGACACAAAAATTAAGTTGTAAGAAAGAGTTGGGGGTCCAGGGGGCGGTTACCCCCCGGATAACAGCGCCATAGACAACTTTTTTAAAATTTTCAAAGTCAAACGTACCCAAAATAGCATTTATGAGTAAAATATACAAACGTAATATATTTTATATGTATGGAAAAGCAGGCTGTCGCACAATTTTGAAATAGGGAAATTATAATTCTAGTTCTTTTCAAATTTTCGGGGAGATTTATACCCCTAATCCCCCCTTGCATACGCCATTAACTTTTTTAAAATGATTTTGATAGAGATTTACATCCAATATTCGATAGTGCATTAAAAAAATAAGTGTACATAAAAAAATGGGAAAAATAAGTTTAAAAGTTATTTATTATTTTTCACAAAGTGGTATTTAACTAAACAAAACACGATCGCTGTAGTTATTCACAGTTTATGACTTCCCTTATTGTGTTTTATTATTTTTCGACGAAAAATCATTATTTTGTGAGCATTGAATTGAAACATCTTAAGTACACACACAAGCAAATTGACAAAAGGTCCATTCAGATTTAATTTCTTAAAGCTAAAAGTTAATAAGTAATATAAAAAGGTACGAAACACTTTTTGCTTATTAGGCCACCTATCCATTTTTTAAAACATTCAGTTATCACTACAAATTAAGCATTATTATTGTAACATTTTGCTAATTTAATCGAATATATATCACCAATATTTAGTGAAATTTTTGTAGATGCCCAAATTAAATGATGCATCATGTATAGAACTTACGAAAGCATTATTAATTTTTTTTAAAGTTCCATCAACTTCAAGCAAATTTAAAATTTTTCAAATTCTGACAAATTTATGAATGTCTCCTTACGGAGTAGGGTGACTAAAATATGTCAGCCACATGGAAACCGCAATAAACCAAACTGTCATCCCCAATTATTAATTAATAGGCCCTTAAACTGGAACTTATAATTATTAGTCGAGTTTAACGCAATTAGGTCCTTTGCGTAGTAAGAAACGAAAAATATAGTTTCTAAACAGGACAAGCAATACTGAATACGTACAACAAGTACAGCAAAACTTGCTCTAACGACCTACACACACGAAACTGTTGGTTAAATTGAAACTTCGTACATGAGCTTTAGAGGTACGTGTATAATGACATAACTTGCAAATTGATTTAGTAATTTAAATTGGAGAACGTAACTGTGCAACAAATATGTATATTAATAAACTTTATCTACGACTGCTATGATAAGAAGCTATTATGACATTCATTTCAGTTAGATAATGAAGCTTCTTACCGCACAGAGTGGGATAAGAAATCATTATACAACACATTTTGATCGGACAATTTTTGACGAAAACTTACAATTATTACAATTATTTATACGCTCGTGATTATATTTACATGTTTTATCCCAAAATTTTCACCACGAAAAGAGATATTACAAAAACTATAATATTTTTGACAGACAAATTGCCTTTTTGCTATGCTGTCAAATGCCAAACTGCCTGGTTGCTATGCGATTGAATACCAAACTACTCGATTGTAAATTAAAAAATTATGACGTTTAACAGAAAATAGGTACTTCATCTTACAAAATAATATATATTTTTTGCAATTTTGGGCAGTCGTAGATAAAAAGTTGTATTTAATACGTGTGATAAAGGCTTTAAACATACTCGTGCTTTTACCCGACTCAGGCTAACGCCCTCGTCGGGCAAACCACGCACTCGTATGTTTAATGATGCCTTTATCCCACTGATTAAATAAATAACTATTACAAGGGACAACTGCTTTTGTTTTCGTTTTATACTATATTACCATGATAAACCACGATAAACAAAACACTATTTAATAACAATTTAATGTAGTTTTACATATCACCAATGGAATAAAATAATTATAACATGAAAGTGCCTGTTTATTATAGTTTACTCTTTTTGGCTAAAGTTAAAACAGTTTATTACTTTATTAGTTCAGAGGTCGGCAACGTTTTTCACTTCGAATGCCATTTATTAATAATTTTAAACCTTAAACATTTCTTGAGTGCCGCCAAAATATTGACCTTAGCTTGGGAGTGCTTAAAACATGCTTCTTTTTCGACTTAATTTATTATTTTCATGTTTTTGGCCCTGCAAATGTTTTATTTTGCCGTCCCAGACACATAAACAATTTAAAAAACTTTTCTGCGTGTCACTCAACATAGTCGCGTGCCACCTATTGGCACGTGTGCCAAGGGTTACCGACCCCTGTGTTAAATAATTAATTTTACAATAACGAAATAGTCACTTTGTACTGGATCTAATATTACAGATTGTCTAGCAAAGTCTTTAATGATGTCTTAGCGTATACTAATTAGATGGTTATCCGTTGACTTTACCTGGCACTGGCACAACACATCACTTGGTTGATAGTACTGCTTTTTATTATTTTGGTTACATTAGTTCAAACAGTTTCATTCTTTTCATCCGCTAAACCAGTCTAGTGTCGTCAAGAAGCTGTCCAGGTATTCGTGAAACCTTTATTTAGGCTTCATTGTAATAATTCGTCTCATCTTCTAATTAGCGGTTGGTATATTCAGATCTCGGTGGAGATTGTCGTTGCTAAGGTACCAAGGCGCACTGAGCTCAGTGGCGGATCCAGGGGGGGTAAATGGGATAATTACCCCCCTAAGACTAATAAGATATTTAAAAAAATTAAGTTTTACAAATATTTTATTTCCTGCGTTCCCGCTTTAGTTTATAACAAAGTTTAGTGAAGATGTAAATGAATTTATAAATTCAATGGTCACTTATCTAAGTAAAGTATTTGAAAACAACGATCAAATAAAATTAAAGCTTAAATCTAAAATCGATTTTTGGACATTAGAATGGCAAGAAATTTCAGTTAAACGAAAATGTACCTGACAGTGCCTTTGAAACATATAAAAAATGTAACGCCGAAATATACCCCACTTTAAAAATCACTTTGCAAATTTTATGCACTCTTCCTGTTAGCGTTGCCTCGGCAGAAAGTTTTTCGGCTTTAAAAAGGTTAAAAGGGTGGTTACGATCTAATATGACACAAGAACGTTTAACGGGATTGGCTTTATTGCATATTCATAGAGATATCGATGCAGTGCCGTAACTAGCCTCTGAAGTGCCCTGTGCTAGATATAATTTGGGCCCCCTATAGCACTAGCAAAAAAAATGGCGGGTGAAACAATAAGCAAAAAATATATTTGTAAAGAAAATTATATTCTTAATATATCTGAATACATAATTTAAAAAATAAAAATATATTTATATAATAATAATTGCACTTTTCTTGATTTAATAGATGCAAACTCATCTATTATGTCATTGTAATTGATATCTTTGGCGATATCATATTCTATTAAAATAATAGAAAGATTTGATAATCGTTCTTGTCCAATATTTGATCTCAAATAATTTTTCGTATGCACTCTAAGTGCCCCCCTCAGGTCTGGCCCTGTGCGTTTGCACCTGCCTAGTTACGGCCCTGTATAGATGTCAACACAGGCAATATAATAAATACATTTGGAGCCAAATGTAGAAAACTTAATTTTATTGTATCATTTTTAAAAAGCCGAACCGTATATTAACCATCGCTTACAATTAAATAAAGTACTTTTTGTTTTAATTGAATTAGTTTTAGAATGTATTATTGCCTAAATTAAAACTATATTACAAAAATAGTCATATTTGTTCTACAATTCCCGTATACTTTTAGCCATTGGCCTGTTTTTCATTTGAAAAATTGATAATTACAATTATTAAGGGGTGAAACGAAACAATTGCTGATTAAAGTTGAGAGGAAAAAACAATTCTGCGGAGGCCAATTGAAACTTTTAATTACCCCCCTTAAGATGGAGGACTGGATCCGCCCTTGACTGAGCTTAGTACTTTGAACTAGAACTAAAGTATAGACTTACGCGTTTGTATGACTTTATGCTTTATGTTGGGCTTCATGGTACAGCCCAAAGCTGAATACTATTGTTCTACACTGCTTTTAGAATTTGTTTGTATGTCTGCAATTTGTTGTAAACTGACAGTACAGGGTGGGCAAATTTCGATGTTTTCATAGGAAACCTCGGTACCTAACTATAAGAGTTATGGAAAAACGGACCCCGCTCCCTCGATCTCTTTTTTCGAGAAAAAGTTAATGGTGAAAACTAAAATTGGTTATTGTCTTATGTCTTCCAAACATAGATTTATTAGGTTATCTTCTTTATGGGTAACGATTATAATAAGTTTCACTTGCAGCTTTAGAATTATTATTACTTTGAATAGAACATTCTTACTTACATATCATACTTTTCGTAATATTCGTAAGCCATTTCGTGTTTTTAAGGTACAGAAATAAAAACAATCGACAATTAAACGTGATTATTCCTGTCAAATTATCGTTAAAACAACAGAATGACATTGTTTGTTTTACCATGTATATTCTTAATGACATAAGTCTACTACGAGAAAAAATAAAATATCATAAATTACCTAATTTTTGCTATAATGTAAGGAAAATGAATAAATCGACCCCACATGATATATATTGTTGGAATGAGGAAAAATCCTCTTTCTCGTGATGCCACAGCCAACTATGGGTTCCGTTTAAAAAAATACAACTTTATGTCACAACTCGAATTTCGAATTTGTTTTAATTGTCGACGCCACTGCGTTCCTATCGAAACAGTGCCTGTAACATTATTTTTGTTTATTTTCATAAACAAGCGAGATATAGTCATAAAACGAAAAGTCGAAAATTCGAGTTATCAGAGATTACTCGAAAACAAAAGACGATAACCAATTTTAGTTTCTCGAAAAAAGAGATCGAGGAAGCGGGGGTCCGTTTTTCCATACCTCTTATAGTTACCGAGATTCCCTATGAAAACATCGAAATTTGCCCACCCTGCACAGTATTTCTTCCTAAGTGAAAGTGCCAATACATTTTTCCAAACTTTTATTACTCGATACATCAGAACCTCGATTTACCTCAGTTGCCCGGCTTAATTACTAACTCTAATTGCATATTTAACACATCTACCCAATTCGACTTTCCACCATAACTCGATTTTTATTAATATTTCCTGAAAGTCGAGTAAGAGAGGTTGTTTCATCTGTATTAACCTCTTCTCTTTATTTTACATGTTCCTTCCAGCGAAATATAGCGTTCACAGTCATCCTTACTTACTAGGGCAGCGGTTTCCAAACTTTATGATGCTACGCCCCCTTTTTAAAAAAATCTAATTTTGGTGCCCCCCTTTATTCCATAAAATAATACGGACACAGGAAAAATAGTAAGAAACGTATCAAAACAAAATAAAACAGAAAAAAAAACGTCAGAGACAGAATAATAACAAGTTTTACTATACATGTCATTTCTGTAAAACTTTTCGCGCCTCCTTTTGCACTAGTCCGCGCCTGTACTAGGGGCTGTATGAATATGATACGATCTGCTGATGATCAACCGGATAAGTATACTTCTCTCATGTTTGTAAAATTAATGTGCCGACTTGCTAATCCGCATTTTTTTTTTGGTCCAAGTTCTGACTTTATTAATGGCGCTCTCGGGATTATCTGTTGTTTTATCTGCATTGTTCTCTATCGCAAGTATTGCTGTGTCGTCTACAAAAGTTATTGTATTTTCGCTTTCAGGAATATCACAGGTATAAAGCACGTACAAAATGGGCCGCTGGACACTACCTTGGGGTACCCCTACCTCAATCTTCCTCACTTCTTTACATAATTCAGAAACGTCGACAAAATCTGAAGACGGGAATAGTGAATTATTGATCTGGAAGTAAAGAAAAAGCTGTAACACAAGCTTCAATTTCTATAAAACTCAGTACAAAATCACGTTAAAATAGTGATTGTTAATGCTTATTCGTAAATAATATTATAGGTGTTTTATTGACGATATATAACTAATTAACGTTGCAAAAAACAGTATTGACTAGAGCAACGTGAAAGGTAATCTATCGCCTGCAGCTAATTACTGCTAAAACAGTTTATTTTTAGGCGCTTTTGAATAATATACCGGGTGTAAATGAAGTGTGGTACACCCCTTTTTTAGTTTTGATTTTCGATAAATGAAATATAAGACATATGATATGTGCAAAAAACTGAGCTTTTTGAGGACATGCACACTATTGTTTCACTTCCGGTTTTGCCGGAAATGACCCCAACTTTGTTATTTTAAAAGGAACACCCTATATATTTTTATATATTTGAAAAGAGGAAGCGATTTTGAATACAACTGCACTATTATGGTTAATTTTTATAACCTCAATTAATTTTTGAAACAATTTTTAATTTTTACTTTCGCCATACGTAGTATGAAGAAAGTATTGTTTATTATGTTTTAATTTAATGACTGTGTTATAGGTATATCTAAAATTTTATTTATCTAAAATCAGAACTAATGAAAAAAACGGGGTGTACCACACTTCATTTACACCCGGTAGGTTACTCAGCTTCATGCAACATGATTATACAGGGTGTCCCAGCCAAGACGAATTATTCGATAGCTCTGTTATTAGTAATAATCAGGGACTGAGAACGGAACGAAAACGAAAACGTTAAACGAAATTAACCGAAATTTTTTTAAGAACGAAAACGAAACCGAAAACGAAATTATTATTTTTCGTTCAAGAACGAAAACGAAATAAATATTTTCCAAAACCGGTTTTAACCGGTTTTAACCGGTTTTGTCGCTATTTCAATTTTATTTGTTAAACACAAACGCGAATTTACCTTCTGTGTTGGGGAGACTTCACGAGGCAGTAAAAAAAATCTCACTTCAAATAAGTGAGCTTCACTTTTCTCCATATATTTACGTGAATATGTATTAACAACTTTATTGTTTATACTTGCAATTTCGTGTAACACAATTAACGGTACAGATATTCTCTATTTCTAATTTGTTTTTTAGATCATCAATATAGAATATACACTTGATTGGATATATATTATCAATGTGTATGTTTTATTTGCGTTTAGACATAATAATAGTAAAATTTATTCTTACTTCGAAAAGGACTAATGTAAAAGAAGATTTATTGGAAGATGTGTTGCTAGTAAGATTTAACGGAATGTGAAAATGTATATTGTATGGTATATACAAACTATAAAGTTAAAGTAAATTTCAAGTTAATATAAGTTTTTTTTTTAATATCTTTTTTATTTATAACATTTAGTAAATTATCCACTTGAATTCATTCTTTTATCTTTTTAAATAATTACAGCAGGATCTTATTTCATTCAAATGCATAGATTTTTAGTAGGTACTAAAACTAATTTAACCTTTAAGTAGTCGCACGGCGCCGCAGAGGCGCCAAGCGTTTTTTAAATCGTTGTTACATTTTTAATAATTTTTTTGTCATTAATATCTGTTTATGTATTCCTCAATTGTACTTTTAGGAATACGAATTATATAGTATTATTCATATTTCTCTATTTTACAGTCCGTAAAATGCAATTATGTGCTACTCGGCATGAACGCTATCATTTATGCCCTAGGGCTAAAAATCGACATTCGCAACAAATTTGTTCGCAATGCCATAAAAATATTTGTTCAGAGCATACAATAAAATTGTGCAGTGAATGCTTTGCATCCAATGTTTGATTCGTATTAAAAAAAAAAATAATTCTGTTTTTACAGTTATGTTTTATATACAGATGTATATTTTTTATATCTTATAATTTATTTAGTCATTGTTATTCTTTTTAAGATTTAGCTTATATTTCATGAATAAAGCAGTTTAACACATTTTTAAGATTTTAAGTCAAATATATTGTTATAAAACCCCAATGGTGCCTCCGAGGCGCCATGCGAGTAGTTATGTATACACAGTACACGCGACTAGTTAAAGGTTAAAACAGCACTTGCTATATTTTCATATTTTTAGATAAAGATCGTGTGTCTAATTTAACCTTATCAGTTGTGTTTTTGCACCTTACGGGTGTTAAACTTGATAAAATGGTTAAATGTTAATGTGTTTAACGATTTGGTAAATTTAATATGGCGATGGTTCGCCAGTCTAAAATATGCTGTCCGTGAGCAGCAAACCCGATCGTCATCGTTTATATTTTAGTTTAGACGCAAATATTGTTATCGTATTTATAGAGGGTTGTGGTGACTAGAAAAAAATTTGATTTTTTGATGACAAAAAAATATTGTAAAACCGGTTTTAACCGTTATTATTTCGGTTCACGAAAACGAAAAAAGAATTTTTTCGGTTAGAACGAAAAGAACGAAAACGATATAACTATTTCGTTTTCGTTCCGAACAGAAACGAACGGATTTTTTTTCGTTTTTAGTCCCTGGTAATAATATTTAAAAAATTTCAATATAAAAGTTGTTTGTAATCATTTACTACATAACCTAAAATTATTTTCAACTATACACAGTGTTTTGTTTTTGCGCTCTGATAGCAAACATAGTTTTTTTTATATAAAACACCCTGTATATTTTGTAATTTTTGGATGTAAAATTAAATTCTCTTTCAAAAATATAATAGGTTATTTATGTCTAAAATGAACCGTTTTTGAGTTATCGACGTTTTTTTGAAAATTTTGACAGATGCAGACCTTTATAAAAATATTTATATTTATTAACATAACAACACCAGAGCAATTTACTCTGGTAATTTATTAGACAATAGTGTCATAGTGATTGTTGATTGGTTAAACTTTTAAAATAATATACAGGGTGTTCGTTTTACTCCGTCCATTTCGTTAAACTTTAAACGCATGTAAGTAATTTTTTTTTAATGGAACGCCCTATATATTTTTACATTTTCTTGTAAAAAATTTAATTATCTTTCAAAGTTATTAACCATGTTTTATGTCTAAATATAATATTTTTGGAGTTATATCGTTTCTTATGATTATTTGCGAGTGTTTTACCTAAAATATCGGTAGTAGCCTTTGAAAATTCAAAACAATTTGTATGAACTGTCAACCAGAACAATTAATCGGCACAATTTAAACTATTATGCTACTAAAAATCCATATTCTTTTAAAAGTTGTAGATAAACAGCATAAATGGCAGCAAATAACACCAGAATGCTGTGTATCTACAGTTCTTAAAAAATATGGATTTTTAGTGGCATAATAGTGAAAATTGTGCCGATTAAGTGTTTTGGTTGACAGTTCATACAAATTGTTTTGATTTTTCAAAGGCTACTACCGATATTTTAGGTAAAATACTCGCAAATAATCATAAGAAACGAAATAACTTCAAAAATATTATATTTAGACATAAAACATGCTTAATAACTTTGAAAGATAATTAAATTTTCTACAAGAAGATGTAAAAATATATAGGGTGTTCCATTAAAAAAAAAAGATTTACATGCGTTTAAAGTTTAGCGAAATGGACCGAGTAAAACGAACACCCTGTATATTATTTTAAAAGTTTAATTAATCAACAATCACTATGACACTATTGTCTAGTAAATTACCAGAGTAAATTGCTCTGGTGTTGTTATGTTAATAAATATAAATATTTTTATAAAGGTCTGCATCTGTCAAAATTTTCAAAAAAGCGTCAATAACTCAAAAACGGTTCATTTTAGACATAAATAACCTATAATATTTTAGAAAGAGAATTTAATTTTACATCCAAAAATTACAAAATATACAGTGTGTTTTATATAAAAAAACTATGTTTGGTATCAGAGCGCAAAAACAAAACACTGTGTATAGTTGATAATAATTTTAGGTTATGTAGTAAACGATTACAAACATTTTTTATATTGAACTTTTTTAAATATCATTACTAATAACAGAGCTATCGAATAATTCGTCTTGGCTGGGACACCCTGTATGTACATATACAATTCGATTTTTAAAAGCAGCGATCTAAAAAATACACTTGAATTTTGCTACATAAGACCATCAACACGAAAGGTTTACAATATGACTAAAAATTAGACAAACACAGTAGAAAGTGTGACATAACAACTTTTAAGCGTAAAAATTTGTTAGTAATCTTTGTGCATTTATTAAATAAACTTTTTTACATATTTTTAAATAGTAGCCAAGATATCTCATAATCTACTTATTAACGAAAATATTTGGTGAAAACTTGTTATAGGGCGCGACAAAAAATTAATTTAAAATTCCCTCAGTCGTGTAGTAAATGTAAATTGATTTTCATCATGGTGTACACGAACGCCATCAGAGTTAATAAGATTCCACAGCAAGATAACTTTAATATTAAGTTTATCCCAGACCAGCGTAGTAACTTAGTTGATACCTTATATCCTTATAAGATTCAAAAACAACGAAGTGGTTTAGTGTTCTTGTTGATATCACTTACCGTGTTAACAGTGGTAAACTTTTTTTGTACGTTGCTGGGTTTATTAAATGGTGTGTTAAAAATACACCAATACAGGGTGTTGCAAAATCGAGGCTTAACATGGCCTAGCTAAAACGAATTGATGAAAACAAACTCGGATAATTTGACGTTAAATTCAAATTTGTAAACGTGTTCATAACCAAATCAAATAAATAAAATGAAATAAGACGTTATCCAGAGAGAAGTAATAAATGTATTATAGCATTTTTCATCAACGTAATTTCTTTTTGAGAAACTTTGTTATTGTATAAATCTTTATTTGCCTCACATAGATGCAGATGACAAAGATATTTAACCTAACTTACTATTATTTTATTTCTTTCTTGTTAGTATATTTTTATTATAGTCAGTATTTTTTTATTTTGATAAGTCTTTAATGAATTGAGTTAGTGACCGGCTCCTTCTTTTCTCAAATTTTACGAGGTGATACCTATCTGCTGGACGGTTACACAGACGGCAAGTACAAGGTTGTCCAAATTCGATGGGATTGCATGGGTATCTCGTTTAATATTTAAGATAGAGAAACGGTTAAATTATCAAAAATGTGCAGTTTTTTGAGACAAACTCACTAATGCATCTATTAAATCAGGGTAATATTCTGTTTTTAAGAAACCCATAGCAGACTAACGTTGTCATTTAAAAAAGCTCAGGTTCGGCTTTTGTTTCAAAAATCAAGCGTGCCATGACTTTTTAGATATTTTTTTCTAATTCTTCGTAAAAGTATCTACACTACAGGAATCATTTAATTTTTTGATTTTAACGTCGGTGGCTATGGACATATTTACAGTTGAAAAAGTTGTTTGATTTTAGTTTTTTCCTAATATTTAAAAAGGTCAAAATGGCATTAAATTTGTCTTGAAGTTCTACCCAACTTTGCTAATTGAACCGACTATGTAACTTTCATACTAACAAAGTTATCCATATAACACTTGTGGAATGTTGTATACGGATATAACACATTTTGATATAACACACATTAACAGATTGATCAAAATAAGTGTACTTTATATCAAATATTTGTAGTTTTTGTTGTAAAACAGCAAGCAGTTAATTAAATGAAAAAGGTATTATTGCATTATTAAAAACTTGAAAATAATAGATATGTTTTGGTGCATTTAGAGTAGAAAAACGTTCGGATCCGTCCGAATAACGTACCTATGCAGTAAATTCCCCAAAGGCTTGCTAATATACTTTGAACTGTTGACAAGCTGACAGTTGTAAATGATAGTTGGTGAACGCTATTAGCTGCAGAATTGCTTATGTGGTTTGTGTCTCCCGGGATAGTATAAATTATGCAGTTTATTTCCGATTAATGCACTTGGAACTAATTAAATTATTTTATTCTATTCTTTAATACAATATTTCTCAAAGGATCGTTACAAAGATATGCAAATTTACAAAGATAATCTAAACTTTTTTTACTATCTGAAGAGAGGAATAGCTAACAGAATTTTAAAGGTCAAATAAATTCTATAAAATGTACACATTTTTAAAAATGTGAAAACGGTTTTTGAGGAAAATGAAATTTAAATATTTAAAAATGTGATTTTTTATTTATTCTGTAATTCAAAATTATTTGAAATTGTAAACTAAAAGATGTAGTTAATAAATACAGGGTGGTCCACATACAAGGGCCACTATTTGGAACTCGTAAACGCTAAGAGCTACAAAGAAGTTTAAATTAGACAAATTGTTCCCCTTTTTGAGACCCATTCAGCGATGCTTTAATGTTTTAAAAAGTTCCATTGCACCCTAGATAATAAACAAAAATGAAAATGTGCTTTTTTTTAAAATCGTTAATACTCGGTTTTATTTGATGTTACAAAAATATATTTGGGAAAATATTGTAGATTTTTTTACGCACTGTAAAATAAAAATACTCATAATATTTCAATATTGTTTAAATTCATGGCACACGATAGCTTCATAGGGACGTTTTGAAAAATTTTAATTGTTTTCCGCTCAAATTTCAAAATAACAGATATACAGCGATAAATTAAATCTACTCAAAAAAAAAAACAAGAAAGTTATAGTTTTATCTTTTGCCTACGCATTTTTGACATTTTTTTATAATGAAGATGCAGTTTTACCAATCTCACGTTTAAATCGAGGTTTCTTCAAATTATTTATGCATTTATTTATTGTACCAGTGTGAGAAGATAATTACTAAATCCTATAAACAATGTTTTTGTATGTTTACAATACGACACTCGGCGCACTGTATTTTCATAAAAATGCAATTTTCACGAAAACGGTTGACTTTAGACCCATATAACCTTATACATGTTTTGAAGTTAATTTGAAAAGAAATTTAAAAATATAAAAGTATACAGGGTGTTCCATAAGAAAAAGTATAACTTTGTCATGCCACTCTTTTTTGGAGTACCCTGTATGTTTGAAAATATTTTTAAAATGTAGCCCTTATTAACTTACATAATCTAATCGCGATAGAAGTTTGAAAATATATTCCGTTTCGCAATATAACTCAGTGGCGTCCGTCTTGACTCATTCTGTAGATTTCCTAGACATTTTTAGGTAATGTAAGAATTATAAACCGTATTCTAGAATAAATAGTTATGGGCCAAAACATTTTATTTTATTTTATGTAGTTTCCGAATTAATCACAAAATGTTTAATTTTTAAATTTTCAAATATTTCGTGAATAATGATTTTTTATGCATATTTTAAAGAAATAAACTTCGAAACCCCAGGAGAAAGCAATAAATTAAAGACTGTCTTGGGTAATTAAATTCTTTTATCAACACACAACGTGCTGACACGTACCCAAGCGAAGAATTTCAAGCTGTTATTAATTAAACATTAATTCTTCCTGCGTTTACAGATTAACGTCCTGTTCAAACTTTGAACCGTTCATTATATTTGATGTAACTAAACAAGGAAATGAAAGTTTGTTGTGTGTGTGTAAGAGTACATACCGAAACTTTGAATAAATAATGTGCTTTAACATTAACTATTTAGAAATTTAGATAACAATATAACAGTGCAAACGCACATTATTAATTTCCGTTAAGGGGGAACTAAATTTTAGTCGAAGTGCAGAAGTAATAATACACGTAATGTCATATTTACATCTCTTTCTAGTACACTAGCAGAAAACAACATAGCAAAACTAATTTCCCCCTTCATATTTCCCCGCCATATATTCGTTCATCACTCTTTATCTTAGCAGTCTATCATTGTTTATTTTTAACCCTGAAAGCGTTTTCCTAGCAGCCTATTAGATCTTAGCAGCTAAAGGCGTAAATTTTATAGTAAGTATAACTTTTAGAAAAATTAAATATTACAAAGTTAAAGTTTTTTTACTGTAATAATCAAAATAAATTCAATGTATAAATAGTTTTAATTATTTCATATTTCCTATTATAAAAAGAAGAAATATATAGAAAAAGATATATTTACATATTTACATATTTTTATTATATTAGTACTAGGGCGGTTTATCAGTTATTTAAAACAATTCGATAACACTAAATAACACAAAACACAGAATACATGCCCTGGAAGACAGATGCCATAAACTATTTTTTTCGTTATTAAAAAAACCGGTAACCGTTATTTTTTGTCCGTAAAAGTGATTTTTAACAAACCGAAACCGTTATTTTTAATGGCAAAAAAACGGAGAAAAGTCGAACAAATCATGTCGTATTATCGCCTAATCGAACCAGTTGGTCTAATCGAATTTTAAATTCAACCGCTTCTTTTGTAGCAAATGCAAATAATAGTAGTTGTCTTTGTTGTCGGTCGCCACACGCACTTCATAGATGTTCGAATTTTCTTGAAAAAACCACAAATGATAAATTTCTATTCATTAAAGGCGAAAACCTTTGTATTTATTGTTTGAGCTCGTTTCATAAAATGAAGGATTGTAACTCAACTTTAAATTGTCGTATTTGCTATAGCAGGCATCATACCTTATTTCACTTTGAAAACAAAATCAAATGGTCTTCATCCGAGCACGTATCTACGAGTAAAGAATCGGAAATTACTCATTCACCTTTGGATGAAACTCCAAACTTACTTTTGAATCAAGTCAATAGCTTAACGACACCTCTTCATCTCGAAACACTGTTTTGTTATCGACAGCCTTAGTTGATGTGTTAGACTGTTGGGGAAATTATCAAACGCTTCGTGTATTATTAGATAGTGCCAGTCAGACAAATTTTATTAGGTACTGATAGTTGCGTTAAGAAATTAGGGCTGTCCCGAGCCTCAGTAAATATTCCCATCCATGGCTTGAATCGTACCTTTTCGTGCGAATCTACCAGTTTTACCACATGTATTCTTAAACCTAAAGACAAAGAGGAACCTAAATTTAATGTCGACTTCATGATTTTGCCGCATGTATGTACGGAAATGCCGTCCACAACTAATTCGGAAAATTGGACACATACCACAAACCTTAAGTTGGCAGACCCACAATTTGGAACGCCACGTAAAATAGACATGTTATTGGGAGCCGACATTTTCCCTTCGATTTTAAGAGATGGTATAGATTCTATAAGAATAAATTGACGTTTAGATTTTCCTGTCATTTTTTGTGTTGTAGAACAGACATACGGCGATAAAATGGTTGGGTGTTGCAGCGCCTTCGCTTCGGAAAGTACAAGTGAAATTTCCTTAAAAAATGGGTTTCTTAGTTCAAGTTTTTAGAAAAAGATTGTGAATAAATTTATTTCAAATTAACAACAATTATTAAAAACATGTTCCTTAACGGCGGTACAGGACGATATTTTAATTTTAGCCAATAGTTTACAAATACTGATGGTGTAAACAGACGTCAATTTTTAGCCAGTTTTTAATATTTTTTTATGCTTAACAGTATTAACTTTTTTAAAAATCGAGCCTGTACCGCCATTCTCGAACCAAAAATCTTTTTACTTACAAATTTTTAAGTACTTTGGATAATTAGTGTGAGAGAAAAACTTGAACTACGAAATCTGTTTTATTGCGTGCCTTTAGTTCCCCCTTAATAAATAGTAGTAATTTTACGTTAAATATTTAAAAATGTTTTGTTCAATAAAGCGGTAGGTTTTTATAATACAATATTTACTACATTCTGGAATTCGGTAATTAAAATATTTTGGCTGGAGCTGAAAAGAAAAAGTTACATAATATTCAGAAGTTTTATAGCAGAAAGCCAGAAATAATTTTCCCACAAAAATGTCGTAAACCTAATACTTTTATATTCCACATAAAAGCTCTGGTTACAGTTTATTAGCTAATTTTGCTACACAATGGTGTTTTACAAGTTTTAGTTATAATATTTTCGGACTGAATGAGATTAATATCTCTCGTAATACAATTTAACTTCAACTTTAGCAGCGTTGTTAAAAAAATTGTACCTTAGAAAAAATTACAGTTTAATATGCGTAAAAGTAAAGAAATGAGTGGTACCTACCCATCTTATAAAAAATTTGAGAACATTCTATTGCAAAAAGCATTTAATTTATTGCCAGCTGAATATCTTAAAAAGTAATAAAGCCGAACGAAACCAATGAATTTTAACTCGCGTACAAATAAAAGCAGCTTTTATATAAAACGTAGGTTAAAATGGTTGTCCTGTAATTCCGTAAAAGCTCCGAGTCATCAGAAAATTATGAACTAGAAGGAAGACGTTGAGAATCATGCAGTAACATCTAGGTCAAGGATATGATCCAAAAGTTTTTATGAATTTTAACCCTTATAATTCCTAAGGGTTGATGCGTAATTTACTGAACCCTTATAATATTTCAATAAAGCACTACAGCTGGCAATAACTCAGTGACGAAACTGCCTAATATTTTGAATGGTTATTTCGTGATATTTATCTAAACGCTTTCCTGGTAATCAAAAAGTACTCAAATGACACATTTGCTATAGAATTTTAATCTTTAACAGCAAACTATTGACCATTTACTATGTCATTTTGTACTGTTACAGAAAACGTGTGACATATGACACTTTTATTTGCATAAATTTTGAAATAAATCTTAAATTTTAATGTATTGTTGCAAGGCAATAGGTAATAATTTAATAAAAAAACTAGCGATTTAAACGAAATGTTATAATGACAATTTTGTATTGCTTACAATTAGTAATATAAACTGTAAACTAGCTATTTAGTGTTAAATAAGCAGTTGAGTTTTTAAGGTCATCGATTAAAAGATTTTTTACATTATTACTACTACTACTACGCAAATTTTGTTTGAGTCCAAAATTAACCAAAAGTTACACATTGCCAGGTCAGGCCAGTGGATGCCCTTTTTTCGTACTTAAAACTGAGGAGATAAAGCTGCCGTTTGAGAAGATGCATTATAATCGTGTTGGAGAATAATCAATGTCTTTCTCTGTAACTCTATTGAATATAAGAAACCATGCAGCCAATACCCGACTTAAAAAAATTCTAAAGCCCGATTGCTTCAAATATACCTATCTTCAAAAAAATGTTGCCTCGATAATTATTGCAATTGCAATTTAGCACATCACCTGAGAGTATAATAAATCTACCCACCCCCGACTTGAAGAAAAGATTAAGAAATGTTATAATTTCTAAAGCTTACTATGGGTTAGTGAATATCTTAATGACGCTTACTTTAAAAACTCTTTTAAGTAAATATAATTTTGTGTTGTGTATATATTTGTATATATGTGTATTATTATTATCATCATTATTGTGACATGTTCTATGCCTTTTTGGATATCCAGAACAAATAAAGACTACTACTGCTATCGGATTAAGCAGTTAGTACAAGTCAGGTACACAAACAATTTAGGATTAGGTATAAACCGTAAAGGATTTGTTGATAATAAATAACTAAACAATAAGAAACTAAACCAAGACTCATCCCAATAAAATAGAAATTAAATTTGTAAGGTCTCTATTAAAATCCTCAAAATTTGGATTTTTTTTTAAAATTATATCGGTGTGAAATTTATTCCGTGTGTTTTTTGTTCCATGTGCAATTTCTCCCTTGTATAATTTCATCCGGACACCAATGTTACGTACTTATACGCTACTTCATATTTAATTGGAATAATAAAACTTGCATTTTCTTAAGTATATCGAAGCATCTTTAATTAAGCTGATATTCTTTATCCTACAAATTTTTACAGTAAATTGGTATATGGTCATGTTTTGCTTTTGTGGAGTTTTATTTTATTCATTAAACTTTAATTGCGTCTGTAACAGTGAAAGATTAACCCATAACATCAAAGCAGACGTTTTTTCGAAGTCGCTAAATAGCTGCTATTCAATTGCGTTAAGTTATATAAAACTTTCCATCAATTCAGCAAAATTACCGTCTATACAGTCTTTGACTAGACTGTCTCTGAATTATATTTTTGTATTTGCAAAGGATTACGAATTGCTAACCCCACGCTTTTTAACAAAATTGAAATACTTACGTAACTGGTATGATCATATAATATGTTTTAAAACACACTTAATTGAGTTTGGTAGCATGTTTCAAAATTAAAGTTTTTGATTAACAAAGTTCACTGAATGGTAATGTAGTTTAGTATATATTTCAAAGCAGTTTTCGTTAAAGTCCGTCAAAATAATAAACAGCGGTTAATAGTTAAATTGTCACAAATTTGAGGCTCAACATCGCCCTTATTTTAAGAGTAACGAAATCCGTTTAATTGGTGATAAGTTGCGAAACTTGCTGCTGAATTTAAGTCCGCAAAAAAAAGGTTTGCCAAAAAAAGCATAATAGAAAAACACTTTATGAAGCAAATTTTAATTTTCTATACATTGCTTTAAATGGATTTTGTGTCATCAACTTTGTTATTTGTAAGAGATACCTTTTTGGATTTTTGTATGCTAAACAAATAATATAACATACTACCTAGGTATAGGTAAAAATTTAAAAAACAAACAAAAAAATCCAGAAAGGTAGAGGTTTTAAACTAATTAATATTGCCATGAAAACAAGAACTATCCAAATGCAAACAGATTTTAGAAACTGCAAAGTTTTATAGCTGTGGCTATTTTTTATACAGTAATTGTACTAATATAATGCAAATCATGCCCACCAATAATATATAATTACATGTAAAAGAAATAGTTATTTATGTATCAAGGCCAAAAAAGTACGTTTTGGTCGAGGTGCATATTACATTTTTTGTGCGATCGAATTAAAAACAATTTAAATTTTTAATCATTTTCAAAATTATAGGTTAGAAACTACGTGACATTCTGTCACTGACAGCTGACGGCGTATGTACTGCATTACCGGCCCTCTCCTTAGCAACGGCCGTAAAAGTTACTTTTTCGGCCGTTGCTAAGGGTAACGGCCTGAAAAGTAACTTTTACGGCCGTTGCTAAGGATAGGGCCGGTAATGCAGTACTTTATGGTTGCTAACGCGTCCGTCAAACAGCTGTTTCTAGTACGATCGCACAAAAAACAAATTATCGGTCAGTTTTCTTTCTGAATTTGTTTTGTAAAGTCACAACTCTATGTACTACGTTGCTTGCATTAAATAAACTTTTTAGTTGAGATGTTCATTGCATTAGTTAAGGTGAGATTTAAAATTAAATTGACACATTGTTAAAAATCGACTGACAAAGCCCAATCAATATGTGTATTTTTAGTTGCTGTTAGTTTTTTTTTTTTGTAGTCTGAACCTTTTTAGCGCTTTAGTAGGGTTAATTGGAAGACCTTGTATCTGAATAACCCTCTTTAAAACGAACTGTGAAGAAACTTACGAGTTAGGGCGCAATGTACCAATGTGATACGAGATGCTTTATTTCTAAACAACATATATCTGTCACTGGAGGGTGGCTAGAAGGAAGTTAGAAAGGTACTATACAGGTGAAACATCCCAACTCTTGTGTATAGACAATTGAAAGTTGCTTTAAGAAAAGCGTAGGTACTTCGTTTTTTAGAAATTACTAAAGTAAAGTAAAAATTAATTAATTTAGTTCTTATTTTATCACTTCTTAACTTAGAGGGCCATAACACGTTTCTGTTCAGATTAAAATTCAACATCTAATTTAACAGACTTTGTAGCTCTTAGGATAAGCGATAACCCCATGGTAAGCCTCAAATATGGGAAACTCTGGAGTGTCTAATAATATATAATTTATATTAAAAATTCTTAGCTAAAAGTTAGTTCCGTGCAAATATTTAAAAAAAGTTAGTTACATCTCTTAACGTTTAATTAACAGCATCCGATTTGAGCGGATGCAATTATAAAATAAGGCTACGGAAGATCATAGTTCAAAAAGCGAGTTCAAACAAACCCTTTAAGGTTTTGTAAAACATTTTTAAAATTAAGTGAAGTTGTTGGTTAAAAAAAGTTAACGACTTTAATATGTATGTCAGTTTTCCATACAAAATATGTGAGAACATTACGAACAAACTAAACAATTTTAAAATCCTTTGTGAAAGAATAATACGCTCTTTAAAATAACACGCCAAACTCTGAAACAACTAAAGCTTTGTGAATTTATAGCAAAACCCGAAGTATCGCGTAAAGGAAACACAAAATAAAAGTGCGTAAAATTACTTATTTGGAACTAGGTTAGATCAGAGTGGCGAATTTTCAGATAACAGTGAATTAGGCTTTAGCAGCAGATGGTTTTTGTAACATTGGATCAGAACACGCGAAATTAATTATTTTACTAGTGTATACGTGGACGGGACTAATACTTTTCGGCTAAGGAAGAAAAACAAAAAAGTACTGGATATGACGTTATTTTATTTTTCTACATAGTCTCTTTCTACCTCACTACACCCACCAAATCAAGCGCCCTTGGGTCATCCTTATAGACCGATTCGTCCAACTCCTTAAAATAAGCTTTTCTGTCAGCAATTACTTTGAAATCCAACGCATAGACCTATACTTCTAATCAGTGTAAAACTTTTTTATGTCCAGAACAAATTGAAGTCCGACGGAACCAAGTCTGGCGAATAGGGTGCATCAAGCCCAATTAATGAATTTTAGTCATCGAAATAACAGAACACACCGGTGTCGAAATTTAGAAATAATCATGAAATAATCTAGTAATTTTTTTTCCAAATAATTAACATTTATTTGTTGGTTGAAAAATCCTGTACGTACTTTATAACATAATGTCAACAATTCTCTTAAATACAGAGGGTGCAAAAAGAATGTATACACATTTTAAGAAAGAAAAAAACTGTATTAAAATAATTGTGATACTTAACATAATTATACTGATAACAAAAGATGAATACAAGTCACGTTTCACTTCTGCAATTACAAGAGGCTTAGTGGTTACAAATATTACTTATCTACTTTATTTGAAATTTCTTTTATTTAATATGTTGATTACTTTAAATTTCATTTTAATGTAACGATTTCCCATTATCAAAGTTAATTAAATTCACAAATTTAATATTGATACCAGTATTCGATTTATAATGGTGGCAATAAGGTATTTGATAAATGAACGCTGTTGTACAAATTTATCATCCGAATTCCTTCGACGTAGTCCCTTCGTTGACCTATGACTCGCTCCTAAATTTGTGGGAGGTGTCGGATACCGGTGAACTGATATTTATTAATGCGTGCAATCGACTTTCCTATCACGATCAGATGTTATGACTTATGTCAAGGAAGTTTAGAGCGAGTTTCTAAGTCGCCTAAATCTACTGATGTAATAATTTCTTTTGATTGGATTAGCAGTGAAATATTCGATCATTATACCTTTTGCTAGTAATCAAAACTATGTACCGGTGGGCAAATTTCGATGTTTTAATAGGGAATCTCGGCAACTATTAGAGGTATCAAAAAACGGATAGCGCAACCTCGATCTCTTTTTTCGAGAAAAAGTTAATGCTGAAAACTAAAATTAGTTATCGTCTTTTGTTTTCGAGCTATCGCCGATAACTCGATTTTTCGACTTTTCGTTTTATGACTATATTTCGCTTGTTAATGAAAATAAACAAAAATAACTTTGACGTTCTACAGACACTTTTTTGATAAGAATGCAGTGGCGTAAACAATTTTTCAAAAAAAAATCCGAAATTCGAGTTGTGACATAAAGTTGTATTTTTTTAAATGGAACCCATAGTTGGCTATGACTTATTTAAATTCCTTATTTTTTTGTCATTCCAAATATATAATTATCTTATAACACTGGTCCAATAGATAAATGCATAAATACTTTTAAGAAACCTCTATTTAAACCTAAGAATGGTAAAAATACAACTTTCTTATAAAAAAAAAAGTCAAAAATGTGCAGGCAAACGATAAAATTGCAAGTGTCTTGTTTTTTTAATTGTTTCAAATTACCGCTGTCTACCTTTATAGTCTACTTGAAAAAATTACTTTGCCGTAATTATAATCAAGAAAATTGCGATATCTCAAAAAATATAAATTTTAGGTATAAGACAGGCTTGATGTTTTCGAAGGACAATTAAATTTTCTATAAGACGGTGTAAAAACATATAGGGTGTTGCGTTAAAAAAAAAATAGTTATCAATGTTTAAAGTTTCACAAGTTTGACCAAGTGTGAAAAACGCCCTGTATAATATTTTAAAAATGTAGGTGGTGCAAAGTGTTACATAATTGTCAATCTAATCTCCAAGCGAATTTCTTCAGACTTTTTCTAAATGTTGAAAATTTTTGAAAGCACTGCATTTTCATGAAAATGCAATTTTCACGATGACGGTTGAGTTTAGACCCATATAACCTTGTATATTTTTTGAAGTAAATTTAAAGCGAAATCCAAAAATTTTAAAATACCTATACATGGTGTTCTTTAAGAAAAAGTATAACTTTTATATGCTACTCTTTTTTGGAGCACCCTGTATGTTTGAAAATGTTTTTAAAATGTAGCCCTTATTGACTTACATAATCTAATGGTGACAGAAGTTTGAAAATATAAACCGTTTCGCCATAAAACTCAGTGGCGTCCGCCGTGACTCACCCTATACGTATACAACAAATCCGGGGTAGAAGGAACAAAAATGATTCAATTGTTTATATTCTTTTTTTTTACTATTTAAAATCTGTTTTGATATTATTTTGCAACGTTCGCCAAATTTAATAAAATGCGAGATTTTAAAGGTTGCCCTCAAATTTGATCAAGGATAATCCTTTATTGTTATAGCAACGCAGCTTCACATGTAACAAAATTTTATGCCGCCCCTGATTTCCTTTTTTTTAGAATGGCATGAACATAGTGGAATAGAAAAGACGCAAATCAAGTTTCCAATTTGTCGATATCTCTCTGGATGTGTGAAGCTTTGTAGAGATGCCATCACTGTGTTCGGTTGAGGTGGAGTAAATTTGCAATATGTTTTCGTTTTGTCGTTTTTTAAAGTTTTTTTGGTTGTTCGGAAGAAAGCGTTGCAAAGTTGCATTAGCAAGAAAACTTTCAAAGTAACCAACATTCACGCTACACTGGCGTAACAGCTATTGTGTTCATTGTAATGTTTTTGAGGTATTATTACGTAGTATACAAGGTGACAATAATCTACATGTGTTGTACGCGTAACTTTGTTATTATAAGAGTTACATAGTCAGTTAAATTAGAAAATTTTGGCAAAACGTCAAGACGAGTTTAATGCTATTTTTACTTACACTTTCAACTTTTTTAAAAATATTTTGGAAAAACTAAAAAGAGACGATTTTTTCAATAATTGTCAATAATTCCACAGCCACCTACGTCAAAATCAAAATGTTAAATGATTCCTATGGATATTTGTACAAAGAATTAGAAAAAAATATGTAAAAAGTCATGGCACACTTGATTTTTGAGATATAAGCCAAACTTGAATTTTTTAAATGGCAACCATAGTTGACTAAGAGTTCACTGTGAAGAGAAAGTTTCTCTCGTTTCATTGATGTATGGATTGTTGGGTTTATCTTTAAAAATAAGCAAGTTATAACCATAGTAAATAAAAAACAAAATATCACATAAATAGCTGTACTTAATTAAACACAAAAACATGAAAAGTGAAATATTTTAAAACATTCTTATCTAAACAACAGAAAGAAGTCAATATACACAAGCATGTTTTATACAAAATGGAACGAAAACAAAATGAAATCAAAATGGCAAACTATTCACACTGGAGTGCCACAAGGATCTATATTAGGACCTATTTTGTTCATTCTGTATACCAACGATTTCCCAAATTGTGTACAAAATAAGACTATAATGTATGCCGATGATACAACCATCTTGCTGGAAGCAGAAACTCGACCATAACTTGAAATAAACCTTGATGAGTCTCTAACAAGGATGACACAATGGTTTAACGAAAATGCCCTAATAATAAATGTAACGAAAACACAAGCGCTAAGGTTGGGAGCGTACGGAGAAAAAACAAATGAGCTTCATTTAAAACATCATTCAAATATCAAAATTCAGGGAGAAATCACGTTCTTAGGAATCACCATTGACCATAGACTAAGCTGGAAAACTCACATTGAGCAAACGCTAAGAAACTAAACAAAAATATATAGGTACTTAATACGTCAAATGGTAGGCATGGTATCTCTTAATATAATCAAGCAGAGCTATTGTGCCTTTATTCAGTCTAGATTAACTTATTGGATCATTTTTTGGGGAAACTCACCGCATGTCAAAGAGTTACTACTGTTCCAGAAAAAGATTATATACGGCTAATTGCATGAATACCAAGCACGTAAAGCTGCCGCCAGTGCCGCGGTTACTTCACGAAATACAAGGTATTAACAGTAACAGCTTTATATATTATAGAATGCACTAAATTTTACCAAAACAATGTGAACTACTTTGAAGTGAGGTCGGAAAAGCATAAATATAACACTCGGGGAAAAGAAAAATTAAATCTGATGCAGACAAATATTAAATCTGTACATAATTTCTCTTATAACAATATAGTAAGAATATATAATAAAGTACCTAGAGAATATAAAACTCATACTAATAAAAAATGTAGGGAATTGAAAACTAGAAGAGTTTATAGGCGTAAAGTAGGCAGTAGTAGGCTTGTTTGTAAAATTTTATTGTTTGTGTGACATAGGTTTTAAGTTAGTTTTTTTTTAGTTTTTAAATTCGTATTAAGATCTGTGTAGTGCATTGACCTGTTCTATATCGGAATGATACCACGGAATAAAGAGTTTATTATTATTATTATTATTATTATTATCATTATTGTTGTTTACATTTCACAAATAGAAAGCTTGTCAAACTATGCGAAGAACTTGTGGAAAAAATAACTTTTCTTTTATAAAATATTTAACCAGAGATTTTCATATTGATTTAATAACAGAAACATAAAAATAACTATTGCTGTTGAAATTACTTCATAACTGCTGTGGTAATATTTGACTGTAAATTCAGGCAATGTTCACCGAACACTTTGTTTACTTTGTTAGGTTAGTTTAATTAATATTGTAGGTAATAGTTGCTTTACGCTTCTAAGGGATTATCAAACCCCTTAACACGGCAATATCTTAAGGTTATCTTATACATTCAGCTTAAGTGCCAAATGCGATAAAATTGTTTAATTTCAAGGTAAATTGTTCAATGAAATAAACACTTTGTTTGATTAAGTTAAACCAAAAATTTGGTTTAAAACACCCCGTGGCTTTTCATAACTTTTTGAGCTCTCCAAAATATAAGAAAATAATACCTAAAAAATCCTAACGCACGAATGAAAAGTGTGAAAGTTAATGTTTCATGTTGGGGCAAAACAATCATTCAGATTTAATTGTAATTGAGTTGTAAATTTGTAATATCACTAAATTTCCGTTAGACCTACTAAGAAGCTGTTTATAGCACGGGATTATTTCTCAAAATAGCCTCTATTAATTTCTGATGAAGGTTAGGACGCTGCATAATAAATTGGGATTATATTGAGGGTCTAGAGATGTTTTGACATCAAAAGCTTATTAGTTCGTCATCTATTCAACAACCTTGCTCCTTTTATCTATCTAATGATAAAAATTGGTTATCTCGATCGTAGTAAGGTTGATGTTCAATTTCAAAGGCTGTCTAGGTTCTATTCAGGTGCAATAGCTCGCAAATTAACTTTGCGTCGACGTATTTCTTTAAATGTGTATTATACAGGGTGTTTTAAATTTTAGGCTCGACATGAAAATCTCGCTCATCTTAAAAGATACGTACGTAGTTGATTCTTTGAGGCAAAGTTGAGAAATTCGGTGCTAATTTTAAATCCATATGAGAAGTACTTTGGCTCTCTTAGATTGGAAATGTTTACCTGATTTTCGTTCTTTTGCTTTAGAATCCTTTATTAAAAATAAAGGATGTTTTTTTAGGCAACTTAAAATTGTTAAATACTGCTCTAATTAGATTATGTTTCAGACGAGACGTCTGTTTTGTACTATTACCAAGTTTGTTATTCTAGTGAACGCTATATTGAATTTTTCTTCTAATTGTAAGCTGTAATATCGTAAATTATAAATATATGGATACATTTAAAATTTTGAAAAACAAGTCCGAAAAATTCAAAAGAAAAATAAAACAATATTTGTGAAATTGACATTGCCATGATTACAAAACTACCTAAATCATAACTAAAATTTTACGGTTGTTATTAAACATTTTGCCATAATTTTACTTGTTTAATGCTATCATTATTTTATTATTACGTAATACGTATAACAAATAATTTTTTGTTTTTAATCGGGTTTAGCTAAACTGCAACTCTGTGTATTATAAGATATAAGTTTAATAACATGGTTTTGTTTAATTATAACGTCACAAAAAAATAGTTTTGCGAAAGAACCGTCATATCAAATAGCACGTTTCTGGCTTCTAATAATTTGTTGACTTTTTTTATCTTTAAAAGCAGAAGTATGCATTAAATACTGTTTATTAAGTAAAAAGCTTGTAAATAATTAAATAAAAAAGTCATACTTGTCAGACGTTTGTAATTAATTTAGTAGGTAAATTTAATTAATAAAAAGTGTTAATTAACATTTTCCTTTAAACCTGCTATAAATAACTTGTTTAAGTCTGTGATATAACTCAAACGATTGTGAAACATATTTTATTTATAACCTGCTTACACAGATTTAGTATTATGATTTCTCAACAATTTTTAAAACATGACCATCGTTTGAATTTTATCAAAAACAGTTGATAATATTAAATAGAATAACACATGTTTAAATAAGAATAAAACATTTACACAGTTAAAGAAATTTTGATATGCGTTAAAAAATATTTGTGTACAGTATGTATAACAGGGGGCCTAAGATTGTAAGAAAAAAGTTTAATAAAACTTAATATTTTAAATTTAAATAGCATTTAAAAAGACATAACTAGCCTAAAGTGGTGACACTTCCATAGTTTTCAAAAAAATCGTTCATTTTAAAGTAATTTTGACTTTATTGTAGACATAGGATTAAAAAGTTGCTAAAGATAATTTTTTTCGGGTGCTTTAAAATACGAAATATTTTGGCTTAGTGCTAAATCTTGGAAGGTTTCTTATGAGCTACGTGAGAAATAATTTTGGAAAGTTTACTTAAAATATATAATCTTAAATTACATTTCTAACGAAATAATATTTCTTGAGACAGAAGAATTATAAACATTTGTTGAAAATTCATTTTGGAAAAAAACTGTTTTTATATAGATAAATTAAGAGTTTCCAGTATATCGTAACAGAGTTTTCTGATTGTTCTGATATAAGTTTCATTTAATGGAAACGAATTTCACAACTAACTTCATATGATTTCATCCTCGGTAGTACTCAATATTGAATTAAAGTATACAGTAGCTGGTGAGCAACTTTAAACTAGTTTATACTTCATCTGTTCGTTTTAGTTGAATGAGTTACAAAATGATTACAGACACATATCGGAGCCAAATCAATACACTGCTAGTTCACATCTTAAATTTAAAAGACTAAGTTGGTGGTAGCAATTTTCCAACATGCAAATATTTTCACTTTTACTTTAATACAATATAACATTTTAAATCCCAATATGCAGTTTAAATAAGTTTAATACAAAATTACTTATTCTTGATTCAAAGGAATAAAGATTAGATCAGTTTTTTACACTCTCAGTTCAAGGACGATTGAGAAATGAAAACAAATTAAGTGTTTTGGCCAAGCAAGAGATTTGGAAGGGGGCGCAATATTTTTTATTATAGGATATGGGTGTACCAATATAAAAAGGTTAAGAAACACTGGTTACAGATAGTAATAATTATGCTTGGTCCGTTCTTTTGACTATATCTTAGGAACTATGGAATAGCTATTTCAAACTCATGAATAATAAGACTATCAGAATATGTTAAATTATAAAAAGATATTTCTTTATTTTATACATTTTTCATTTATTTAAATTCGCAACCTGTGGGGCGCCAAATATTTAAAAGGGGTCGCGAAGAAATGAAAGGGAAAATTATCACCAATGTAAAACAGGACGGATTTAAAACAATTCGAGGACCTTTTTATTAATGGCCACTGCATAAAAGGTTTGAAGGGGGGTCACAATATACATGATATGAAAAAGGGGGGCGCGTTTAAAAATAATGAGAAACACTGTCTTATGCGATACCTTTTAAATCTCTTAATAATGTCATATCGTTTATCCTTAAGGTTTATTTTGATTTTGGGTACAAAAAAAATCGATGGAGGCTAAGTCGGCAGAATAAGGAAGACGGGAAATGGCAGTCGTGTTCGTAGAATCCAAAAGTGCACGCGCAATGAGTCACGCATGTGCTGGCGCGTTATTCTCAATGTTGTCTAAAGTTCCAAGTTCTTCCGACAAAATTCGTTGTCAAGTTCCGAATGACCAACCTAAAGCTTCACAAACATCGTGAATCTGTTTGTCGACGATCATCAAGAATTTTTTTATGAACTTTGGCGATGTTTGCGTTTGTGCTGCCATTTGAAAAGCGCCCAGAAAATTCGTCATCTTCAACGGATGTTTTGCCGTTTTGGAAACGTTTAAACCACTTGTATGTTGAGTCTGACATATAGCATCATCACCAAAAACTTGCTTTAACATTTGATGCATCTCGCTTGTGAACTTACTGTTTAAAACAAAATTGAACCCAAACTCTTTGGTCCTTCAAGTTAGTAATGTAGGCTTTCACGAAACGCCAAAAACATTACCTTATAAAATCCGATAGCAAATAGAGCAAGATAGGTTCGTTGATGATGGAGACTGGACCTGATGGCCCAGTTCTGTACCACACTCCTTTTGAGCTAAATGTGATTCTAAAAAATCCACACAAATAGATCACTTGAATATTCAAACAATGTATGCTATCAAACAACATCTAATAACAATGTTAAGCTATTTTTTAATGAATTACTAGGACTGGTTTCGTAGGTCTAATTAAATTTTGTCTGATGCCTAAAGAATGGTCCCATCTCATTCAAATAAAATTATTCTATAGTACTTACTACGTAACTTACTATTACGTTCTGTGTGCATTAATAAAATTGTTTTATTTTTAGTATAATGGGGATTTATATTTAGTGTGCTTTTAAAATAATGGCCACATCAATAAGCGATATACTTAAAACCCGTTTCATGTTGTTGTAATATAAACGTATAAAATATTGTGCTGTTATGGAAATAAGCGATATTTATGATACTTTAAATTCTGAGAAATAAATAATGCATATCATGGTTCAGTGATATTTGTTGCACTTTGTACTTTACAGTATTTATTTACACCATTACACATAGATACCTACTAATATTTTTTTAAGAAGCTTCAAGACGGCTTTTTATATTTAGAGGAAATTAAATTGTTGAGACGCCTCCAGACGACGTGGACAACGTGGGTTCATATGAAAATCACCAATATTTAAACATTGGCTGGCACATGTATGCTGAATCACATTCACATCTCTAATATTGGTTATGTGAAATGAGGTGAATATGTACCAACGTAGTCAAGGCACGGATACCGACATTTTATAAGCAAACCATGATGGGTTCCTGATTTTGTTGATGCTGCAGCTTCTTTTTAAAGTATTCTACAAGGAATATCCAGAAAGTAAGTTCCGTTTGGTTATTAAACAAAAACAAAACGATTAAAAACAATTTTTTTTATTGCATTGTAAAGTACAAACCTTAAACTATTTTTCCACGTAATTTCCACCATTGTTTAGGCATTTGTCATAGCGGGGCACAAGTTTTTGTATGCCCCTGTCATAGAACGTTCCCGCCTGTGATGCGCGACGCGGTTTTTTAACCCTTATACTACCATGGGGTCACTGGAGACCCCATACGCTCTTTGAAGCTGTATATTTTTGAAATGCTGCTTCCTAAAATTCCAAAAAAATTTGACTTTACACAAAACAGTATATATTATGTGTTGGTACAATACGATTTTTGTAGATTGTATCGTTTTTCAAAAATTTAATTAAGTTACACGTAATACCACTGGGGTCACCAGTGACGCCTAATAGTATATAAGGTGCATTGATTTTAGAACGTTTAGCTTTGTCTATGTGTTATAATTTTATCTCATTGTTTGCTTGGGATTGCCAAGAAGTTTTTACGCTTCATTGGTCTGCTGATATTAGTTTATAAATCTCATAACGAAGGGATCACAAATTTGTGGAATGTTGAAGATGGACGTCCTATATTCAACAAAACTTTTAGTAGAAACATATTCACTGCAATATCTCAATGCCTGCGTTTTGATAATGCTGAAGCAAGAAGAAAAATTCGAGACCCAAAAACTGGCACCAATTCGAACACTTTTTTAATTATAGCTACCTATACAAAATGCGTACATTCCCTATAAGAACATAACGGTTGACGAACAGCTGTTAACTTTCCGAGGTAGGTGCCCCTTCAAACAGTATTTACCATCAAAGCCTGGGAAATATGGCGATAGTCAAACCGCATACATTTACAATTATTGCCTGATATACAGTGGTAAAACAGGTGACCAGCGTGAACGTAATCAAGGCAAACGAGTCGTTTTAGAAATGATAGAGGGGTTAGAGAAATCAGGGAGGAATGTGACCACCGATAATTTTTGTACGAGTCTCAAACTTGCAAGAGATTTGAAAGAAAAGTACCTAACATTGTACAGTACAGTACGGAACAGTAGGAAACTAGCCGATTCGCATAAGAGAGACCTGTATTCAACTAAATTTGGATATCAAGACGACGCTATATTAGTGTCTTATTGTCCAAAAAAAGGGAAAATGTGTTACGTCACTATCAACAACACACGACATTGGAGAGATTTCTGAAGGTGACAAGAAGAAAATAATAATTGACTATAATAAAACAACACCAGGCGTTGATACCATGGACTAGCTTGTACGAACATAATACTGTAAAGAGACACACGAAGATGGCCTGTTGCAGCTTTTTATAATATTATAGATATTAGTGCCTACATTATACTTATGGTGTTACCTAAATAAAAATTGGCAAGCAAAAATTAGCTACAAACGGCGACAATTCCTTATGCAACTACGAAAACAACCAGCGGCTACTGAAACAGAGTTACAAAAACCATCAACTTCACAGAGGCAGTAATTACAAAAGTCGCAAAAACTCAAACGTGGTAGATGTTGTGAATGTCCAAGAAATTTAGATAGAAAGCATTCAAATATTTGCAACCATTGCAGTCGCTTTGTTTCTAATAATCACCAGACAATTACTTGTTCGGCATGCAAACGTAACATAAACGTAGAATAGTTAGATTTTTTTGTAGTTATTATTAGTTAAAATAAATTAATAGTGACTATTTTTGATTATCTGATATTACCATAAGTTGTTTAAACAATGTATAAACAGCTTGGAAAAAAGTTTTTACTTGATAATCGTAGTTTTATATAGTAAAGAGCTTTGGGGGTCAATATGACCCCAGTGGTATTACGTGTAACAAAAAAATTGCGGTATTATAAGGGTTAAGGGTGTCACACAGTATGCTTTTGCGTATATTGTCGCACCGTGTGGCATAAAGTCCACCAGCAAGACGCCTGTCTGTCCCAAAACACGGTGTACATGATTTTTCGAGTGGTTAGGCTTTGTTTCACTTTTGTCTTTGTTGGCGATGAAGTGTCTGCATTCCATTGATTGCCTTATTGATTCAGGCGTTTTGTGGGCCTCCCGGGTCATCCCCAGTGACGATGCAGTTTAAGAAGTCATCACCATCATTGTTCTACCGGGTCAAAAACTCAAGTGCTTCTTCTGACGGAGCAACAGATAGTTCAACGTCAGGCCAGACCTTGAACTTTCTGTTGCTCCGTCAGAAGTTTCGACATCCAACGAGAACACAGTTTTCGATATTGCAGATTCCAGGAACGTGAAATTTACGGAAATTGCAGTGGCAATGTCGTAATAGTGAATCTTCGGTTTTCCCTAATCGTCTTTTCAACTCCATGCACCAAATCATCATGCACATTCTCACGTCTTTCATTGAACAGTCGTACCCATATGAGGCGCCGTTTGTGTCAAAAAGAAATTAGCAAAATAAATAACATTTCGTACATAAATATACAAATATAAAAATATTTAGTCAATTTCACATTGAATTTTTTTTTTTTTTTGATATCGGTAATAATTTATTTATCAAGAAAATATTTTTATTTATTTCGTGTACATTCCACATTTATATTTTTTTAATTATTTTTTTTTGATTCCTTTGGTTAATAATTTATTTTTCAAGAAACTATTTTTATTTATTTGCACACCAAAAATTTGTTTTTTTTTCACTGCAATTATGTACGCTATTATACAACAGATGGCGCGCTACCCAACATTTGTGTTTAATTTTGAACTGCTGCGAAGCAAATTAACTATATTTGACGTTTGCGACTTCCAGTTTAAAGTTTAAAGTAAGTACTTATACGTATACTCTTTGCAACTTTTTAAGGTAATTGTAACTATTTTTTTCACAGCATGTCAACTGGAAGACCACAGCTGCCTGCATCAGCAGAACAAATTACCTTCCTTAGGAAACCTCGTTTAAAATGGACAATTATTTCTAAAATATTAGGTATTTCCAGAAGCACACTATAGGTATAGAAGAAGCTTATTAACATTAATTTAATATAATTGAACAAGCAGCAGTTCATAATTAAACACAAATGTTGAGTGGCGCGCCATCTGTTGTATAATAGCATACATAATTGCAGTGAAAAAAAAAATTTTTGGTGTGCAAATAAATAAAAATATTTTCTTGAAAAATAAATTATTAACCAAAGGTATAAAAAAAAAAAAATTTTAAAAATATAAATGTGGAATGTACACGAAATATATAAAAATATTTTCTTGATAAATTATTACCGATGTCAAAAAAAAAAAAAATTTAATGTGAAATTGACTAAATATTTTTATATTTGTTTATTTATGTACGAAATGTTATTTATTTTGCAAATTTCTTTTTGACACAAACGGCGCCTCATATACCCATCTCCGTAGCATTAAATCGCTCATTGTATTTTTTCCGTACACTTCACAGATTTTTTTATGAATTTCACATTCCTGGCATTGAGAAAACGTATTACAGATAGCATTTCAAAGGTGGCTGGATTTGCAATTCGCTTCTACATTATAAAGTCTCACCGTGCAGCACACACAATAACAAGCGATCTCAAAATGGTGTCTATCCCTTCCTACTGAGTCAGTACAACAGGCGCGCTCGCGCGAAATTGCCACAGTAGGGCCTGCGCGGCAACGTATGGTAACGGAACTTACTTTCTGGATAGCCCTCGTATAAGTAGTCATTCTCCATTCGATACTCTTCCATTTTTTTTTAACATTTAATTTAAAAAACCATGCGTCGAAAATGTTGTTTCTGTTCTTTAATCCATTTCCATTTATGCCTTATAAGTGCAATATAATGTAGCACGTAACCTTACGTAGAGCTGTCGCTAGAGTTTTTACTTCATCAGTTTTTTTACAATCGGGACAAAACTTTTTTTGGTATTATTACTGAAAAATAAGAAGAAAAAAGATGAAATAGTAATCGGAAATATTGACGCATAACTTTTTTGGATCTATACATTATGAAGTCTTTGGATTAAGGTGACTAGTTTCTTTTTTGGATTTTCATGTAGGTACAGTACAGACTTGTTAGTTCATTTCCTTTTTCTTTCTTCAAGCATTGGCCTTATTGCCTGCAACTTTCTTTAGTTTTGATCCCTCCATCTTTGGCAAAGTCATCCACAAATCTTTTTTCTTTTGCTTGTGTTGTCACATGTTTAGATATTGTCTATTTTTCCATTCTTTCTTCATTTCGTTTCCACTGGTTTTTAGATTCTCGTATTATTTCATAAATTTTACGTACTCTTTAATTCTCTTCTGATGCCTATATATTTTTCTGCCTGTCCGTGTGTAGCCCACCATTCTCAAGAATTAGTTTTTTTATATTGTAATAATTAAAATTGTGTGGGTTTTAACTGCCATATATCTCACACGGTATTATCATGTTTTGTAGAACTACAAACAAGTCCGTAATACTTTTTCGTAGTGTTCTTATGTATTTGTTTTGAGTCATTTATGTACGTGTGTTTTGTAATTATATTTGTATATCTATTTTTTGGTGACACTACAGTATAGATCCGAGAAAATTAAAAGTTAAAACTTGCTCTACAGCTTGATTGCTTATTGATATTTTAGTCGGTATAGTTTCATCAGCTTTGTAAGCAATTATCTTTGTTTTTTCTGTCGATATTTCTCAATGGGTTTTTTCGATCTTATTTAGGAGTAATTCATATGCGACTTTCGTAATTAACCTATAGCAATTTTAACTTAAAGTGGACCGCGAGATGCGCAAAGAGGGGGGAAGGCGGTTGAAATTTAGACTTTTCTAAAAACGTTGAGTAAATGAATTTTGACAGGTTATAATCACGTTGCTGAAACAAACGGATGTTTTTAGGTGGCGCAGTAATAAACGTCTTGGACTAGTTTTGGTTTCTGCGCCACAGTCCACTTTAAGTTAAAACAGCTCTAGTAGTACTTAGTACTACTAGAGCTGTTTTAGTACTTAGTAAAGGGCCTTCGGCCGGTGGGGGTTGTTCTGCGGCCTTCCCCGCTTCGCTAGTGGTTCGAGGGAATCATCCCTCCTTCTTTTCTGTTTCTTCTCTTTTCTTTCTCTTCCTTCACATCATGCTCATTGTCATTTCTTCCTCATCTCATCTGGCCTAAAGCTTTTGGCGGGTGGGCCGTGGGGTTACTCCCACACACTTCAATCAGTAGTACTTAGTCATATGTAAATAATAATATTATTGAGTATTAAGGACTGTTTAGGTTGGCAGTTTGTGAGTATAACAGTTTATTTTCTTCATCTGTAATTGTAATACGTCATCTAAACATAAACTGAAAGTTGCAGGGAATAAGCTACATCCTTTTCTTAGTCCTTTATTTACAAATGCTTTTTATTTTCTTTTTTAATTAATTTTAAGTTAAAGAAAAACGTCTCGTCGATAAGATTTGTAATTTAGGTATTTCAGCTGATAGAATGATATCTATTTTGTTACCTACACAGACTGTTTATTTAGCTGAAGCTACGGGATTTTGTTTTGTGTCAGCGCTTTGTGTCCCAAAATTTATTAAATTTAAAGTCAATCACGTTTTACGAAAATTGAAAGTTTACCCAACCGGTTACCGGTGTTTGATTGCTTTTATCTCCAAAATATAAAGTCAGAGAATAACGGCGTCTGCCTTGAATCACAGTTTTTATTGCATATTGCAATACTGTTTGTGTAGCGAACTATAAAAGTAGTAAGAATGACGAATGTAGAAATATATATTTTTTTTTATCAAGACAAAAGTACAGGGTTGGCAAATTTCGATATTTTAATAGGGAATCTCGGTAACTATAAGAGGTAACAAAAAACGGACCGCGCATCCTCGATCTCTTTTTTCGAAAAAAAGTTAATGGTGAAAACTAAAATTGGTTATCGTCTTTTGTTTTCGGGTTATCACCGATAACTCGATTTTTCGACTTTTCGTTTTATGACTATATTTCACTCGTTTATGAAAATAAACAAAAAAAATTTTAACGTTCTACAGGCACTTTTTTGATAAGAATGCAGTGGTGTAGACAATAATTTAAAAAAATATCCGAAATTCGAGTTGTGGCATAAAGTTCTATTTTCTTAAATAGAACCCATAGTTGGCTGACTTATTTAAATTTCTAATTTTTTTGTCATTCCAAATATACAGGGTGTGTAAAAATTGGCGGAAGGGCTACACGGAGCGATGTTCTTCGTAAAATTTTAAGTCGAAAATCTTAATACGAAAATGTTGTACCATGCTTCCTATGGCCTCAGGAACCATTTAAAGAAAAAAAAAATTGGCAACATTGCATACATTCATTTGCGTTTGGACATTTTTTTATCAGCATTTTTTACTTAGGTATTTACATTTTTTGTTCGAACTGAAAGCCTTCAGTTCGTAAACATAGCTGCAAACGTTTGGGTATCGTAAAACACAAACTAGAAATAATTACGAGAAAAACAGAGATGACAGCTAAGCACAATGTTGCCATATGTATTACTGTCATTAAAATCAGTGATTTACATATTTTCAACACCAATTTTTGAAAGGAAGAACACAATATCTAGGAAAAAATACTATTCGAAATCTATTTTTATTCCAAATTGCAGCTTTTTCATTTGCAAGTATTAAATAATAACGCCTATTAAAGGACTAAATGTCAAAGCTTTGAGGACCTCTTGCAGACACAGCAAGCGTGGTACAACATTTTCGTATTAAGATTTTCGACTTACAATTTTACGAAGAACATCGCCCCGTGTAGCCCTTCCGCCAATTTTTACACACCCTGTATAAGGGTTGATGTATTTATTTTCAATAATACGCAAGTTACGAAGGTTTTTTAGTTTTTTTTTAAAACAAAATTATAGTAGGCTGTGAAAACAAAAACAAAAGAAGGTGTTAAACCTTTTAAAACTCATTAGATACAAGTTACGAAGGTCTTGTAATTTGTTGTTGTGATAAACATTACAAATATTTGAACATAAGATAAACTACAATAAACTACATTACTGCAGATTCCGACTTTATCGTTGTTTCTTTATAATTATATATTTGTAATGTTTATCACAACAACAAATTACAAAACCTTCGTAACTTGTACCAAATGAGTTTTAAAAGGTTTTACACCTTGTTTTGTTTTTGTTTTCACAGCCTACTATAATTTTGTTTAAAAAAAAAACTAAAAAACCTTCGTAACTTCCGTATTATTGAAAATAAGTACATCAACCCTTATATATTTGGAATGACAAAAAAATAAGGAATTTAAATAAGTGATAGCTAACTATGAGTTCCATTTAAAAAAATACAACTTTATATCACAACTCGGATTTCGGAATCTTTTTTGAAAAATTGTCTACGCCACTGCATTCTTATCAAAAAAAGTGCCTGTAGAACGTCAAAATTATTTTTGTTTATTTTCATAAACAAGCGAGATACAGTCATAAAACGAAAAGTCGAAAAATCGAGTTATCGGCGATAACTCGAAAACAAAAGACGATAACCAATTTTAGTCTTCACCATTAACTTTTTCTCGAAAAAAGAGATCGAGGATGCGCGGTCGGTTTTTTGATACCTCTTATAGTTACCGAGATTCCCTATTAAAACATCGAAATTTGCCCACCCTGTACATTAAGAGTAGAGAATTAAAACAAATTTATGCATACTTTTCGTTTATTTTCATCAACATCCTAAAACGGATTTTAAAAACTTGTTAGAAGAAATTTGTTACTAAGGCAATCGAAACAATACGATTTTTAGGCAACATAAACTGAGAAAAGAATTAGCAAGTAGATACAATTTTATTGTAAATTTTAATCATTTTTTTTTTAAACTGTTGTCAACATATTTTATGTTATGCATAGCTGTGTTCATAATTAATAGTTAATAAGGGAAATGTGAGGGATGCTTAGTTCGCTGTGGCGTATGGCGTTTAGCCTTCTTCACTAGGGGTTAGGTGTATGTCCTGCGGTAACCTGCGTTTTAGCCTTATGTGTTTTTTCCTCCCAGATGTTATACAGAGCTGCTTTTTCACAATTCACTAGGTTTTATAGGATTTTTTAGTTTGTTTTTTCATAAAATCGTGAATTGATTGTATTCCAAGTTCTTCGTGCAGTTGTTATGTCTGCTAGTCGAAGCACTTTGTTTTGATACGTTTGTAGTTTTTTTTGTTGGTTGGTGACGTGTTGCTCCATATTGAGCAGGCGTACGCAAAGATAGGTCGCAACAGCGACTTGTATAGCAGGAGTGTGCATTTCACATTTAATGTCGATTTTCTGTTTATTAACGGACACAGTTGCGAGAGTGGTGTAGCACTGGTTTAACTCTTTATTTTGGGGAAGATACAATTGACTTACATGCAAAGAATTACGAGATTATTTAAAATCTCTCTTATCATGTAACCAAGAAAGTTCGTGCCGTTTTAAGCAATGAAATTAAGTAATGCACAAAGTGAATGAAGCAAAACTTGATTCAGAAAAGTAGTCACCTTCGGCTTCCATTATCTTTACCCACCAACGATCTAATAACTTTTCTATTCCGAATGTGCTATGACGGGGAAATTTGGGAGATGGGGGAGAATTTTCCAGACAAGTCTGGTGATCAATTGCTTGGCCGCTGTTACTAATTGGGGTATGTCAATGTGCTACTGGACAGCAAGAATAAACGAATAGTTGGCCATGCGAGCTTATTGGTTGCGATTTACTTGTGAAGAACCCCCTTGCTCAACTTCTATGTCTCTCCAAACCGATGCAAATGAGTGCGGATGGTTTTATCACTCTCTTTAAATTGTCGTGGAAGCTCTCGACAAGTTTGACTGAAATTTGACTAGATACTGCTCTTCAGCTGGGCCTCATCAAGGTCCAATGGTCTTCCGGAGCGGGGATCACCTCCAAGAGTAAGCCCCACATGCAAATTTTTGGAACCACTTTCGACTACAACGTTTTCTCGCTGGCCGCATCATCTCCGAATGTGAAGGATGTTTTACGAGCGGCCACTGAGGCGTTGGTACCAAAAGAGTTCATAAAGAACAAGCTCGAATAATTTGACTGCGATGCAGTCATACTTGGGTCCATTTTTCAAAATTTAAAATGAATTATTTCAGTAAATGTTATGCACAGGTTACTACTCTGTTAAAATAATCTTTTAATAAACATACATTACCACACTTATAATTGGTAAAGCATGCCCATTTAGAGCTGTATTATGACAAAACTTAGCAACGGCACGAACTTCCTTGGTTATTTAATATTACGAACATAATATTGTTACGTCTGCTCGGTTCAACCAAATAAAACAACTATTTATTCAGCACAAATGTCAACATTCTTTTTATTTTTATCATCATAATACATAAACTGTTATTTTTCATTACCACCTTGATCGTCCCAATATTATTATTTACACCCTACACCCTTGATCGTCACGTTGCCATCCTGACCTCATCATATCTGTCCTCAGATATTCTCAACAAAACAAACAAATATCAACTTACACAGTCCTCTATCCGATAAAACTTCGCCAACCTATTAACATGCACTATTTTCATTTTTACCTTCGGCGCTTGTCTGATCCTATATACAATATCATTCACCAGATCCACAATCACACATGGACCTTCCCAATCGCACTGTAACTTCCCCGAATACCCTCGCTTTCTCCGCGGATTGAAGAACCACACCAGTTCGCCAACTTCAAATCTCTTGACATTCGCCTTCAAATCGTACCTTAGTTTCATGCTATTTGACGATTTTAACAAATTTTCTCTTGCAACAATATGAACATACTCCATCTTATCTCGGAACTCGTCAACATATTCAACTATTGCTTTAGGTTGAGGGGTTGTTCTGGTTTTATGTATTTTTAAACATTGACAAATTCCCTGGAATAACTTTGATTCAAAATTCCTACCTTGATCACTATGTATTTCTAAAGGTAAACCATATCTTGAAATCCATGTAGATAATAAAACTTCTACAACTGTCGATGCTTCTTGGCGTATCTTATTAACTTTTACCATGCTCATAAACTGTAGTTTATACACACTCCATGGCACCTTTCCATCATAAAACGGGATCTTAAAACCTCTTGCCTTTGATTTGTCACCCCTTTCTAAATTTATGGTTGTTCTCTCGATACTTTCAGTACTGATATTTTCACGGACTTCATTTATAGAATCTTTCGCTTTTAACTCTTGTACTTGCTGTTCCGAATTGTCAATTCTTCCCACAGTTTTACCTATATCTCCCTGTATAGCACTTATCCTTTCTTCAATCTCCTTATTATTTCTGTTCATAATTTTCTTCATTTCTTCCCTATTGAAATTTAATATTTCTTTCTTCTTGTCTCTTCTTTTCCATTAGCACTTGTTGTTCTTCTCGCTTCTTTTCCATTTCTCCCATCTTCTGCATAATTACATCTATTATATTTGGCTGCTCCATTTCTGCAGACCTAGTCTTCACCATTAATTACTTAATTACTGATTCTTTCCTCAGGATTATTCTTTTTAATCCACTAATTACTGATACTTCAGGATTCTTCCTTTTAATCCACTAATTACTGATACTTCAGGATTCTTCCTTTTAATCCACTAATTACCTCAGGATTCTTCCTTTTAATCCACTAATTACTAATACTTCAGGATTCTTCCTTTTAATCCACTAATTATTTCAGGATTCTTCCTTTTAATCCACTAATTACCTCAGGATTCTTCCTTTTATTCCACTAATGACTGATACCTCAGGATTCTTCCTTTTAATCCACTAATTACCTCAGGATTCTTCCTTTTAATCCCGGACGAGCCCCCAAATGTTACGTCTGCTCGGTTCAACCAAATAAAACAACTATTTATTCAGCACAAATGTCAACATTCTTTTTATTTTTATCATCGTTATACATAAACTGTTATTTTTCATTACCACCTTGATCGTCCCAATATTATTATTTACACCCTACACCCTTGATCGTCACAATATGATAAAAAATTCTTTGCCCAAATAAATCAACAATTATGTCTTCTAAGTTTAACTGCCTTAAACTACAAAACTACCGTGAAGTTCATCGTCCTTTAATGACACACGTTTTAGTGTTTTCGACGAGACAAGCAGATAGAGTTGTGAGTGTCGACGCCACGTCTTTATTAGACAGCACGGTACGAGCAGTCTTAAACAACTTTTCGCGGCATCGAGATTGCTGCTGTTGCAGTGTCTTTACGAGAATTGCCCACAGTAATGTTCAAATTACATCGAATGAGTACACCGTTGATAGTAACATGATGATACATTATTTTTGCGTAATTTTCGATATATATTCAAGTTTTAACTACGTAAACGACCGCACCCATATTAAGTTATTACTAAAAAATATATGTGAAAGCTTATTTTAATAATTACTCCAAACTGTGTAAGATTTTTCAAACGCAAAAAGGAAAACTAATTACGTAGCTGAATTTGCAACTTGTGTAAATATTACGACTGTTTTACGTACAAATTTATATACTTACAATTGTTGTGTAAGATGCGCCACCAAATTTGGGTCACTTTTGGATTTTGTTGGGTTGGCAAAGACATAACACATGATTCCCTAGTTCTAGCAGACCAAAATTTACTAGTTCATGTACTAATACATGAATTGGTTTATTCACATGCGTCAACTATGGAATAATAAATGTATCGGTCGTTGCTGGAACGCTTTAACGACATCCCTAACTGTAAATGACATTTGTTGGGTTCATAAAAGTTTGCGCACCGCAAGCGTCAAAATCTTAAGAAACCAGTACTATATGTTGAGAGGGCGATGTATAGCTATCCACGTTAGTTGTAAACAGCGCATGCGTGTAATAATCCCGGCGTTAGTTCATGGTTTCATCCATATACTGTTTTGACCGTCCGCAAACTAGTTAAAGTAGTTAGAGTACAGCAGCAGCTGTATTCTGTAACTTTGGATTTAACGGAAATGCAAGTTCATTTACTACCTTGTTATCATAATATCGCCCACTTCTACGAAAAACGATTCTCTAACCCCCCGTTGGTAACTCACAGCGGGTTTACTCAAGCTAAAGTTGGGTATCTACTATTTTAGGAAAGTTAGTACAGAAAATCGTACTGCGCACGTTTACAAGTGAAATGTGCTTAACGAGTATTTGTTTAAAAATTACTGCCATTTAACTTTGTGCACTCTTTCTTACGTTCAAGAATTAATGGTAGTTTTTTTTATGTTTTGATACGCTTTGTTCCTATGTTTATATTACACTACGATTTTGTAAAGTTTTCTTATCTTATAGTTTGTTTACTGAATTAATTTTGTTTCAATGGTCAGCACTTTGGATGGGTATTTTTTAAATTGGGCCAGTGGTGTGATAAAGTAATTCTATTTTGTTTAGTTGATTGCATTTATTTATTGCACTATGAACGTTACAGACAAATATACCTACAATGTAATTTATATATTAAGCAAACTGAGAAATTAAAATTGGTGAATAATACACAGAATTTTGATATAATTTTGTGCATCTAGCAAGTTGAGTTTGCATATTTTTTAATTTTGCGTTTATCCTTTTCTTCGTTTTACCATAAAATATGTGTTAGATGGGCCATCATTCTGAAAGAATGTAAAAATACTGTCATGCGAATTACATACATTAATAGTTTACATGAGGTATTTATTTACTTGTTGAATGACCACAATATAATATAACGGATTTAAAAATGTAACAAAATTAGTATCAATTTGTAAAATAAAAGATTCACTGTACTTACCAAAGCGCTATTTCGTCGCTTCGTTCCTAAATTTACTAATATCCAACAAATTTAATTATTGTTAAGAATACTTATTTTTTTTAACACAAATACAGCACTCCAAAAATTTACTTAAAATATAAAGTTTCACCCCCAATCACTAAATATTATTGTGTAATCAAGTCGAAGGTCGAAGTTTTAGCCTTAAATGCGGTCGAGCCGGTATTCACGTGAATTACGTCTAGCATTTACGGTTAGAGCTCATTCTTGGTACTCTGTAGAAACGGAATATCAACTACAGGAATTCTGAACTAGCTAGTAACGTGTGGTGTTTACGCTGGTGTTAATAAGGGTGCAAGGAATAGCCGACTAACTATCAGATACGCTGCTGGAACGCGATATCGATACTGTGCAGAATCCTGATAACTCATGGGATAGTAAATAGCGCTGCTGGAACTTACTTTATAGTTACAAATCACGGTAAAGTCGTTAGAAGCAAAGTATTTGGTGATGCATTTAAATTTTCATTTAAACGCCTTTGAACCTGCTGTGAAGATTTTAGCTTAGGATCGTTAGAAAAAAAAATTATCAACTTCTTAAAAACTTTAATGAAGACCTGCTGTGAGGATATGAGCTTAGGATAGTTAAAAACAAACAACTATCAACTTTAAAAAAATTTAAATAAACATTCTTGTAGTGGTTTATTTAAAAAATGTTGAGTGGGTGGTTTTCGGGTTGTGCCGTGTGGAATTATTAATGCTTGACGTTTCGTCGTCCATGCTGACGACTTCTTCAGAAGGGGTCAGACCCCTTCTGAAGAAGTCGTCAGCATGGACGACGAAACGTCAAGCATTAATAATTCCACACGGCACAACCCGAAAACCACCCACTCATCAGCAACGGCCGTGAAAGCCTCCATTCTACTATTAAAAAATGTTGTTGTTTTTATCGGTGAAACCGGAAATGATAATAGTTTGATCATGACAGTAATGTAGAAAATTTTACTTATTCTTTTACTTGAGTGCTTTGTTGGAACATACAGCATTAGGTAGATATTTGTATAAATGAGGTTTTTTGTGTACAACAAAACTTGTTGTACATAGGGGTTTGGAGCAGTCCAATTTTTTAATTGCTCCGCTCCAGCTCCGCTCCGGCATCAAAATGTCCGCTCCAGCTCCGCTCCATGCTCAAAATATTGTTAACATTGTTTAAAAAAGTTTTGTGATTAAAAAAATTGTTTTTAAAAACAAAGTTTGAATTTTATCGGATATGTATAAGTTGGTCAAAAATAACAATATTTGGCCCTAACAAACAAGTGAAGTTAAATAAATGTTTGAAGAAACAGATTATTGATTTTCAAACGTTGAAAAAAAGGCAAACAAAGGAGTTTTTTTCTAAATTTTACAGATTAAACTGGAGCAGTGGAGCAGTCAAAATTATTTGCTCCGGGCTCCGCTCTTGCTCCGTGCAAAAACCCATTGCTCCACTGCTCCATGCTCCAGCTCCGAGCTCCGCTCCAAACCCCTGGCTTGTACACACACAAAAAAAGTTACGTTCGCCAGCAAAATATTGATTTAGGCAAATGATGATGTCAATATCTGTTTTGAATAAATGAAACTAGCAATTGTCAAAGGATTAGTAATTTTTGTTTATTAAAAGCGATTTATAAATAACATACAAAAGTAAATTGTACCGCAAAATTGAAAACAAATAATGCTGTCTGTTGGTATAATGGCTTAAACCAAAAGCAATCAAAATTTGATTGATTAGTCTACGTTTTTCGTAAAAAAAAAACTTAAGCCACCGGTACATGTGACATGTAAAATAATGAAAACGCAAAAAAGGAGCTAATACTTTGAATTAGTAAGGATATTAAATATAAACAAAAACTGTGAAGTTCCGTTTTAAACCTCTAAGTTAACTTATTCTTTTAAAACTTTTAAATGTTACCATTTATTTATTGCGATCTGTTTTATTGTCCTACAAGTATGTTTTTAAAATGTCCTTTCCGATGTTTACCTTTATAGCATAAGCTCCGTACTGTTTGTACAGAAAACATACTTGTAAGCAAATAGCGTTGACGTATCACGACTGGGTAAACTACGACAAGCATTCGCTTGTTGATCTAGGTGGTCTAGTGACAATGTTATTGTAGAATCAAGGTAAATGTGGATACGATTAGTGTTCCTAAATTATGGGAAGATAGTAATTGGCTTGAAGGTGTCAACATTTGACTTGAAGGAAGTGGTCGATCTAGGTCTGCCAAGTGTTGAGAATATTTGTGCTCATAATGTTTGATAATAAATTACTAAGAAAGAGAAAAAAAATGTAAACGGGCTTTAAAGCTTATTAGAAAAATTTTATATCTCACATTTATTACCAAAAGTATTCATGCAAAATTTGTTTTTATTTAAAGGCGAATCATGCTTATTTAGATATTAATACAGACGAAGTATTTATAATCTGAATAATGAAATATTCGAATAATTGGGGTTTCATCGTATTAATAGGTTTGTCAACATTGTCATTTTGACATTTGTCGATCGTTCTTTAAAAAGTTATCCATTCTGAATTTTGTAAAAAGAGGGTGGTGACTAAAAAATTTTGGAGCAAATTGATTTCTGGTTAGTTAAAATAACCCTAATGAATCGTAAACAAAATTACCCACATCTAAATGACAATATTAACCACCATAATTATACATGACAATTAAAGACTTTACAGCTTCTTTAACATAATACATACAGAAAGGAAAATTATGTCCAGAATTCGCCACAAATTTCGTTTTTAATGTTGTGTGCAAAACTTCTCATAATAGCTTTCAAACTAAAATAATTTAAGAAATAAGCCAATTTTCAATTTAAGTTCATTTAAAACCTTTATTTATTTATTAAAGTCATTTTTGTCATATAACCAATTAGCATTTCTTTCTGATGCATTAGTAAAAACAGAACTAGCTTTTCTCTTCGACTTGTGATAATAAGTCACTTATCTCTTTTATTATTCCAAGTAGTACTCAGAATAATAAGCTTTTCAATTAAAGTTTAATTGAAAAATAAAAGAGTAAACTGCTACCTAAATCCTAGTAGCGTATAGAACTGTCAGAGCACGTAATCTCTTTAATTCTGTACACCACTCTGGAACTACTTTTTGTATTTACAGTGTCATTTTGAAAACGTATTATCTTTTCATTTTACGTTTCTTTTCATTGTTTTGATATGTAGTTTCAATTTTGCTTGAAGGCCCGTTTGATGTTACCTTGCGCCAAGATGACCTAGTTTTGAGGTGTCAGATATTTTCATTTACTTTTTACTTTAGCCACATCACGTTCTGAATTACGTTACCAAGAAAGCAAGAAAAGAACATGATATTGGAATACGTTGAAAGAGATGTCATTCAATTTACAGCAAACTGTTTATTTGAAGCAATAACAAGCGAAATGTATCTCACCTAAAATGAAACAATTTATTTGAATAAATCCCTTAGGAAATTGATGTTATTTTTAGCAGCCATGCAACAGAAAGAAAGATTAGTACATATTTTGTAAAAGGCTTATTTTATGTAGGTATGCATTGTAAAAAGAATCTTGGGCAGTAGGAAAATAAAAGTAGTTACAGTAGTTCTAAATAAAATTTATAAGGAAGGGATGGAAAACTCAGTGTCTGGTAAAAAATTTGTTTGCATGTAAACTTCTTGCGGGTAAAAGTAATTATTATTATTATTTTTTAAATTTTAGAATCATTTACAACTATCCGGTATGGATAACAGGCAAAGTGCGAGCAGTTACTTAAGAATCGTGTAGGCAATAGGAAGTTACATTTTCAGAGTTCGTGTCGGGTTTTGAAATTAGTATAATCTGAGCTGTTTTCCAATGCATTGGAAAGTGCTTTAGTTTTAAAGCTACATTAAATAACATAGCTAGCGTTCGAACGATATTTTCTGGAACTTCTTTTAATATTTTGCCGGTTGTAAGGTCTCATCCCGGCGCCTTTTTTGCATTGAGATACTTAGGAATTATAAATTTGGTTCCTTTTACTCTGAACTTTTGTGTTGGGATGTTCTACTTGCAGAGGAGATTCTAGGTAGTTGTGTATTTAAAATTCTTCTTCCTCTGATATTTCTCGAGGATATGGTACAAATGTATTTTTTAGGTGCAAATAATTGTGCCTTTTCTTTATTAGTTCGTGCCCAACTGCCATTTTCGAATCTTAGCGTGGAATATGTTTTTGTGGTTCTTAAATATTGTTTTTTACCTTCCATAATGAGTAATCGCTGTCCATTTTGGCTGAGAGTCCCTCTAGGTACTTCTTCTGTATTGTTGTGTTTTTTTTCCTCTTCGATAAGATTTTTTAATTCTTTTATAGCTTTGTTGAGTTTCGCTTTATCCTGTGGTGATCTAGTCTTTTGCCATTATTTTCTTAGATTTCTCTTTCACGTTCATAGAACAGTTTGAATGTTCAATTTCTTCTTTTGAAGGGGTCGCTTTCAATGCTGCTTCCTGAATGTGTTGATTTACTCTATCGACTGTTGCCTTTAAATCAGCTTTCGTTTTAAGACGTGGGAAGAAGTCAATATTCACTAGCATACTTCTGAACACATACCAATTTGTTTTCTTATAATGAAGCTTTGGGGGTTTGCTTTCTCAGTACATTTGCGCTAAGTGTGACAATAATAGGTGAGTGATCTGAAGACAGATCCAGAGATGACGCTATATTTAAATGAGTGATGGGGCCTCCTTGACTAAGAAAAGCAATAGTTATGTAAGTTAACATTTTTCCAGAATTAGTGGAAATCCCACTTGGCTCATAAATCTAAAGATTCTAACACATTTTTTTACCAAGCATTTCATTTACCTTTTAACGGCATTTTCATCACACAATTTAACTTTAAATATATCAGTTTATATCTAAATAAGTTTATCATTTCTTATAACTTATTAAAAATTATTAAGTAAGGAACAAAACTAGAGTTTTTGTAATTTTTCATTGTCTTAAGAAGTTATTTTTTAAGCATACTAAAAATTCAACATGAAATCCAAATACAATGAATTTCGGATAACAGGTCGGTGGTTAATTTTGGGCGCTGTGTGTTGAGGACAACCAATTAAAACAAAAACAAATTGAGAATCACTATCTTCTCTTATTTGGTTTATCATGCTATTTTATTTGGCCCATACTCAACCAAATTAAGTACTAACTGTTTAAGTTAAGTCATCGTCAAGTGGAACAGATAACTGAAGTATTATTTTGAATTATTTCTGTATACATTTACATTTGCTACGAGCATCTTCGTATAAATGGGACAGCCGCCTAATCAAGGCAAGTTGTTCCAATCGTAATGTGTTCCAAGCAGAACCGGTCCTAGGGTTTGCGGGGCCGTGTGCGAAAACAAATGCGGGGCCGGATATTTTGATAAAAGACCGAGTTAAAGTAAAATGTTACTAAAAAACTAAAAAAATAGGTTGGTGACCTAAAAAAAAGCTCCTCCCCCTCATTCCTCTAGCGCGGGACGGCCTGCTGTGTGCGTGTGATTTTTATTTTCGCATACGGCCCCGCAAACCCTAAACGGCTAGCGTGGGGTCGGTCTAGGCGCGGGACCGTGTGCAGTGCACACTCTGCACACCCCTTAATCCGGTCCTGGTTCCATGTAAGTGGAACTAACAGTATTGTCCAATACATGTTTTAATTATGTTTGGTGTTTGATTAAATTACATTACCTATGTACTAGCTAGTCGAAGCTGTCAAAAATCAATGCAACTCTAAAAAACTACGCACAATGACAAACATTTGTATCTCATGTTATATTAGATTTTAAGTTAAAATAAGAAAGAAATAGATGAGCAATAAAATAATTATCTTTTGATTTACCCTGAAAATTTTACAAACTTGTTTAAAGTTTACAAATTTTCACCATCTTACAAAAATTTTATAATTTCTCAAAAGAAAATGTATACGCTTACTAATAAATTGTGTAACGTTTTATTCTGTATTTAAAAAGCTTTCTTTTTTGGTACTTTAAACTTCTGAGTGCTTTTTAATAGAAACGTTTTAAAGGGGCCCTTTGTTGTAAAATACACATTGTATTTAGTTATCTTGTCTCACTTACATGTTAATTTACAGTGCCAGACTCTCATGCGGGTTAATTTATGTCAGTGGTGTGTGAAAGTAACCTGTGGCATACAATGGGTATCATATGTAATTTCTCTGCTGTCAAAAGCAGTCTGCCATTGTCTTGATAGAGAGTCGCTAATGACAAATTGTGTAAATGTTTGTTAAAATTAGCTTTTTTTACATAATGATTTATTGTTTTCGGTTAATTTAGTCACTCTTTATTACTATAACATAAGAGTGTTACAACACTGGCATTTTTTTGTACGTTGTACTTTAAATTTGCTGAAGCAATCATTCAGTAGATTTAAAAAATACAAAAAACCAAGTGAAACGCTTTTATTTGGTACTTGTCCTACAACCGTGTACCATTTAGGGTTTTACAAAGTCCTTCTACATTACTATCACGCTTGCCCTAAAATATCATATCTTCTATTCAACTTGATTGCATGATTACAATTTTTATAGATACCAACGAGAAGCGTCTTGCAAATGAGTGTATACGTGCCAATATTTTAAAATATCTCACTGGAATAACGTTAACGAAGTGTCTGCAAACAGAATTTCATCAAGTTTTAAAATGCACTTCATTTTTTTTTATATTACTCCATATATCTGCGAGCAATTTAATTAATATTTATATCTGCACTCTAGTTAAAATTTAAATCGATTTTTACCAAAGACTTTAAGTACAGTTTTATGTAAATATGAAAATTTCATCGAATTTTAATGAATAATAATTAAAAATTTATTTCGTGTAGGGTAAGTCCGGGAGAGATGCCCCACAATTGGTAAAAATTATTTTTTTTAAAAAGAAAATTTGTTATATCGCAAACAAACTATGTAGTAGTTTGAATAAAGTGTATTTAAACTTTTTCAGAACAAATACTTGAAATTATCACACATTTAAACAAAAAAAAAAACAAAAAATAGTAAAAATTGTATTTTGCCATCTATCCCAACCTGTCAGGGATAGATGGCACAAACTAAAATAAATTTTTTGGTATAAAAAGGAACACAGAAAAATATCATTTAATTTTTGAATCGCCTTTCGGCGATGCTTTCCACATAGGTCACACATGTTTTTATATTTTGTGCAGTTTTCGTGCATCCAGCGATTGCAATAAACACACTCGATCCAATCATCTGAACGGGTTGTGGTGTGGTAATCCTCAAGACATCCAACACACTCATTCTCGTTGAATTCATCATTAATGTCGTTAACACTGTCTTCTTCCGCTTCATACTCATCGTCTGACTCAGATGAAGACACTGAAGGCTTGGATTTTTTGACAGGTTTTGGAGCACAGCTGGGTTTTACTAAACCTTTACGTTTTGTTAGTCGTCGTTTTAACAATTTTGCCTTTTTGATGTTCTCGGGTGAAGTTAGTATAGTCGCAATATTTCTACCCCGTTTCTTTAATCCTACAGGATTTGTCGGCAAGGGTGAGATCTTTTCAAGTATTTTTCCAGCAGAGGAAGGTTGATCAGGTGCTGAAGATGGTCCAGGTTGTGACTCAGGCGATCGATGATCAAATGATGAAGTTGGACCAGGTCGGGGCTCAGGTGTTAGGCAATTACATTACACATATATAACGATCATATTTTTGAATATTAGTATTAAATTTTTCATCAGGTCGTGAGGCATCTCACCCGAGTTACATTGTGCCATCTATCCCAAATATCGGGTTAGATGCCCCACCTAATATTACAGAAACTATACGTGCTAAAGGATTGAAATATAGCCCGTTCCATAACCTTATACTACCGTAATAAATGCTACTAAAATCGCCCATCCACCTAATTGCATTAAAAATATACAAGCACTAGAGTCATTATCTAAACATTTTCAAGCCTGCTAAAAAAAATTTACACTTGATAACTTACCTTTCTTAAACTTTATTTTCACAGCACAGCGCTACTTATAAACGTGTGGTTCTAACAAACTTATTGTAGAACACACAGCTCCCTATATTACAAACTAAGTGAATACGGGCACTTTGCCATCTCTCCCGGTGGGGCATCTCACCCGGAATTACCCTAACTATAGTTGGTTCAAAACGTGTATACCAATAAGACAGGGTTAGGATATTTGAGTTAGGGGTGTTACATATTGTAGAAGGCCCTTACCTTAATTGGTTATTAACAAATATTTTTTATTTATTTAGTGTTATTTAATCCAGCTGTACATTTTGCCTAAATGTTTATTTTGATATATAAAAATACCATGAAAAAGGATAATTTTTATTTTCTTATACTGTATTTTGTTTTGCCATAACTTTTGTCTTAAATATACCAATAATAATATTTTACGGAAATACATTAAAATTATCTGTGTATGATTTAGGTACCTGACCATTTATACGGTTTTTAAAAATTATATTCACTAAAAATCACGGTATAACTCAAAATGTATTTTTGGCGTTGTCTTTGCTAAATCGCACTTTAACTTTTCGATGTGTTTTGGGGATCTTACAGGCTATCCCTACAAGCACAATAATTTATAGTCCAACAGATTAAGACTGGAGCTTGCAGAGGGTAAGTCTTCTGCCACGACAAAGCTGTGTTCATTAGTTGTAAGCCATGTGTGTAAAGGAATATAATCTTTTTGGAAAGTCCCATGTTTTTTGTGAAACAAGTTATGTTACTTGGCATTAGTACTTATCCTAAATAATAATTTTTTACACTAGAGCTAACGTTTTTAACCCTTTTTCCTTTAGATTGTTACACGAATATCGGCCACTTAATAAAGAAAGCCTATACTCGTACAACAAGAACGGAGAATCGGACTCGCGGCTAGTTCAGACGAGAAGGGGTAGGTCCAACTTAGAAACAAACTTGTAGGTATCAATAAGGGCGCCACACTATTTCTTCTATAAGGTTTCAAATAGCGAAAAAAACCTAGTAAACGAAATAAAAGAATTTGTAGACGTGGATGATGTATGCCTTTAATAATAAATAAAAACAGTTTGAAATTAAAAATAAAACAAAGAATATGCTTGACGATAACAACTCCTGGTCTCAACAGGCTTGAAAGGCTAATAAAACCATTCGCTAAAATTAAACGAAAAGAAAGCACATATACTACGAAATAAGGTTGGTTCTGTTCCTGTGTTTGCAAGTACCTATTTACAATACACAAATAAATATATGAAAGAATAATAATTCAGTTTCAATGAAAACACAATCCGCTTAAGTGGAAGAGCTCTCCTACCTATCAAAACTTGCGGCACTAAAATCACCGAACGATAACATAACCAAAAATACGTTGCAAACGGAGTACGGTCCCTAACTTATCAATCGTAAGGTACGGCTAAAAGAAATTATGGTGACGACAAAGCCACTCAAGGGTTGTTGAGAACGTAGGATAATAACAGATTAATTTGAATGTTACTAAGTAACACTAACAAAAGTACAGTTACTAATTAAATGTAGGAAAAAAAGACAGTGAACTAACAGTAGTAACGAGCTGAAGGCTCTACAATAGTTAACAGAAATAATAAAAATATTAAGAACGTAGCTAACAGTCGGGGCTTAAATAGATATTCTTAGCTTTCGCTGAGCCGCCGAAGGCACGTTGAAGGAGAAGAGATATTGTCGGATATGCTGTCCGTAGTTTAGCGGTAGTACCTCAACAGAACACTTGACAGTAATAGTACGTCCAAAGCTTAAACAAGCTAACAGCTGGGCGGGCCAAGATAACTGGACCGGAGCTGACACAAAACGAAACTTAAGACCAAACTTAAGAACAAAGCTTAAAGCCCAAAACGTACGAATAAGCTTGAGACCAAACTTAACGACAAAGCTGTACAACCAAGCTTAAAGACAAAGCTTAAAGACAAAGCTTAAAGACAAAGCTTAAAGACACCTAAAAGAAAAGAAATATATGATAACCTCCAATTTTCACGTGGTTCAAAGAAAAAGATTACCTGTCTCAGCGTTAATAAATCATCCAATGGTTTTATAGGTAGGAACAAATTCGCACTAGCGTGACTTAGAAAGTCGGCACCCACCGATATTACACCAAGATTTACATGGATTCTTTATATCACAATAAGCAGATGTCTTTGACTACAGACCATGAAAACAGAAGTGACGTTGAAACGGATGTAATATAATTTGGACATGCGTGGAAAAAGACTGGTCACTGGAGCTACTAAAATAAGCTGAAACTACTACTCATGGGACCTAACTCCCAATCGGACAATAATAACGTAACAAGATCGTAACACATCCCACTATTGGTTACGGATAATAACCCTTTTATACCTTTTTTTTAACCTTTTCCACAATTGTGTTAGTTTTAGGTCATGCACAAACTTTATCAAGAATATAGTTTTCAAAGAAATCATTAATAAAAAACTTTTTCAACAGTTGCATACTTTTTTAATGTTAAAAGTACAAAAAAAATAGTGTAAAATTTTGTAATATTTTGTTTTTCTTATACACTTTTTTGTAGCTGCACTTTACTTTTGCAAATATTACAGAAAATCGCTCTATTTCGAGTGCTGTGATTTTTTTAAAACTTTTTTTTAATCTTAAAACTAGTTTTAGGCCATGCACCAACTTTTAACAGGAATAAAATAATAGTATTTGGTTTGTACCTATCTTTTTAACTCTGCATAATTCACGATATGAACATGTTTTCATGTGAGTTAGAACTTACGAGTTACGACACCACACAGGAGAGCTCGTTTTAAACAACATTTTTTTAATACTTGTGTTTATGTTAGCTTACCAGCTTACCACGTCAGGCCTTTTAATTAAAAGTAATTTAAAAATGCAAATATTTATGTCCCTGTTCCAATTAAACCTAAATAAATAATCCAATCAGTAAAAAACTGTTTTAATTTGTTAAGATAACAACTTGATTACGCACATTGATGACTTAATTGGAAATTCAACTGACCGTTCATATTTTTCTACATAACATTGTTTGTTCGCGCAGTAATATTGAGGAAAATTTGTTGTTTTTGAAATAATATTTTACTTGTTGAAAGTCAACGAATAACGCGATTAAATACTTAACTGGATTAAACAAACACAATAAACGATTGTTAGCGAAAACGACTTAAACAGTATAAGCAGGAACGTTGGACATATTTTTTTATTGTATGAGAATATAATGAAATTGTGGTTAGAGCATTCAGCGGTATTTTTGTTCAGATATATTTTAGTGTTGCTGAGAGTTGTGCTTAAATAGGTTTAAGTTAATATACAAAAGAACTATAAGAATCTTAGAATTATTCAAGGAATGAGAATAAAAGTACCACAAGAAATTTTCACAAGCAATGCCGGTGTTCGCAGTAATGGAAAATTAAATTAAAGCAGAAATACAATTACACAAAAGCTTTAGTGCTCGGATAGTCTTTTTAATTAAGGTTTTTATAACAATTTTTAATTAAATCAAAACAAAGAATAACGTTGTTAATACCAAATAAACTATTACGGACCAAACGTTAAAAATTTAAAAAAATATCTGCAGATATACATGGCGATTTGATTTACATTGCTTCATTTACAAAAAAAAAAAGGAAACATTAAAGATTTATATTTGTAAAAGATATACCGGGTGATTCAGTTTGACTGTCGCACCCCTATAACAAAAAAAAATCAAATCTTAAAAATTATACTATAGCTATCAATGGAAATGTATTAAAAATTAATTTTTAATAAAAATAAAAACAAATAATAAACGTCGACATAAAAAATTAGACTTTAATGTATTCAAAGTGACCGCCCCCCGCCTCCAAACACAGTTGTCCTTTATTTGTAACTGCTTGGTTGAAATTTAAGTCAACGTTTACTATTTGTTTTTATTGTTATTAAAAACTACTCTTAATTTTTAATACATTTATATTGATAGTATGTTATAGTTTAATTTTTAAGATTTGATCGTTTTTTGTTAGATTAAATAAATGTTTGCTATAACTTAAATAAACTTTGAACTGATCTTTCTTATGTATGCATACTTTTTTAATATATGGTCGGATTCAGAATTAAATTCTCAATCCGAATAAACAAAAACATGTATACCTATTATGTATTTAAAAAAAAAACAGTTGCCTATCGCTGATTTGACAAATAACGTCATCGTAGAAGTAACAAATGCACATCACTTAATAGAGAATTTGTCGCCTTTTACAAAAATATTAGGTTTGTTACAGTTATTTTCAATAATTAAAGAGTTATAGCGGTGCGATAGTCAAACTGAATCAACCGGTATATAAAATTCCAAAAATTAACTCTTTTATTCAGTATATTAGATATTAGATGCATTTTATTGTACGTATTGTATTGTATTCACGTAATTCCAAAAGTAAAATGCAAATGCGTAATGAATATTAATGTATTTTAGATATTTTTTAAATTTTATCGTTACACATCATACATCATACAGGTTTGCGCAAACATATTGAAACAGAAAAATATCCAAAAGACCCTTGCCGATATAGGTAACAATGAAATTTTTTATCTTGCGTTATGGTATTCTTCGGATTCGATGAAAATATTATTGTTACAAAACGACTTCCGACCTTTTTTCATGAACTATGCCTCAAAATATAATTTCAACTGAACGTAACATCTTACATGGTAACTTAACATAAATACATATAACAAGAAAGCTACTTATACAGCGTCATTCAAAAAGTCTGCAACAAATGGGAAAAATTTTATTCTTGATAAAAGATGGTGCATGGTCTAAAACAAATATTAAAATGAAAAAAGTTTAAAAAAAGTCATTGGACACTAGCTTTTAGCGATTTTTAAAATATCCATGAGTAGTGTTTAAAATTTTTCAAAAAATAAAAATTGGGATATTTCAAAAATCGCTAAAATCGAGTGTCCTATGATATTTTAATCTTTTTTTTTAAATCTAAATTTTAGTTTTAGACCATTCACCAACTTTATCAAGAATAAAATTTTCTGAGAAATCGATATTTTTGTTTCATTTGTTGCAGACTTTTTGATTAACGCTGTATAAGTAGCTTTCTTGTTATATTTATTTATGTTAAGTTACCATGTAAGATGCCTTTAGTGCGTTGGTATGAGACCTAATCAATCCAGATTTAATGCTTCTGTGAATTGTGCTTTTTGGAATTCCGATTACATATGCAAGTGTTCGAATATTTTTGCGTCGATGAAGGGGTATCCTTTTTATCGCTTATATGTTTACGATTTTCTGTTTCTGGCCGACTCTTCCCCCTTTTCGAATATTAACATATGCACATACTAATCCTTGTCCTTGATGCCATATTCGACTTACAGTCTTCTCTGATACGGAATATCGAACGGCTGCATCTTTTATTGATCCTTGTTTGAGTTTACCATTGTTACTTCCTTCTAACAGGTAATGGTACACACTTTGACGCTTTTCCTGAGGCAGATTAGGCTTTTTTCTTGGTGGTGCAACTACAGGAACTTCTTCACTGTTCATGATGTGTCTACACCGGTATTTTTAAAAATAGTTAGATAAAATTTGTTTTTAAAATAACTGTCCAAAAGCTAAGCGAACGTGTTTAAACTTTCGGACTACGGACAAATGTTACTTTTGACATAGTTTACTTGACGTAATAAACAATTACAAATTACGTTTTAAAATACAATAAAAATCCAGACAATATAGTAATCGGACACTTATTTCGGGACAGAGGGAGTATCAAATTCTACATAAAAATATATTAAATTAGCTTTCATACATTTTTACGATATTTACAACAATAACGGAGATATGACACATTACAAATGTGACAAAAAAAACTTTTTTTTCAATAACTCAACAACTGGAAATGATAGAATATTTTTGAAAACTGTTTTGAGTTTGTGTCAAAAAACTGCACATTTTTGGTAATGTAACTGCTTTTCTATCTTTAATATTGAGCAAGTTACCCATGTAAGCCCATCGAATTTAGAACACCCTGTATATGCGTCCATTACGTGTACGAAAATGTTTTGAAGCACTTGGAGATTATTTGGATTGAATAAGTACACTTACTCTCAATGAAATTATTTAATTTTTATAATTGAAAATACTGAGTAATCAAATAGTTAAAAAAATTAAACGTATTTGTTGTTATTTTTTACTGTACTAGAATATTTTGCATTATTTCCAGGAATTGATTTTCAAACTTTTATCTTGTAAGCTATGGAAAATGATTCCGTAAGGCTTCTCGCGTAATATCCTTTCTCACTTTGAGGTTGAGCTGTAATATAGAAGTTATAGGGCGAAAATCATATTGCTTGGACGTCTAACGGTGTCATGCGTCATGGAGCTTGAAACGTGCTGTCAACACAACTACTTGACGCGGAAAGAATACCAGATTAAAGCTTTAGAGGTTACGGCCAGTTCTCTGTTCGATTGTCAGGTACAGCCTGCGCTGTATTATTTTAATATTATCTTTCAACAAAAATTTTCATAACTTGGTTAGGGTCATGTTATGACAAAAAGCATTTTATAGTAGAAGCTTTTAAGTACATACCGATAAGTGATGTGTCAACAGGAAATTCAATTAGGTGAACCTCAATGTAGACCGACTTTTTAATTTAATTCTTTTGGGTAATAAATTACATTTTGCACAATTTTGAATGCGGGGAAGTGACTTCTAAGCAAGTCATTAGGTCTGTATTAATTTACACTTAATTTTTAATTACTGTTCTCGTGAAATTTAACTTTGTTATTGTTGCCTCTGCTTTAATAAAAGCAGTTCAAATTATGCTCCATTAAATTCAAATTAAATAAAGTATGATTAAATTACCACTAAACAAATAAAAAAATAAACCAAACAGATATTCTACATACAAAACCAATTAGTGTTGAATTTTCCTTTAGAAAAAAACAAAGATAATCAACCGTTCTGGGACTTTCTCCTAACCCAGTAACTCTTTAGCTTAAACCAGCATCGCTATGCAATACACTAACTAATTTTTTACGCTATTTCAACTGTAACATAAAATAGTATATTACATAACAAGAGTTGTAAGAAGCATATTACGTACGAGTGGGAAAATACCGAAAAGAGAACAAAATACTTCAACCTTCAACCGAAGGGACGAAACAATAATCACTCGACTAAGAATAGGACATACAAGGCTGACACAGTGACACATTAACATCTATTAAATAGAACGAACCTTTGCGAAAACTTTGCGCTTACAGTCAAACATATCGTGATGGACTGTCTAAAGTACGGTCGAAAGGAAAATACAGCTAGAAGCGAATACGCTTAGATCAGCTTTGGTGGACACGGAGGAGAGCCTGAAGAAAGTGATGAACTTTTTAAAACAAATAAATATACACAACAAAATTTAATACACGACTACTGACACTAATAACCTCAGTAGTTGAAGTGTCAATAAACTAATAATTACAATTTTTTTTTAAACAGTGACCATGCGCCATTAATATTCTAAAATAAAACGATTCATTTTGGTGGTTACCTTGGTTTGTTTTTCTTCATACAGAGTATAATTGACGGGTGTTTCCGTGTTGTAACCTTGTTCTTTAAAATAAATTACACAAATGTTAAGATGTGCGATATGCATTTCGTTTACGGTCTTGCTAACAGTAATTCATTAGCAGCCAGGTGTCTTTATGATAAAAGATATCCCAACCGTATAATTCCACATCATACGATGATTATTCGAAAACACCCGTCAATTCCACTCAATATGAACATAAACAAACCAAGGTAACCACCAAAACAAATCGTTTTATTTTAAAATATCTAATAGTGCATGTTCATTTCTTGTTTTTTTGGTTTTTCGGAAAAAAAACAAAGAAAAGTTAGTAAATTAAGCATAAACAAATATTTAAAATGCAATCTTTTTTTATTTTTACTTACAAAACAATTGTGAAGAGCAGTGCATCTTCTCCTCAGACAACAACTTTCTACTTCATAAACTTCCAAAAAGCAATCAAAAGTTGAACATAACCAACTCCGGTGATTATGGTGAATGCTTTATTTCTTAAGTCGGTTTTATACTACTTATACTATTTTTTGTTTAAGAAGAACGATTTTTCTACAAAAATTTCATTCAACAATTTAGCATGGAAAATATGAACCATTTACATTGTACTATTTTTTGGTACGAAAACTCCAATATATTTTGGTTACTTTTTAGTAACTTTTATTATATTTTGTTGGCAACTTGAGTAACCATGTCTAATGTGTCAAATGTTTATTTATATTTTAATGATTATTTGTATATGGGTGCTTTTAGGATGTTTTAGAACCAGGTATCCGATTTTCACCCGGACTCTCCGAGTTTTACATCGTTTCTCTGGGCTTCGGGTTTCGTAATAGTACCAAAAATTAACTTAATCGAAAAAAACAGTACCCAGACAAAAAAAGTGTATCAAAATATAACCGTGAGTCGGATATATCAATGAAAACAAGAAATACGATGGTATTGTCTGTCTCTTTTTTTCAAAATATTATGTTCACCCTTTGCTTCTGAATGTTATTATTCCGGGAAGTCGCGTAATTCGCCTTGATTTTAAATTTATTCATTACGTCGTATTATATCCGTATAACAAAATGTTGTAATTTGCTTGTTTTTTGCTTTTTATGTTTCAGCATTGCATATTTCTCACAGGAATTTTATTTTTATTACGAATTAAAATCCCGGAAAACTACAACTAAAATTAAGGTGTATTTCTTAATCTTCCTAAGCCCGTCATTGTCAACGGGTTTACATAAAACTGAAATCTAGGCACCCTAGTGCTTACACATAATTACAAATGAATAGAAAACTACTACTTATGGCTGCAGTACCATTAATAATGTTATTAAACAATCAATAACGAAGTGATTTTTATTTCAGTTAACCTAACCCACAAATGACATACGGTTAGATACAATTACAGTAAAATACGCATGCGCGCATACTAAATATTGGATGGAATTTAGGACAGGTTCTAATTTCGAACGATTTTTCGTTCAAGATTTTTAATTTCTGATTGACACCGTACTAGAAAATCGTATACGAAATTCTTAAACGAAAAAATAGTATAGGTAGTATAAAACAGGCTTTATAGAATTATTTTTTTTTGTGCCTAAAATTAAAGAGTCGAAGCTGCCGTATGAGAAGATGAATTATCGTGATGAAGCATAATATCCTAATCTGGAACTCCTGCCAATATTTTGGACGAACATTCTTTTCTGTAAAGAGAAAAAGTAATAAAGCATTCACCGTACTCACCCGGTTTTAGTTATTTTTTAAACTTAAAAGGAATTTGCGTTGTAGAAAATTTTTGTCGATTGATACGGCGGTTCAGGATTATTTTGCAACCATCCAAAAGAAGATTGATTGGGCGCTTCAAGGATTACAAAGTAAAAATGCTAAAGTGCTAAAGGGAATTACTTTGCATATATTTGGAATAAAGTCATAAAAATATTAAACGGAGATTTTTTATTATCACTAATTAATAAATTTATTTAGACCCTCGTTTATTTTTGCAACACTGCTAACCAGGGACTGAGAACGGAACGAAAACGAAATTAACCGAAATTTTTTTAAGAACGAAAACGAAATTAATATTTTTCGTTCAAGAACGAAAACGAAATAAATATTTTCCAAAACCGGTTTTGTCGCTATTTCAATTTTATTTGTTAAACACAAACGCGAATTTAGCTTCTGTGCTGGGGAGACTGCACGAGGCAGTAAAAAATCTCACTTGAAATAAGTGAGCTTCACTTTTCTTCATATATTTACGTGACTATGAGTATTAACAACTTTATTGTTTATACTTGCAATTTCGTGTAACACAATTAACGGTACAGATATTTTCTATTTCTAATTTGTTTTTTAGATCATCAATATAGAATATACACTTGATTGGATATATATTATCAATGTGTATGTTTTATTTGCGTTTAGACATAATAATAGTAACATTTATTCTTACTTCGAAAAGGACTAATGTAAAAGAAGATTTATTGAAAGATGTGTTGCTAGTAAGATTTAACGGAATATGAAAATGTATATTGTATGGTATGTACAACTACAAACTATAAAGTTAAAGTATATTTCAAGTTAATATAAATTTTTTTAATATCTTTTTTATTTATAACATTAGTAAATTATCCACTTGAATTAATTCTTTTGTCTTTTTAAATAATCACAGCAGGATCTTATTTAATTCAAATGCATAGATTTTTAGTACGAAAACAAATTTAAAACAACACTTGCTATATTTTTATATTTTTAGATACAGATCGTGTGCCTAATTTAACCTAATCACGTTGTGTTTTTGCACCTTACGGGTGTTAAACTTAATAAAATGGTTAAATGTTAATGTGTTTAACGATTTGGTAAATTTAATATGGCGATGGTTCGCCAGTCTAAAATATGCTGTCCGTGAGCATCAAACCCCATCGTCATCGTTTTTATTTTAGTTGAGACGCAAATATTGTTATCGTATTTATAGAGGGTTGTGGTGACTAGAAAAAAAAAATGATTTTTTGACGACAAAAAAATATTGTAAGACCGGTTTTAACCGTTACTATTTCGGTTCACGAAAACGAAAAAGGAATTTTTTCGGTTAGAACGAAAAGAACGAAAACGATATACCTATTTCGTTTTCGTTCCAAACAGAAACGAACGGAATTTTTTTCGTTTTTAGTCCCTGATCCAAAAGAAGATTGATTGGGCGCTTCAAGGATTACAAAGTAACAATGCTAAAGTGCTAAAGGGAATTACTTTGAATATATTTGGAATAAAGTCATAAAAATATTAAACGGAGATTTTTTATTATCACTAATTAATAAATTTATTTAGACCCTCGTTTATTTTTGCAACACTAACACTTTGTGATAAGAGAATAAAAGCAGACGGTAATTTTAGGTTCGCCGCTTTCCGTGCCACCAATTCTTGATTCATTGTTGATGCGCTTTCCCTTACAAGGTAAAATCCTTTCCTTCCGTTACGATTTAGATGGACCCGCTTTCAGCTTTAGCTTCCGGAGCAGTCATTCGCTGTTTGGCGGACGCTCTTTTATGAAAAATATTATAAAATATTGCTTCTCTCGGATTTGGAGAGATAGTGTACCTACTATAAAGTTAAATTAAATCAATAACAACATTTATATTTGTTTTTGTATTTTATACTCTTATATTATTTTGTGATACACAGTCACATAAAAACAAAATTTTGGTAACCGTTAATGACCATTCGTAATCGATAAATTAATGTTAGGGAATAAGTGCTCTAACACTATTCTATAAACCTAATCCTGCAAGAATCTCATTGCTTTGCAACGCCGTGAATCTGACACATTGCAAAGCAAAACAAATTGTATACCATTAACCTAAACGCCAACTTTCAACGTTAAAACTAGCGTATATCGTTAATAAGGACATAAGGAATCTTTGTAGACCTTGTTATATGTGCGGAAATTCCGAGCCATTTGTTTCCAAACACAATTGGTTAAACGTTGTTATACCTTCCTGACTTTTTAAGCACTCGCGTTCATAATTCAAACGCTGAGCACGTACGCGAAACTTCGTGCTAAAAGTTGAAAGTTGTGAAGGTCCCCTTTAAAACAACAGAAGACAATTTGCTTTGTTTTTATTGTTTTCTCTGCTACAGTAGTAAGCCTCAGCTTATGGAGACATTTAGTGTAGAGATTATTTCATACAAATGGAATCTTAGAATCCTTTGCAATAATGTAGGTACTTAGTAATGTACTATACGCTTTGTTGAACTAAATTGAAATCATTCTGTAACCGAAAATACATAACTTAGACAAAATTAAATTTCTGCGAGCACCACTTATTGTGATGATATTTTTAATTCAAATTTGATTCTAATACACAGTAATTTTATTAAAAGTAAATTGACTACGGACGTCTGACGTATTTTAAAGTAAAACATACTTCAAATGTAGCTTAGGTCTTAACTAAGCTACATCAGTGTTTACTAGGGTTTCTCATATTTGACCATTTTGCTTGTCCCAGGATTCCGGGAAGAAATCGGCCTTTGTCCCGGGATTTCCCGGGATCCCGGGATGTAATAAATTATGTCAATATTTTTAAATAAATAACCCAAAAAAATAATGGAGCGGTTTATTACTTAAAAACAACTCCAAGTCATATATGTAATAAATTTTGCTCCATGATTATTACAAATAATTCAATAATATTGGCGAGAGAAACATACATTTAGGAATTATAACCTTTCTATTGCAATTTCATATTTATGAATACAATAATATAATTATTGTTACAATAAATTTTTGTAATGTGATTTAAGAAAACAAAGATGATCTGTGCTTCAGTCAATTATTCTTTTTCTTAATTTATTTACAAAAAGTCCTGCTGCATAAAATGCTCTCTGTCTCTATTGATGTAGGTGAAATTGTCTTGAGAGCATCTAGCAGCAAAGAAACATCGTTATTTTATCAATAAAATTTCATTTTGATTTGAATTATCAGGGTACACAAAAATAAAACTGTAAAAGTATTTTGAAGATATTAACTTTGTAATGGAGACCGGGCTTCTTTGCGCCATACTAAAAGAGAAAAATTATTTTGAAGTTTTTCCATAATTTACTGTTAGTAAAGACATTTTAAGCATAAAATTCTGATAAGTTATAATAGTATTACAAAATCTTATAGCACAAAATAAACGAAAACAACACTTTTTTTAAATCCCGGAAATTCCCGGGACAAAAAGCATTTCCCGGGAAATATAAAATAGCTTAAAATGGACCGGGATTCCGGGATCCCGGGAAAGAAACCTTAGTGTTTACCAACCTTTTTGTATTTGCGCCCCCCTTATTTTCCAATTTTATTGTGTCTCTTTTCCACATACATTTTTTGTACCCCTATCATTCCCCTTGTCCTGCTAAAATATACTTTTTGTTTTTATTTTCAATCGTCCTTGGATTTAATGTATTTGTTATTAATACATATTTTTGTTAGTACTTTTTTTGCTAATGTAAACCTGAATACATTGAAATTCGGAACACTAGTTGTTGGGCTCGCTAAAAACCTATCGTATGTATGACTGCTGTCATTTTCAGTATGTATTTTATGTAATTGTGTTTTTGGTATCCTAATAAATAGTTTTGCATCCAAATTTTAATTTTGTACGGGCCCCCCTTTTAATATTTTGCTGGGAATCACTGAGCTAAGTACATAATTTTAAAACTGTTAAATTATTTGCATTTAACATTTCAGTTCTAAAGTAAATTTAGTTTTAAATCTTAAAATGTTTTGCGAACTATTGTTTGAAGTTTTACTTTGATCTAAAAATATGATTTTAACAAGTTATAAAAAAATGTATACGAATGTAAACCAATAGGCAAAATAAAAAGAGGAAGGCCATCTAAGAGATGGAACATAGAATGAGTAACGTAACGGGTAAAAAAAAGCCCAAAGTGTGATGATGACAAAAAATATACTGATTTTTGCAAATTAATTTAATAGTGTGGCAATTTTTTTAATTTTTTTTTTAAACAAAGTAGCTTTATAACTAAGCACGCCTTATCCTATATTTTGTCCAATACCAAATTTTCATTGAGTAATATTAACAAGAAGAAAGATAATATTACGGTACAATTTGCATATTTTTTGTTTATATTTTTACTAACATCGTAACAGTATACTTTTTTGCTAACCTCGCCATCTCTGTAACCCTCATAATGAAAGATACACTTTGTAATTTTATGCATTTGCATAAATATCGCTGGTCTATGTTGTTTTTCTTTTTATTCCAATAGTTTCATGGCTTTGTGCTGTTTATTCAGAAACCCTTTTGTTGTGATGGCGAATTTTAATAACCTACGAAAGACTCTGATTTTTCGAAGAATCGTAAGGATTAAATATCGTTTCCAACTGCATTATATAATTGCATAAATTACTGCAAATGAAATTATGGTATGAAGAACAATAAAATTGCAAATGCTTCTGATTTATTGCACTAGCGTAATTTTGACGATCAGCACACTGAAAGTGCATATCGTTAAAATTGGTTTTTAAATTAATTTATCGTGTCATAAATATTTTTTCAAAGTTTGTTACACTAAAAACGTTTTGCGTCAGGGCAAATTTATGATTTGCGGCGTACTATCAACAGTGCATCATTAATAATGCACTTGAATAAAACTGATTCTGCAGATGTGGTGAACTCTGGTCATATTTTAGGTTCGAAAGCATTTTGTTAAATTTGTTTTGAAAACGTATTATAATTTTTATGTCACTTGAACATCATGTTACTACAACACTAAAGTAAATTTATTTTGCAAAATAGGTAAAATACAGTTTGTTAATTTTCCGAGTTGTTTTATTTGTTTATAAAATTTAGCAAACAATTTATTAAAATATCTTAAAAATAATTTTTAGTTGAAATTATAATTTAATTAAATGAAAAGAACCATAACAATTTATTTGATGCCTGATAATATTGTCTTTTATTTTGAAACACTGTATACATTTTTAATAGTAGGTACAAACAGTGGAATCTTCCTCATGATAAAAGTTGCAAAAAACTTTCAGCTTAAAGTGCTTTACTCGAGAAAAAGCTTTTCTTTTAAGATCAGATATTCGTCCACTTAACGAAATATTCAAATTTAAACAGTTCGCACCAACTTATCTAAGCCCAATTATTGAGGACATGAAAGGACATGAAAGGAGGCAGAAGTAACTGCCAAAGTCCCAGATGATACCCTTTCAAAACTTTGACGGGCACTTCTAAATGTAATTAATGATTAGTCGTATAAAAGGTTTTCCTTTACCTGAAACGGTTTGAGGCTCATACCTGTCCTTAGCTAAAAGGATTTATTTTGTGTAAAATTTATGTACAGGGTGGTCCACATAGAAGGGCCACTATTGGGATCTCGTAAACGGTAAGAGCTACAAAGAAGTTTAAATTAGTCAAATAGTTCCTCTTTCTGAGACATAACCAGTGATGCTTTAATGTTTTTAAAAAGTCCCATGACACGCTAGATAATAAACTAAAATCAAAAAGGTATTTTCTTCCAATCCTTAATAACTAGGTTATCCTTCTTGATAGTACAAAAATATTTTTTAGGAAAAAGTTGTAGATTTTTTTACGCACTGTAAAATGAAAACATTCAATATTGTCTAAATTCATAAATATTAAAAAACTAGCTTTTTTCTTTAAGGGAAACCATAGTTGGCTATGACATCATGAAAATGTTTTTTTTTCCCTTTTCAATAATATAAGGTTTATTGTATTTATTTTGATATTTAGGCTTAAAACAAATAACATTTATCAAAAAGTCCCTATGGAGCTATAGAGTGCCATAAATTTAAACAATATTGAAACAAATTAACGTTTGCATTTTACAGTGAGTAAAAAATCTACAATTTTTTTCTAAAAATATTTTTGTACCATCAAGTATAAGTATATATATACAGGGTGTGTATAAATTGGCGGAAGCGCTACACGTGACGATGTTCTTCTTAAAATTCTAAGTCGAAAATCTTGATCCAAAAATGTTGTACCATGCTTCCTATGGCCTCAGGAACCATTTAAAGAAAAAAAAAATTGGCAACATTGCATACATTGATATGCGTTTGGACATTTTTTTATCAGCAATTTTTACTTAGGTATTTACAATTTTTGTTCGAACTGAAAGCCTTCAGTTCGTAAACATAGCTGCAAACTTTTGGGTATCGTAAAACACAAACTAGAAATAATTACGAGAAAAACAGAAATGACAGCTAATGACAATGTTGCCATATGTATTATTTTCATTTAAATCAGTGATTTACATATTTTCAACACCAATTTTTGAAAGGAAGAACACAATATCTAGGAAAAAATATTATTCGAAATTTATTTTTATTCCAAATTGCAGCTTTTTCATTTGCAAGTATTTAATAATAACGCTTATTAAAGAACTAAATGTCAAAACTTTGAGGACCTCTTGCAGACACAGCAAGCATGGTACAACATTTTCGTATTAAGATTTTCGACTTAGAATTTTACGAAGAACATCGCCACGTGTAGCGCTTCCGCCAATTTTTACACACCCTGTATATATATATATAGCGAGTATTTGCAGCTATTGCCGCTTCTCGCATCCTAATCGCCATTTATCCTTATCGTTCCAGTCATCTTCTCGTAAACCTCTCTTTTTCATTTCCTCATCTATGTTGTTTTTCCACATCTTCCGTGGTCTCCCTCGTTTATTTCTTTGTGCTGGAGTCCAGTTCCATACTTTTATTGGTATTCTTTCTTCCTTCATTCTGCGCAGATGTCCGTACCATCTTAACTGTTTTTCATTTATATGATCGATAATAGTGCCTTTTATTTTTATTTTATCTCTGATGTCCTCATTTCTAACGTGATCGTACAAGGATAGGCCGCAGCATCTTCTCCAATATGCCATCTCGGCCGAGAGTAGTCTTTGATTCATTGATTTGTCCCTTACCCATATCTCTGCCCCATATGTCAATACTGGTTCTATTGTCGTTTTAAATATATTTATTTTTGTTTTTCTAGTTAGGTTTTTATTCCACAAGATTGGATGTAATGTTTTTATCATATTCTTTCCTCTGCCTATTTTCTTCATTATGTCCTTGTCGTCTCTTCCATCTTCGCATATTGTTACTCCCAGATATTCGTACTGACTAACGTTTTTTATCGTTCCGTTGTCTAACTGTATGTCATGTCCTCTTCCACCTATGACCATATACTGTGTTTTCTCTGTATTTACCTCCAGTCCCCAATTCTTGTATTCCTCTATAAGTTTATTTAGCATGTACGTCATATCTTGCTGATCTTCTGCAATAACTATTTGATCATCTGCAAAGAGGATCGTGTATATCGTATATCAAGTATAAGTGATTTACAAAAAATGCCTATTTTGATTTTTGTTTATTATCTAGCATGCCATGTAAATTTTTTAAAACATTAAAGCATCACTTAATTGGTCTCAGAAAGGTAAACAATTTGTTTAATTCATCTTTGTAGCTCTTACCGTTTACGAGATCCCAGTGGAGTGGCCCTTCTATGTTATGTGGACCAACCTGTAACCTGTATACAGTTTTTTGCCTACTTAAAAACAATCAAACCACTTTATTTAATTAAAAACAAAATTTGGTATATAAAAAGTGAATTAATAGAAAGAATTACTTTAAGTGTAAAAATGAATGTTTAAACTATTTGGTGAATTTAATGTTTAATACAATTTTTTTAAACTCATATTAAATAATATACAGATAAAGGATCTGTTTGATTTGGATTACATTAGCGGAAGATAATAGGTATAAAACTATAAACGTAGTTTCCGACGTCAAAGGATATATGCCTGTGTAATCAGTTGAATGTGTTTAGGCATATAAAATCAATTGTATATTAAAGGTTTGGCATATCTACATAAGATTTGACAAGTGTCAGTTTATTGATATTAAAATATTTGTATTTTTAACACGGTTCAACATGAATCGTTCTAAAGCGCACTTTCGGCACAGCGTGTATTAGGTATACGGTAATAGCACTTCAATGGGAATCTTAACCCAATCTTCATATTCACCTGAAATTGCTCCTTCAGACTACCACCTATTCAGATCGATGCAACATGCTCTTGCGGACCAGCACTTCAAAATATATGAAAGAATCAAAAAGTGGCTCCATGAATGTAGTGCCTTAAAACAAAAATTCTTTTTTCTTCATCGTGAAATCTACTTATTGCCAGCTATTTGAATCTTTCCAATTGCGTGCAAACGTTTGCTAACAGCCATTGGCGTAACATGCAAAGTTTTTTAAGCGTTTGAGCTGAGTTTTCGTTCAATAATGCTTGCAATTCGCAATCTTCAAATTTTTTTGGTTCACGCAAACGTCTTCATTCATCACATCAAAGTCACCACTTCTGAAGTGTTAAAGCTATTCCTTACTAGTACTATACGATGGAGCAGCTTCACCGTAGGCACCAACAAAAAATTGATAAGCTTAAGTTATCGACTTATTTGCATCAAACATTTAAAGTAAACTGTGTCGGAGATGTGCTTTAGAACGATTCAAGTTTAAGCGAGTCAAAAATACAAATGTTGTTATAACAATTATCCGACACTTGTCAAAACCGTATGTAAAAATGTTAAACCTGTAACATACAATTTGATTTTAATTGCCTTAACACATTCAACTGATTACACAGCCATCTATCCTTTGAAGTCAGAAACTACGTGTACATTTATGTATTTCGTTAATTTACTGTATTACTACATTACACAGTAGCAATGCAAATTAATAAAAACAATTTTACAGTCAAAAGATCAGATCCGGTCATTGTTAAACTTGCAACTCGTAACGCTTTTGTTTTTTTAGAATATTAGAACTGTATGAAAGAACTTTACCATGTCTCATTGAATATTCATACAGATTTCTCATATATTATTCATTTTAAATTTATTTTTTTCGCAAAAACTTCTTTTTAATCCTATTAGCTTATCGTTTTTAAAACTGTTGACTATCATCTACGTTTTTATTAAAATTTGCTTTTTGCTCGTAGCTAAATTGGATTTTATTGAACATCAAAATTAATATATTACGAGCTTCAAGAATATTTAATAAATTTTAGCTTTAAATCCTTGGTAATTTATTGATAAATATGAAATATATTGAAATATGCACAAATAAAATGTGTTTAACAAAAAATCTTGTATTAAACTGAAATTGCATCAATATTTATTTTTGAATTCGCTGCGGGTGATGGAAATATTAAAATATTCATAATTTTTTTATTAATACTGTGAATGACACCGTAAAGTAAATTTATTTCATCCCAACGAAAATTATTATTTACCATAAAATAACATTTCACAAGTTACGATTTTAAAAGATTAATGTAAGTCTTTAACAACTAATTTTATCCCCACAAAGTGGAACTCTTAAAAAAGTTGAAGAGGTAGGAAACTTGTTATTTTAACACACTGACGTTTAATAACGCTTTTAGAATTTAACAGTTGTATAAGTGCCACTAATGCAGTTTCAAGATTTTGTTTAAAAGCACTTATTATCACTGCTATGAAAAATTTTATTCTTAAGACTTTTTACCTCAAAATAAACTTCTTGTGTTTGACAACGTTCCAAAGTAAAATGCGAAATTAAAACCCTAAAAAGCTACTTGCAAACGAGACGCTTCAAAATAAATAATAATTAATCTAATCAATGTTTGTGTTGATCTTCCAACATGCAATATTATAATTTTTGCATAAAATGTTCATCAAAAATTAAAGGCTGCGCTTAACTGTAAAACAGTTTTCCAAAACTTTAATTAATTTGTCTACTTACTCTTCAATTAAAATTACGACTGATTATTATTATTAACAATGTTATTAGGACCAAGTATTTCTAAAAGTCAGTTTACAACATTTTTTTTTACAAACCTAAAAAAGTAGACTTACAAAGTTACCCTAAAGTAATTTTGTTCCCAATCATTAAATTGGTTTTTTGTTTCTAATGAAATTGTTTAGCAGTTCATAAAACAACCCCCATACTTGAATGTAATCAAGAAATATAATCTTCTCGATAAAGCCATCACCGACTATGATTAACAAATTAATGTAAGCTTAGTTTTTAGTTTTTTAATTACCGCATACACAGGCGTATAAGACGAACTGCAATTTTGAAGCTACGTTCCATATGTTTAGCTCATTCGGTCATATAAGACGAAATTTAGGGAAATGTTAAGAGTAAGGTTTATTTTAGTTTTCAATGACAGTAATAGTTTTAAAGTTGTGGTAGTCTGAGGTGTATTACATTTTCAAGTTGCCCTATAAAACAAACATATTACGTCTTAATAGAAGGATATGTCCTTCATAAACTGCATCTTCTGAAACACTGAGGCTATTTACGGTCCTGTAATGGCTTACTTTGTTACTTTGTCTTCATAACCAAATAGTTTATCTAAAATTTAATAACTTTTACGGTGTAACGGTCGGTACTTTTCAATTAGGGTAGTACCGGTTCATGCAAGGGATAATTCCAAGGAGGATATAAAACTTCTTGTGGCAATATTGTTTTTATTGCATACTCTCTTTGAGGTGTATACTAGCAATTATTTTTATGTTTCTGTCAAAAAATTAAAACTTTTACGAGTTTGATTCATTTACCTAATTTATATATAATTGTTATGTATGCAGAGTGTCAATTATCGTACGCGTTTCATGAGTAAATTAAATTGAAAAATAAATTATCTAGTTTTGTCAACTTTTAAAAGAAAAGTTAAAAAACAGACCAAATTTTTAAACCCATTTGTTTTTAATCATGACAAATAAAAAAGTAAATAGTTTTTCAATAGTGTTTATACATAATTGATAAAAATGCATTTAGAGCTACTAAACTGCTTTAAAAAAATATGGAAAGTTGAGAATAGATAAACATTACCTATATCATAAAGAAGTTTCATCTTTCTATATTAAACCTATGTGATATTTTTCAAAGATTTGTATATATTTTTTAAAATCAAAACCTACTGATATGACGTAAAAAACTTTTACATCATAAGCAACAGAAATATATTTTTTGTAAAAGGTTATAGGCAACTATGGATGCCATTAATAAAATGTAAGTATGCGCTGTATCTCGGTTACCATTCTATTAAAGAATTAATAATTATTTTTGTTAGGAACTACGTAAAACTATCTTATATATAAACCTGTTTTTCAAATGTCATAAAAATGTAGAAAAATAATAAATTGTTATTTATTTAATTGTTTAACTATTACAAACTAAAAAAATAATAAGGAATACCTATTACAACTGATAGAAAACTAATGTTCTTCGCAAAAGTTTGTGATTAACCTTAAAATGTACTTGATGCAACCATATACGAATTCTCAGCAACAGGTTGCCTAATTTTTTTTGTCCTTTTTGCGAATCAAACATTGCGAGCTTTGTTAAAACTTTTCAGACCGGCAACTTAACATCGTAAACAAACTCAGTTCTTCCGAACTTTGATTTGAATATAAATTAAACATGAACTACTTAATATGTTACAAGTTGAAAAAGATAAAAAGTTTGCCGTCATAAAGACTAACTCTTTAAACATTCTGTTTTATTGCAATTGGCGTATTAAAGGATTAAAGTATTTGCATAAAAGTTAATAGCAAAAAAGCAGATTGTATGAGAAGTAGTAACGCTTAAAAATATTGAGCAGAGCGTTTGTTTGTATTTGTTTAAAGTACTTTAAACTAATTCTTAAAGCATACTGTTTCATTATAATGTATTAAAAAGTGGTCACACGTCACCCTGGCAGCACCGGGTGCAAATTATTTACAACTTTGTTCTGGAAGTATTACAAAATTTAATTGTAACAGCTAAAAATAGCACAAAATTACTATTATTATTATTACTATTTTTTTTATAATAAGTATTTACTAAAACTAGTCATAACTTGACTAAGCAATAGTACCTTTTTGATCTTATCAACTTAAAATTACATAATGTTCTAAGTGGTCCCAGTCGCTCATCTTAGTTTTCTTTATACTATTCACTTGTTCACGTGATTTACACTACTCTGCTTTACACTGCACAGCTATTTCACTGCACTAATCAAAAGGTTTTACCCTTTTTAGTCTTCTTCTAATATCTACATTATTCAGGAGCTGTAGGGCTCCAGGATTGGATTGAATAAAACTGCACTATTTTGGTTAGTGTACCATTACCATTCCGTTTTAAAAATATTACTCTTTCTCAAAAAAAAAAACTTTTTCGGTCAAAAATTATTTGAGGTTATAAACATCGTACAAAGTTGTGCAGTTGTATACAAAATTGCTTCCTATTTCCAAAAATGTTGAAATATACAGGGTGTTCCATTTGAAATAACAAACTTAGGGTCATATCCGGAGAAACCGTAAGTGATACAATAGTGTAGGTACATATGTTCAAATAATCGGGTTGTTCACACATATCATATGTCTAAAATTTCATTTAATTAAATTAATACAAAACTAGAGAAAAAAAGGCGGTGTCCAGAACTCACAAGGGAAGGTCAGGATACGTTGTCGCTAGAATTTGATTAAGGCTGTGTTTATTGCATCAAGGACATCAAAACTAAATGTTTTCCAAAGTTATACGTGCCACTGGCCATTTTCTTCGGAAAAATAGGGGAAAAACTGGAAAGCTGAACAAGTAATTTTTGCAATCGCGTTGGCCATGATACGTTCAGAGACAAAAGAACAATCAGTTTGAAGAAGGGAATAAGCGACAAAATTTCATAAATTGAGTTTGGTTTAAAAATGGCATCATCAAGTGTCGATTCAAGCGTTACGTTAAAGAAAGAAACAAAAACCAAAATCCTTATGAAGTTATTCGACGTTTTAAATCGCGTCAGTTTTAAGAAGGGAATAAACGCCAGATTTATTCCCTTCTTCAAACTTTTGCTGTGGTGCATGCGCTCTGCGCGATTTGGCCATGTCAAATAGCAAATGGCAACGACAAATTAATACTCGTTAATAAAAACGAAATTAATTGCCTTAAATCTAAGATATGTCTAGTAGTAACAGTAGTAACAATGAATCTGGAAGTGAAAGTGAAGTGCCACGCAAAAAGACAAAGGGCGTTAGAAACGTACACCTGTACAAACACGAAGTTCAAAAACGGAGACGTCTTCACGGTGAATCCTACGTAAGTACTACGACCGGTCTAACTGTTGCGGCAAAGTCTAATACAAAAGCCGATTGTTCATGTAAAAAAAATTGTACAAAACAATTTACTTCTGAAGAAAAGGAGTTTTTATTACAAAACATATATAGTGGGCGCCCGAAAAATGAGCAAGAGACATTTCTTATGGGGTTAATAGAACGATCCAGTGTAGCTCGCAAGCGTTCAAACAAAGAGACGCCAAAAAAGAGGGAAAGCACTTTTTCGTATTTTATATTAAACGACTCAAAGAAAGTGAAAGTTTGCAAAAAGGCTTTCTCTATTTTGTATGCGGTAAAAAATAAAGCTCTCTACCGGCTAACATCAATGATTGCTGAAGGAAAATCGCCCATAGATTTGCGTGGTAAGTATCAAAACCGTGCAAAGGCGCTATCAAACAAAATAATTAACAGTATTGACGCGCATATTCGAGAATTTCCGCTTAAAGAGTCGCATTATAGCAGTAAAGTAGTAAAATATTTGACTGCCGACCTCAACGTGAAAACAATGTTCGAACTAGTTTGCACCAAGTATCCTGATCTTGTTGATGTCGTCAAGTATGATTTCTACCGAAAATACTTTAATGAAAATCATGGATACAGATTTGGAAGGCCTCAGGTGGACGTTTGCTCAACTTGTGAGGCGCTGGAAATCAAAATTAAATCACCACTTCTCAACGAAAACGCCAAACGTGTTGCAGTTGCAGAAAAAATGGTGCATATGCGACGGGCTAAAAATTTTTACAAAAAACAGCAGGAAGTGTTGGCTATATGTAAAGAAAAGGATGAAGTGGGGGCGATTGTTTTTGATTTTATGCAGAATTTACCTTTGCCAAAAATGCCGGTGCAAGAAATGTTTTATTTAAGAAAGCTTTGGCTTTATGTTTTTTGTGTGCATAATATGGAAACAAATTCTGCCGAGTTCTACACATACCATGAAGGGGAAGCAAAACGGGGACCAGATGAGGTTTGCAGTTTTCTGTGGAGGAGCATTCAGAAGATGGATCCTGCTATAAATGAATTACATGTATTTAGTGATGCATGTGGTGGCCAGAACAGGAACAATACTTTGGTAAGATTTTTCCTCACTTTGGTATGTACGGGTCGTTTCAAGAAGATTCACCACTATTTTCCCGTGCGTGGTCACTCGTTTTTACAGTGTGATCGAAACTTTGGAACAGCTAAACGAAAAATCAGAAAAAAGGACAGAATTTACACTCCCGATGAATACACCGAGATGATTACTACTGCAAAGACAACAGGATTTTCGGTAACCAAAATCACATCGGTCGACATACTTGACTTTAAAAACTGGTGGCCTAACTTCTTTAAAAAAAACACAAAATCGATAGATAAACATGCGAAATTTCAGATATCCAAGTATAAACATCTAGAATATACATCATCTCCTAAAGGCTACCTTATAGCCTCAGAATTTATTGATGGTTTGGTTAAAGATAGTTTCCTACTCTTGAAACCTGGAATGCCTGCAAAGTTACCGACAGCAAAAGCTTACGAACAAAAAAGACCTATTAATTTCAAAAAAATGCAAGACGTAGGAAAAATCATTGCATACATTCCCGATGACAAAAAAGATTTTTATGAAAACATTCTGACTTGGCCCACTACTGAAGTGGAAGGTGAAGAAGACTAAATAAGTTCTGGTATAATTTTGATATAATTTTTTCTTGTTTAAAATAATTTTTGTTTATTTCTTTTGTTATGTGATAATACTTAAATTAGATAAAGTTTATTTCTTTTCATCTTTGATTACTGCAAAACCTTCCTTTTACATCATTTTTATAATTGCAGTTCAATAGTTTGAAAAAGGGAATAAATAATTCCACTCTCTTGTTGTCATGGTTACTGATAAAATATTTTGTCAAAAAATAAAGTGGTCGCAGAAATGTAATAACACAATAAAACTTTAATTTTTGCATCAAAAACAAAATTTATACAAGTGTAAATAACAACATTTTTTTAATTTTCCAAAAATTCATTTTTTGTAATTATTGCCTTCTTCAAACTGCTGGTTCAAATAGAAATTCTTCTATTTACCAATACGCGCATCCTTTGTAAGTAAAATGGTGCAGAGTTTCTTTTTAGCTTTTATGTGTTTTTTTCACGTAAGTTTAGCATCTAGGATCATTCCTAGATACCTACTTAGCCGTTTTTTTGTGTGTCTGCTAGAGATGCACCGAAAATAAAATTTACCGATTAATCAGCCTTTGCTTGTCGGCTGAAGACTGATTAATCGGACGATTACTGACTCACATTATGCTTAATTAGGTTACATCATTGTTATACTTATAGTGCATCCTTATTAAAATTTAATTTTGATTTTAATTAGTTTGTTCGTGATATACGTAAAATGTATAAAACAATGAAACAATACGTCAGAAATAAATATGTTTAAAAAAAATTGTGTTACTTTATTAAAAGTTTTGAGGTTTTATTGGTATTGTTAATTTTAAGAAATAGCCATAGGTATTAATAGCCAGACACTAAAAATTAGCAACACAGTAAGAGAAAAATTAGGACAACAGTGAGAGCAAAATTAGCGATACATACCTACTTTTGTATGAATCGGTTAAACCGGTTGACGTAAGTCAGTACGATTCTATCATAATTTTCAATAATTTCCTAAATTTAGTCGTGTTTTTAATATTAATTTGTTCTAATATTGTCATAACTTCGAAAGCATTTTTTTCTGCTGTACTTCTTCAATATTTTATTCTGTTTTCTATATTTCTATAACACTAAACCTAAAATATATCATCATCATGATACGTATTTGCAAACAGGATTTATTTTCCACAAAACTTTTCAACTGTGACGCATAAATAATAAGGAATCAAGAGAGATGCGACCCCAACACAGCCCTTAAAATGGTATTTAAACCATAAATCATTTTAAAGAATCTCACAAGACTTGATATATAGCACTTTGCAGCTACGAATTATTATTTTTACATAATACAATGGACAAGACAAGCCTCCCAAGCTTAACAATAACTCTTGTTAACCATTTGGGTTACTGCGAATGTCAATAAAATTTGGTTAAACGAGAAAACAATCTTCCACTTAGAATGCTGCTACAAAACCGTCTACCAATTTCCACTTTTATTTCATTTTCTCGGGGAAAATTACCTAGTTTATCACCGGAGGGGTATTTTTTGTGGCTTTCTATGTATAAAGCAGTCACTAATTGTATGTGTCAGGGTGCATAATTACATTATTATAACTTAGTACGCTGTCGTCTTTCATTATCGTTTCTTTGAGCCGCATTGAATTATTTAACACCTGCTTAGGCAATATTTTAAATTTATTTTTAAAACAAGTTAACTTATTTTGTTTACGTAATTGTGTTATTTATAGCTACTTGTAAGTTATGTAGTTTTTTACGATTCATATTTAAATAATACACCGATTTGTGGTTTAATATTGCTTTTAAAAATTCACTAAGCAAATAAACGTTTTATCTACAATGTCATATTTTTGCATAAACGAAAAAAAAACAGGTTATCTTAAAAAAAAATAAAAATTGTTTAGCATTTGTAATTATGTTGTGCATAAATTTAATAAAAACATTCATAATAGGACAAAACTGAAAATCAACATGAGCGATTATTTTTAGGTTAACAGGTACGATTTGGAGTTTCAAAATATAAAAAATCCAATTTAAACAGAGATCCGTGATGAACAAAAGTTTATAAATCACTGCACATCATAATCCTTTTATGTAACATGCCATCGGAGTTGACTTTGTCAACGTATTACTTTGATTGTTAAATCCTTACGAAAATATTGAGACAAAGGGAAGAGAAGAAAATACAGTAATTGCTTACATTAATTGAAGAGGATTGCCACTTGGTATATTTAATTTATTCAGAATATATTTGCCATTGCATGACAAGTGCTGTTAGTTGCTGAAGTATTATTTTTTACTTAGAGTATGTTTGGAACGGAAGTTTGATCCGTTTTGAAACTAAAGATTTAAATAGGATTTATTTAAGTAGGGGAGACCGGGGATAAAAGTAACATTTTTTTGTTTTTATTTAATTTCTCATAGATTATTACAAATTGTTTACATCCAAATTGGTTTAATGATAGATTGGACATTTGTCTTGCTTCCAAGATATTTATTTCGTGTGTTTCGTAAAGCAACTGTTAGAAAAAAAAAAATTTCCCTAGTAAGACAGCTGTTACTTTCAACCTCAACGTTGGGGCTAAAAGTAACAATGATTGGGGTAAGTTGTAACTGCAAAATAATTTACACAGCTTATAAGTAGTGAGTAAATATATTAGTATTCATCAACAAAATTAATATTTTATTCAAAAATACACATTAGCAAAATGAAAAAATAAAAAAAAATATCTTTGGTACAATACAAAATGATAAGTGAACAGTATGGCATACCAGGTAAGGGCGGTCCCAAATTATTAAATTTATACTGGATCATAATAACTGTTTGTTTTATTTTAAAAAAATCTAACCGCCCTTAAACTGACCGTCATTCATTAAATCAGTAAAAGAGGGTCAGGTTAAGTTGGGTTGGTTAAAGCTAGGTTTATATTAAGTTATAAATATTAAGGTAATAGAATAAAAACAATGGCGGCTGGTAGGAAAACCAAAAGTACCAGATCTTACCATTTTACATAGGTTTTATAATTTAAAATGCTTTTTAAGAAATTATTTAGCTTTACATACATTTCCATCATTAAACCGATATTATATACTGAGTTTTATAATTTAATAATTTGGGACTGCAGTTACCAGGTTTGCCAAGATTATAAGTACCTACATATTTAAAAATGTGAATCAAAAAGATACAACAAACTGGAAAATTATTCCGACAACTCTTGTATATTCTCATCTACGAAGAAAGCCACCAATTATGTGCTAAGAGTGAACATTTGCAAGTGAAAACATTAATTGGGGTTGGTTGTAACACTTTGTTACTTTTGACCCTGTGTACACAAAAAAAATTTCAGGGAATCCACAATTAACCACGATTCTAACGTCAAATTGTATTGCATCCACCAATAGCCAACTAAATGTAGAACAAAATAATACCTATAGGTACTTTTTGTTCCTATTTTAGAGAACGCCTAAAAGTTACTCGACGGATGAGACAACGCAGTAACTTTTAGGCGGAAAATAGTGACTCTGGCTGGCAAAAAGTTAACCTCTATGACAGATGAAAACTAGCAATGTAGGTAGGGACTAGGGAGCTGGATGTAACTTAACATTGCAAAAGCGTTTAGGGCGATATAAAACAAAAATTAAAGAAACTATAGGCACTGTTACAACCTACCCGTGTTACTTTTATCCGCGGTCTCCCCTATTATCTGTATCATTATAACTAGGGACGCGTCAATGTCTAGAAAGTTGCTTTCGCATGATCTGGCAAAAAAACGCCAACAACGTGTTAATTGTTGTGAGTTTTTGCTTACACGACAACTTCAGTATCCTTTTTTAACACCTTCGCGGACAGCGACTGCAAATGCAGCTATTTTAGAGTAATAAAATGGAACACGTCTGCATATGCAGTCAGACTAAATCAGTCTAAGAGAAGCATGACTGCGTTTGCAGTCATGTTTTGCGTTTAAATATATGTAGATACACAACGACTGTCCCTGAATATTCCATGTAAACACATTTCATGTATACAGGGTGAGTCACGACGGACGCGTCGGAGTTTTATGGCGAAACGGTTTATATTTTCCAATTTCTGTCGCTGTTAGATTATGTAAGTCAATAAGGGCTACATTTTAAAAATATTTTTAAACATACAGGGTGCTCCAAAAAAGAGTGCCATATCAAAGTTATACTTTTTCTTATGGAACACCCTGTATATTTTTACATTTTTGGATTCCTCTTTAAATTTAATTCAAAAAATGTAAAAGGTTATATGGGTCTAAAGTCAACCATTCTCGTGAAAATTGCATTTTCATGAAAATACACTACTTTCAAAAATTTTCAACATTTGAAAACTTTGACAAGTCTGAAGAAATTCGCTTGGAAATAAGATTGACAATAGATTATGTAACACTTTGCACCACCTACATTTTTAAAATATTGTACAGGGCGTTTTTTACGCTTGGTCAAACTTGTGAAACTTTAAACATCGATAACTCATTTTTTTTAAATACAACACCCTATATTTTTTTACACCGTCTTATAGAAAATTTAATTCTCTTTCGAAAATATTAAGGCTGTTTTTTACCTAAAATTGACATTTTCCGAGATATCGCGATTTTATTGTTAATTATTAGGGCAAAGTAATATTTTCAAGTAGGCTATGAAGGTAGACAGCGGTAATTTGAAACAATTGAAAGAAAAAACAAGACACATAATTTTATCGTTTGACTACACACTTTTGACAAATTTTTATAGGAAAGTTGTAGTTTTACCATACTTACGTTTAAATAGAGATTTTTTTAAATTATTTATGCATTTATTTATTGGACCAGTGTTATAAGATAATTACTAAATCCTATAAACCATTTTTTGTCTGTTTACGATACGACACTACGACACTCTACCGAAAACAGTACCAACTATGTTTTTTTTTTTAAATGTAAAATTAGACAAGTCAGTATTACTTTTTTTTTTAAATCAGCGTTCCGTTCTCGTACCTAATACATTATCAATGGGTTTTTAGGACTTGGCAAAAGATCAAACTCAATTATATGAAAAATATTGTGGCCCTGATGAGAAACCTATATTTATACGTAAAATGGTAAATCTACAACTTTTTCATAAAAAAATGTCAAAAATGTGTAGGCAAACGACAAAATTGTAAGTTTCTTGTTTTTTCTTTCAATTGTTTCAAATTACCGCTGCCTACCTTCATGGCTTACTTGAAAATATTACTTTGCCCTAATAATTAACAATAAAATCGCGATATCTCGCAAAATATCAATTTTAGGTGAAAAACAGCCTGAATGTTTTCGAAAGAGAATTAAATTTTCTATAAGACGGTGTAAGAAAATATAGGGTGTTGTATTTAGAAAAAACGAGTTATCAATGTTTAAATTTTCACAAGTTTGACCAAGCGTAAAAAACGCCCTGTATAATATTTTAAAAATGTAGGTGGTGCAAAGTGTTACATAATCTATTGTCAATCTTATTTCCAAGCGAATTTCTTCAGACTTCTCAAAGTTTTCAAATGTTGAAAATTTTTGAAAATACTGTATTTTCATGAAAATGCAATTTTCACGAGAACGGTTGACTTAAGACCAATATAACCTTTTACATTTTTTGAATTAAATTCAAAGAGGAATCCAAAAATGTAAAAATATACAGGGTGTTCCATAAGAAAAAGTATAACTTTGATATGCCACTCTTTTTTGGAGCACCCTGTATATTTAAAAATATTTTTAAAATGTAGCCCTTATTGACTTACATAATCTAACAGCGACAGAAATTAAAAAATATAAACTGTTTCGCCATAAAACTCCGACGCGTCCGTCGTGACTCACCCTGTATATCATATTTTTAACATACAATGCTCACTTTCGAAATAAATTCTTTAACCATATTGCCACGACTGCGTTTGCAAACGAATCTCAGGGTGTTTATATGCGTTGAAGTAGGAGGTGCGTTAATTGGTGTTTTCTGCAGGTACAGTTTATTTTATTAATCTTATACGTATTTTAATATAAAATATGTATTTATATAGGCGAATACCTATGAATCCAAATGTACAAAGATGTTGATATACTGTTTGTTTATTATAGGATCTCTTTTTGTTATAAAATTATTGTCTGCTTACTTGTTTTTATCTATCTAAGTGGGTCAATTATTTTTTTATGTACTATTTTTATAACAAATTTATCATTTTCTCAAATACATTATAAAATGGGAGGACCCACATGAAAAGTTGGCATTCAAATAAATCTGGAAAATGCACCTGTAGAATCATTCAAATCTTCAATCATTAAAACTAAACACTAAAACTAAAAACTAAATGAAAATGATAAAGATATTTTCGACACGGTGCAAATACAATCATAATTTAATTGTTTAATCAGTTAAGCTTTGCCACGTTATTTTATTTCAATAAAATACAATGAAATGATGCTAGACACAAATTTTGAATTTTTTTTTTTAAATTGACTAAGCATTATAATTACGCAACTTTGCCCCAATTTGTAGCCCTTGAAATACATTAACACGATGTTTTTATCTTTCACTATACAATAGTTAAGACAAAATATAAAACGAATTGTTTTTAGTTATATTACACTTAGGCTGTTGTTATACAGGGTGTCCAGTTTAAAATGAAGTACATGGGGATCTCGGAAACCGTTAGAAATACAAAATCGGTTAAATGGGGAAAAAGTTGCGCAATTACATGCGTAACAATAATCCACTTTTACATTTTCAATAATTTATACTGTTACGTGGTACCACCATGAAAACGAAAAATGTCCACTTTCTTAAAACCTCCATATTACCTTTGTTTGAAAAGATTTTTGCGCCAAATTTTCAGGATCGGGGAAGTAACCAATAAGGATTTCAAAAATGACATTAAAAATATTCTAGACCTACTATGTTTCGCGCGGCCATAGCCAACTTTTGTTTTTCTTATGGACGCCATATTGGATTTTTGCATTTTTGAAATCTCCATAAAAAATGCTTTTCAACCATGTAAGACATCGGTATGTTTAACTTAGGGAAAATATGAAAATTTGCAAAATTAAGGTTTCACCACAGTAGGCCTTGGTGTCGTGATTAAACAATTGTAACGACTATTTCTAACAACTGTCAAATAATACATATTTTGCTGTAGTGCTAACAAATAAGTGATTTCCGAATTTTAAATGGATCGTTTTACAAATAAGCATAAATATGAAATGTTGGAGTGCTTTATTCTCTGTAGGAGAAACGATATTATGGCTGGAGAAATGTATTTCAATAAATACCCGGAAAGACGTCAGCCAGGTAGAAGCATGTTTCGGCGATTAAGTGATAACTTAATAAATAACGGAAGCTTTGTTAAGTCGAAAAGAAATCGGCGCACCGAGGAAAATAAAGAAAATTTGGTTCTGCAAGCCGTAATTGACAATCCACGTACGTCTTTACGTGAGATAGAGAACACAATAGGTGTCGCTCGATCAACTGCCAGTACAATTTTAAAACGTTGTAAGTATCATCCCTATCGTGAACGCCCCTGTCAAGGACTTCAAAACGGTGATCAGATAAGAAGAATGGAATTTTGTCGATGGTTCATCAGAAAACATAATGAAATTCCAAACTTTACTATGAAAATCTTGTGGTCGGACGAAAGCCGATTTACTAATTGCGGATTATTTAATCGTAAAAATACAGTTTTTTGGTCTGATGAAAATCCTCAAATATTTCGTGGATTAAGACAACAGATTAAATGGGGATTCAATGTTTGGATAGGTGTTGTTGGTACCCACATCGTTGGCCCATTTTCCTACGATGAAAACCTTAATTCTGTGCGATATTTAAACCTTTTACAAACTAATGTAGCAGAACGAATTACCGAACTTCCGCTTGCTACTTTACAAAATCTAATTTTCCAGCAAGATGGTGCGCCTGCACATAATGCGAATATTGTTACAGACTTTTTAAATAATGAATACCATGATAACTGGATAGGAAACCGGGGGCCAACAAGGTGGCCTGCTAGATCGCCGGACCTCACCCCCCTTGATTTTTTTGTTTGGGGTTACTTAAAAGATCAGGTGTACTCAAAATCCTACGAAACTGTAGAAGAACTACGTCAGGCAGTTGAAGAAGCGGTAAATGGAATGACACCGAACATGATAAGACAATCCTGTGAGGCAGTTCTAAAACGATGTACAATGTGCCTACAAGAGAACGGTGGCATCTTTGAACACATGCTTCGTTAATAATACTTAAGCACCTAACTTTTTTCGCTGTTCTTGTATTTAATTTAATAAATGTGTCATACCACTCCTTCGTTTATTTTGGTGTTAACAAGTAAAATCTAAATTAATTTTTAAAGAGATACCAAGGCCTACTGTGCTAAAACGTTAATTTTGCAAATTTTCATATTTTCCCTAGGTTAAACATACCGATGTCTTACATGCTTGAAAAGCATTTTTTATGGAGATTTCATATCATTTCTCCTACAGAGAATAAAGCACTCCAACATTTCATATTTATGCTTATTTGTAAAACGATCCATTTAAAACTCGGAAATCACTTATTTGTTAGCACTACAGCAAAATATGTATTATTTGACAGTTGTTAGAAATAGTCGTTGCAATTGTTTAATCACGACACCAAGGCCTACTGTGGTGAAACCTTAATTTTGCAAATTTTCATATTTTCCCTAGGTTAAACATACCGATGTCTTACATGGTTGAAAAGCATTTTTTATGGAGATTTCAAAAATGCAAAAATCCAATATGGCGTCCATAAGAAAAACAAAAGTTGGCTATGGCCGCGCGAAACATAGTAGGCCTAGAATATTTTTAATGTCATTTTTGAAATCCTTATTGGTTACTTCCCCGATCCTGAAAATTTGGCGCAAAAATCTTTTCAAACAAAGGTAATATGGAGGTTTTAAGAAAGTGGACATTTTTCGTTTTCATCGTGGTTCTACGTAACAGTATGAATTATTGAAAATGTAAAAGTGGATTATTGTTACGCATGTAATTGCGCAACTTTTTCCCCATTTAACCGATTTTGTATTTCTAACGGTTTCCGAGATCCCCATGTACTTCAATTTAAACTGGACACCCTGTATAGAGGGCAGCAAATATTCTTAATTTGTGGATTCCAGATTTGAGCTTTCCAGCGATGAACGATTCCCGTGTTGCATGGTTCCATCGTTGCATGATTCCTGCGTTGAGTGATTCCAGCGTTGAACGATTCAAGATTTGAATGATTCTATCGGTGCATCTTCCAGATTTGAACATTCCATATTTGAATGATCCAGATGTAGTGGCATACCCCTTGGAGGACAGTGCGATTTTACTATGGCTTCCAAACGCACTTAATGTTTTACTCTATTTATTCACACATAAAATACTTATGCAATATGCAAAATGAAATCGATTTAAAAAATTGTCGGTGTATATGCAATCATGTCCCAGTCTGCTTATGCAGCCAAATCGATGTACTAGGTTACTAGGACATGATTGCATATACAGCGATCATTTGCATCATATTGCACATGTATTTTGAGTGTGAATAAATAGAGTAAAATGACTTCAAAATATAAAGTGCGTTTGGAAGTCATAGTAAAATCGCATTGTCCTCAAAGGTGTAAAACAGAATTGTTACTGGTGTCAAGAAATAGATCCTTTACCATAACGTCAAGTGTCGTCGTCGGTGAATCAGTTATGAAGACCGACTAAAAATCGGGCACTAAGAGGAGACCTTCGCCGTAAAACGATCATGTTGAGTGTATGATGGTATATTCAGTGGTGAGCTGTAGGGGGCTCGCGGGGGCTCGCGCGAGCCTTTTGTTAAATTATTCCTTAATTTGCGAGCCCCTTGTTCTTCTTGTTAACCATTTTCTCAAGAAAAAATATATCTTAAAATCAGGGCATGAAACCGGTTTTTTAAACCGGTTTAAAAAACCGGTTAGCCGTTATTTTTTTGTTAGAAAAAGTGATTTTTAACCGAAACCAAAATCGTTATTTTTAAAGGCAAAAAAAACTGTAACCTTTAACCAAAATAATAAAAAACCGGTTTTTTTACATTTTTTAGCGCAATTTTCTAACGAAATTGCGCCTGTTAACTCATGATTTCTGTTCTGTGCGTCTGTGCGCACCAATCTTGCACTTCTATCTACTCCTCAACCAGACCACCTAGAGACTTCGGGTTTTCGGCATTATGTTAAGGAAGGTCTAATCTCGGGAACGCACAAAAAAAAATCCGGGAAAAGATTTTGGATTTCCTGGAAATTCCTACAAAATTCCGTTTTTTGCAAATTTCTCGGCAACCATAGTAGCTATCGAGTTGAAACAAATAGCAATCGATAGCTTCTAAAATGTACAATAATATTAGAAAAAGAATTAATCAAAAGTCTTTCCTTTATGCTTCACCCATGAGGTGAAAAAATTGCGCTTAAACACTCACTGAGTTTTTATTACTTGTTTTAAATAAAAATTACGATGAAAAATACAAAATCTGTATTACATGCGATTAGTTTACCAGAAGTCATTACTGAACGCTTGATTGTACTATTGTACATATATTATAAAATTATAAATAAATAATATCGTTTCATACTTTTCATTAATGTTCTAAATAATTTAAAAAACCGGTTAATTTAACCGGTTTTTTAAACCGGTTTATAATTTAAATCGGTTTTTTACGAATAAAACCGGGTTTTCAACAAAAACCGTTATAAAAATAAAGTTCTCGATTTCGGTGAACCGTTAACCATTTTTTTTTTCGGTTTCGAGCCCTGCTTAAAATCAGTGTCATTACATACATTTATAAAGTGACATAGTCATGCCTATCAAGCAATGACGATTAAATTTAGAATAACCCGTCGCACAATAGAATTTTTTGAATTATGTACAATCACTCGATTATTAACGTTTGAATTTAAAATGCCATTTTTTTCCAACATATACCTAATTAACATTATTTTTTTGTTTTTATTTAACTATGAGCGAGCCCTTTGTTAAAAATTTCATAGCTCACCACTGGGTATATTCAAGGAGTCATCTATTATGAACTGTTGGAGAATAATAAGACAATCAACTGATGTGTATTGCGAGTAACTTTGCCGTTTAAAAGCTGCTTTAGAGAGAAAACGTCCATTTTTATTGTAAAGGAAGGCAATTGTCTTTTACAACGACAATGCCCGTCCTTACACAGCAAAAGTCACTAAAAATCTGCTAGGACAGTTTGGCTGGAAAACAAATGCTGAACCCACCGTATTCTCTTGACCTTGATCCGTCGGATTATCATTTATTTAGGGGTTTACAAAAGCATTTTGATAGACCAAGAGAAGAGATTGAAAATGAGTTGGATTTTTATTTTTTACTTTAAACTTAAAGAATGTTCAAAACGAGGCGTTACTAACTCATAGTAGATTGAATATACAGAGTGTTTTACTTTTCCATGTGGCACTATTGCTATCTCCGTAACTAATGAAAATGCAAGGTTGGTTAAATGGGACAAAAGTTAGCCACATAGGAGTGTATCTGATATATTTTTAGGTTTAAAAGTTTTGATTATCGGTAACCAAATCGACGTTTGGCGGTATGCAAATAGAATATATGCGTAGAGGTGCATAATACTACTAATGCGAATATTTTAAGGCTAGGTTAGGGCGCGTAAAACTCTTGCGCCGGTCCTTTCCCTGTGCCTTATAGTTTTAGACAGACATAACGACAAGCTCTTTAGAGTTAATTTCCTAAAATCAAAGATTTAAAAAACTTTTGAATGAAAATTCAGGTACTGTAACCTTTGACAGGATTATTTTGTCCTACAAAATTTGAAAATGGCATTCAAATTTAGATAACGGAAGCATTATAGTAATATAATTCAGAAGTTGGCGTAAATCTTAGAAAGCAATTTATAGTTACATTGAGGTATGTTTAATTTTATGAATTATTGTGGCACATCTTGAATAGAGGAATTAAATGTTACACATTCAACTTAGTCTTAGAGATTTCAGCAAATCCATTAAAATAGTATTCACCGTTAATAAGGAACCTGAAGTTTAGCTGATAGGATTACATAGAACCCTTGAAGGAATTCAATTTACTAGTTCTAAATGCAAACTTTACGTTTTCGAATTAAGGTTTGTACGGAATTATTCTCTTCCATTTAGCAAGTGAAGCTTTTCTTATGTGCTATACTTTGTAATAGTTTAGGAGCAGGTTTGGCAAAAAATTAGTGTAGGAAATATGTAAGGGTGCACTTTTAAGGAAGTTTTATACGGAGTGTAAAAGATATCATTCTTTTAACCTTTAACTAGTCGCGTGTACTGTGTATACATAACTACTCGCATGGCGCCTCGGAGGCACCAATGGGGTTTTATAACAGTGTTTTTGACTTACAATCTTAAAAATGTGTTAAACTGGTTTATTCATAAAATATAAGCTAAATCTTAAAAGGAATAACAATGACTAAATAAATTATAAGATATAAAATATATATATCTGTATATAAAACATAACTGTTAAAACATAAAATAATTTCTTTTTAATACGAATCAAACATTGGATGCAAAGCATTCATTGCACAATTTTATTGTATGCTCTGAACAAATATTTTTATGACATTGCGAACAAATTTGTTGCGAATGTCGATTTTTAGCCCTAGGGCATAAATGACAGCGTTCATGCCGAGTAGCACATACTTGCCATTTTACGGACTGTAAAATAGAGAAATATGAATAATACTATATAATTCGTATTCCTAAAAGTACAATTGAGGAATACATAAACAGATATTAGTGACAAAAAATAATTAAAAATGTTACAACGATTTAAAAAACGCTTGGCGCCTGTGCGGCGCCGTGCGACTACTTAAAGGTTAACTCACTGTTTTAGATTCAGGACCAAATATACAGGTATAATAATGATCAATGACATAGTCTACCCTTCTAAATTATATATAATTATAACAGGGTGACAATAATCTACATGTGTTGTATCTATATGTCCAGTAAAACCTCAATTTAACGGACACCGCTTTGGGGTATTTCAGATTTTAAGGAGAGAATTTTAAGCCTCTTTTTGGTCCTGCTTCTAAAAAGGAAAAAAATGCAAAAATATTATACTTCGTAAGGTTTGTACCATTAGATACAAACATATCCGCAAAGTATTATTGGAAATTATAACTTAAAGCCTAAGAATTTTACTCTTAAAAGCTTATATTTTCGCCTACAACAAATTTATTTGTAATAAGCCTTTCTATAAGATAATATTTGTGACAAAATCATCTGATTTATTAAAACCGAACTTTACTTGTCAATACAATAATTGTTTAATCTGTGATGGAACAATAATTTTTTTGGAATAAGTAAAAAATGTTTGAGCAATCAATATTAACCAATAATTCACACAGTATATGGATCACGGTAGTTGAGTCCAAAACTTGCGTAGTTTAGGGGGTTTCTAACTTTACATGCAGATGACGCAAATGAATGCAAAGTCGTCTAACCAAGCCCTTAATGGAGTGCTAAGAAAGGGTAATGGATATTAAATAGAACTCTGAGGGAATACAGAAATTTAGCACGTGCGTGACATGCTTAACACGTGAGTAAAATTAACAAATAATTTTAAGCAAGCTGTGTTAAATTCAAGTTTGGGCAGTAAAACTGCTTCCTTTCCAATTTCCAATGCTGATGCAAATTGTGCCTGAATTTTGTGTACATGAAATATTACACTTTGATAAAATTAGTGCAGTTAGTACAATACAAAAATGGTTAACATTTTGGAAAAGCAATATGTGTTTTATTTATTAAAACAGAATCGAATTTAAAAATAAATTGTTTATTAAAATATATGAATAAGTTGACTATCGTCGTTCTGGTAGATTTCATTGTTTCATTGTTATTAAAACATTTTGACGTGATTGTATAAAGAATTTCTCGGATTTACAGAAATAGGTTTACAGAGTTATATTAGTCAAAGAACAAAGTTATAGGCGTAAGACCCGTATATAATAATGTGCCTTTTTTATTTATAAATAAAGGAATATGATGCAAAGTTTTAAAATCGTTGAAATGTAGGTAAATTTTATTTCCAAAATATGTTTAGAAATAAGACAACATGTTGCTAAAAATTATATTGCAACTTATGTTAAAAATTCAACATTAATGACTAAAAAATGTATCTGTAATAAACTAATGTTTAAAAAGTAATTAGCTTTGTGTATAACGCGATATAGTTCATTTAAACCTGATTTTTATTTAATCCTTAGCCAAGGAATTTATATTTTCAATGAGGTTTCCAGCATTAGTTTGTTGGAATAGTGTGTGAACGAGTTCATTATAATTTTTTTTTGCAAATTTAATACATTTTTAAAATTAAATATTTTATGTTTTTAAAGGAAAATTATTTTTTCTACTCATGTAAATGATAGTTGTCATTTTCTCACTGCCTAGTGGGCACTAGTGGCAAAACTAATGTCAATGTCAATATCAAATCGTGAAATTTACGATTATTTTAAGCTTTAACTCATAATTAATTAAAATTGCGTTAATATTATAATCAAATAATTTAATTTTAATGTAACATTTTATATAAAAGCCTAAGAATGGTATAAAAATTAATGAAGTATTAAATATATTTCGTTTGCAGGTTATAATTTTATTTATGTCACTGTCAGTGTGGTGGTGTGTCTATGGAATAAAAATGATTAATTAAAACTTTATACATAATAAGTGTCATTTGATTCGTTTACATCAGCGTTCGTTCAATAATATAGTTTTAATTTTGTAGAGAAAATAGCATGTACGACTCGAGATGAAATCAGTTTTTTCGTTGGTGAGATTTGCTCACTCGCCGCTATGCGGCTCGGGAACAAATCTCAGTTCACGAAAAAAACTTTCATCTCTTGTAAAATAACTGTTAAATTGTAAGAAAGGCTGCTTATCTTTTTTTAATGTTTTGTATATATATTTTTTTAAATAAGCCACTTTGGCTAATCCAATGTTTGCTTTTCTCATTAAAAAGTTTCTCGTAAGAGAAAGATAAGTAATCTATAACGTGTTGGGTAATTCCAAAAAATTTAAAAATAAATAGAAAGCTCATGAATTTAAAAAAAAATAACGAAATTATAAATTTAAAAAATCTTAAAAACTGTATTAGGTATATTGTTACTTAATTTATAATTTTGTATTTTATTTGTAAATCATTATCATTAAAAATCGTTAGAAACTGCCTTTCTCCAATAATTGCATTAAACACTATCGTTCCAATGAAAAAATGATTTCTTGTCAAATAACTGATTATGGAACATTTAAAGCAGGCTTGAGCAGATTTAAATCAATTGATTTAAATCACGATTTAAATCATGATTTAAATCAAGTGATTTAAAAAAAAATCATTGATTTAAATTAAGTGATTTTAAAAAAAAAATTATCAATTTAAATCACAGATTATATGAGTAGATACAGTATAATATTTATAATAAAATAAAATTGTATTACTATTAGTAATTAAATACACGAAATGGTGAATAAACCATATGAATTTGCTCTTGTAAAGTAATATTCATTGTGGAAATGCAATAATTCAAAAAATAAATGACAAGTTTTTGACATTAGCGAAGTGAACAGTTTTTTAAATTTCCACGGCACTCTATTGCTTCAATAACGATTTGAAGAAAAATGTCGAATATCTCGAAAAGTATGAGTGTTGGGTATAGGACATACTTAACAAAATATGAATCTCTTTTAAAGACGAATTCGATGACATAAAAAAACACAGGGGTTCGCATTTGAAAAAATCGAGTTACGAGCTTTTGAAAATCATGGAAGTTGCCACCTATTTATAAACACTCCTGTACGTGTGATTCAAATTTTTCATATCGAGCGAACAGAGAAATTTTTTCTGCATGTCCATACCAAATTAAAACTCTGTACTTCAAAATAACTTCAGGAGAATTTTTTAAATAAAGACTTACAACCTTGAATAATTTAGAAAAATAATTTTTTTTTAAAACGCCGTATAAAAACCTGTAGTATTTTATATTGATGCAAAGCTAAAATTAAGGCAGTCAAAAATATTAAATAAAAAATTGGGTGTTGTATTTGAAATATAAAAATTGCTATTAGTTCCAGAAAGGTGACTCACCCTGTATATTTGAAAATATTTTTATTATTGTGTTGTTTAGAAAAAACTGTACAAAATAGCATTTGAATCAACTTCATATCTCAAGCCGTTTAGCCACAATCGACCGATCCCGCACTAATGGCCCTGTGTATAATTAATTAAACATCATCATTTAGCACTGATTTTTTCAAAATTCTTAAACCATTGAATTAAATATACTGGATATTAAATATATCTATTAGCACAAAACAGAAATAGCATGTGAATATGTCACTAAATTCGATAATATGGTACATTTGATTTAAATCAAAAAAATCTGATTTAAATCAAAAAAATCTCATTTAAATCAAATAAATCGATTTTTTTGATTTTTTTTTAAAAAATCATGATTTTTATCCACCCTGATTTAAAGTCAATTAGAGTAATCTAAACATCAATTTAAGTTTACAAAAACGTTTTTCAGACTTTTGTTGACACAATAAAATAAAAATTTTGCACATCCGGATCACACCAAAATGGTGCAGTTTTATCAAAAATTGCTTCCTATTTCCAAAAATGTAAAAATACAGGGTGAGGCATCACTTATGACACCCCCACTTATTTCGTTATTGGAAAGAATTATCAAAAAAAGTTTCAAATAAAAGTTGTTTGATAGAGTATTTCCCAAAATATTGTCATGTCAAATTTTGATTTTCTTTTGTTTTTTTAGGAGTTATGGCGCCATATTTGTTTTTTTTTAATGGCACCATACACATTTTTTTATACGGTTAGAAAGACATTTCCTTTCTCTTTTCAACGCACTAAAACTTGTATACCCTTACATAACAAAATTTTTAAGAAAATCGCAAAAGAACAATTTGGTTTTAATAGCGTACGGTATTAATTATTTTACATTAGTAGGCTTTGAAAATGATACAAAATGGTAAAAGATTTAAAAAAACTTAATTACGTTACAACGGTAAACACAAAACTACTGTAATACATTTTTTACCGTTTTGTATCATTTTCAAAGCTTACTAATGTAAAACAATTGATACCGTACGCTATTAAAAACCAAATTGTTCTTTTGCGATTTTCTTAAAAATTTTGTTATGTAAGGGTATAAAAGTTTTAGTGCGTTAAAAAGAGAAAGAAAATGTCTTTCTAACCGTATAAAAAAATTTGCATGGTGCCATTAAAAAAAAACAAATATGGCGCCATAACTCCTAAAAAAACAAAAGAAAATCAAAATTTGACATGACAATATTTTGGGAAATACTCTATCAAACAACTTTTATCTGAAACTTTTTTTGATAATTCTTTCCAATAACAAAATAAGTGGGGGTGTCATAAGTGATGCCTCACCCTGTATACATGGGTTCCATTTGAAATAACAAAGTTAGGTCTTTTCCTGCGAAACCGGAAGTAAAACAAAAGTGTACATATTTTCAAATAATCCGGTTTTGCGCAAATATCATATGACCAAAATTTAATTTATCTAAAATTAAAACTATAAAAAAAAGGGGGTGTACCAGAACTCATTTACACCTGGTATATTCAATATTTTTTGGTAATATACGGCATCGTTTTAACGTGATAATAGCTTATTCAGCTTACACTTACCATATTTTATTGGTCAAATAAGCAGACTGTTTAGCTGTAGAACTGAATGCAGATACTCGTAATTTAAGTCTTTTATTTAATTAAGTTTAGTACCTCTGTTCCTGGCACGATTATAGTTTGGTTTGTAGTGGTTGCTTCCTGCCTATTCTAGAAACTGAGAACTTATCTTGCTCGTTTTATTGTTGAGCTGGTGAAATACTGTATTGCGCTATAATTGCACATTGCAATATTTCCCAAATAAATTCGGCATTAATGAGTCCAGATATCTGTGCGAGTTAAAACAGGTACGGTGCTTGCTGCAACAAACAGTTGAAACATATTATAGTTGGCTTTGCAACTGAAATGCGGTTTACAAACTTGCTTTATCGGGTTTCACAAAATATGGAAACGATTTTGTATGTACTAACCGTGGCTTTTACTTAATTTGCAAACTTTGTCCTCTATCCTTTTGTTTTGTGAATATTATCGATAACCTGCAAGGACGTTCGTAGTTCTGAACTGTGCTTTATGGGGGTTTTGATTGTGTAACACTGAGGTCGGCAACCTTTTTTGGCTAGCGGGCCAAATTAAATAATAATATTTTCAGGCGGGCCGCACATACCAACCGACTCTGACAAATGGCGTTCGTAAGGTGCTTTTTTACCGGGATACCAACATAAACTTGGTTATTTTATTTTCGGTCTGAAGTGTGCGGACATCAATCATTTTCGATCACCAAATATTCACCAACACTAAATGAAACATATAATAACGCTGGACTATAGCGTTAAAATAAAAATATATAACAAAATTGAAAACGAAATTTTATTATGCATCTGATGTTTTAACTATTAAATATTGTTTTAAATATAGTACCTACAGTGTTTCTTAAATATTGCGAAAAAAATTGGAACGTGATTCCTTATCAAAAATTAAGGGGGGACTTTTATAATAAATTTTTTCCTTAGACGTCTCCTTTCGGAGTTACATCCCCTAATGGGGAGCGGTAAAATTGGGATTTTATTACTCAAATTTGGATAAACGTAGGAGAATGATATTTCGTAAATGGTTTGTACTTATTGAACGGTTTCTTCCTGGACATACTGGTCAAAAGAGAAGAAAACGGAACACTTAGCCACAGCGTTTACCGTAAACCGACCCATACCAACCGATATCTAAATGCTGCATCACATCATCACCCAGCCCAAAAACAATCGATGATCAACACATTAATACATAGGGCTAAAGAGATATGCACACCAGAAAACATCAAAAAAGAACTGCATGGTCACGAGAGCCCTGCAAGAAAACGGTTACCAGCGTAAACAAATACTTCGTACCATACAAAAACATGCCACGCCAAAAGAAGGAAAAGAAAAGAAAGAATACATCGCTACGACTTACTTGCCCTACATCAGCGGAGTGACTAACAAAATATCAAAGCTTCTACAAAAACATAAAATCAAAACCGTTTTCAACGCTCCTTTGAAGCTCTCGAATAAATTAAGAAGAACACACGACACAGGACTACACCACGCGGGAACATATAGCATACCTTGCTAGTGTGGAAAAGTATACATAGGACAGACTGGCAGGAGTATACAAACGCGTCTCAAAGAACACGAAGGACAAACAACAAGAAAACAAGTCGATAAATCAGCGGTAGCAGAACGCAGAACACGCCCAGGGTACAGGACACAACATCCTCTTCAGAGAAACAAAACTACTGGCCCGCGCAAACCATTTCTGGCCAAGATTATATCGAGAATCATTGGAAATCATCAAGAACCCAAACAACTACAACAGAGACACAGGCATACAACTCCCAAACATTTGGAAACCAGTCATCACAAAATCACTGAGGCAGAACAAACCCATCAAGCGGAACGCCACGCCTCCACAAGCTGGATATATAAACCCAGCAACATCCCTTACAAATTAGTCGTTTTGAAAAAGACCAAGACACAATGGTCGAAACGTCAACTACTTCTAAATATAGAAGACGCGGTTCCAAACCCGGAAACCAAGATTGTATTATGGATAACGGCCGCGAAAGCCTCAAGAATAAAATCAATTATCGATTATTTTTATAATTAGGTGTTTTGATAATGCTTAGGCGTAAACAAGAGCTAAAATCACAGGCAGAGGGTTCACGCATTTCCTTCATGTCTAACTTATTAATTAAATGGAAAGAATTTTTGAATAAAATTTTTGAGTTTAGCTTAAAATTATTTTTAACTATACCAAACGTTTTGATAGAAGAAAAGACACCCCACATAGGTACTGTTTAATTTTGAGATCCTGTTTTAAAATATGTTTTAGTTAATTTAATGTTGTCTTTACAAATACCAAATCGATTTTTTGCTTTCTCAATAAGCTATTTTATTTTACCTGTCTTCATTTGTTTTAGTTGTTTTAGCTTTAGCCGTCTTTAAAGTAAAAAAGTTGATGTTAAAAAACAAAAAGGAATTAAGATAGTTACAATTTGTTGATTAACTTCAAATCTACGCAAAAAGGACCCAAATAATGTCGATATATTTTTTTAGTGTGGTTTCAAGTAAGAAAGTTATAAGCAAAACTAGAAATTTTTTTCAAGATTGTTTTTCATAGAACAGTGACTCTTAAATCATGCATTATTTTAGCTCATTTAACCATCTCTGTATCTATCTTACCGTTTGCGAGATCCCTATGCTGTTCACGATAACTCACACTCTGTAAGTGTATAACACTATATAGATATATGAAGGGAGACACAAAAATTATATTTTTTTGCTAAAAAGGTTTTATTCAGATCCTAAAAGTTCATTTTTATGCAAGAATTAGCAAAGCTATACCTTGTGGGACACCCTGTACTATGTAGTAATAATTCCTTCTTTTTTTTGAGAAAAGTAATTTTAATAGATGCGACAACCCATACATTTTTTTAAACCAGAAATACATAAGCTTTTTAATGAACCCATAACATCTATGATTGCCCTTAAAAAAAAGTCAAGTTTGGCTTATATCTCAAAAATCGAGCGTGCTATGGTTTTTCAGTTTTTTTTTTCCAAGTCTATGTAAAAATATCTTTAAGAAATAATTCACATTTTGGTTTTAACATACGTGTTTACCATAAAAAAAACGTGTTATAAGTTTTCTCAAAATTCACAAAAAAAAATAATTGAAGGTGTAGGTCAAATATTAAAATAGCATTAAATTCGTCTTGGATCTTTGCCCAATTTTTTCATTTTAACTGACTATGTAACTCTTATAATAACAAAGTTACCCATACAACATATTATGTAGATTATTGTCACTCTGTATCAGGGTTGAGCAGATTTAAATCAATTGATTTAAATCACGATTTAAATCATGATTTAAATCAAGTGATTTAAAAAAAAAATATCAATTTAAATCACAGATTATATGAGTAGATACAATATAGATAATATTTATAATAAAACAAAATATTATTATTAGTAATTAAATACACGAAATGGTGAATAAACCATATCAATTTGCTCTTGTAAAGTAATATTCATTGTGGAAATGCAATGATTCAAAAAATAAATGACAAGTTTTTGACGTTAGCGAAGTGAACAGTCAGTTTTTTCAAGTTCCACGGCACTCTATTGTTTCAATAACGATTTGAAGAAAAATGTCAAATATCTCGAAAAGTATGAGTTTTGGGTATAGGACATACTTAACAAAATATGAAGCTCTTTTAAAGACGAATTCGATGACATCAAAAAATACAGGGGTTCGCGTTTGAAAAAATCGAGTTACGAGCTTTTGAAAATCATGAAAGTTGCCACCTATTTATAAACACTCCTGTATGTGTGATTCAAATTTTTTCATATCGAGCGAACAAAGAATTTTTTTCTGCATGTCCATACCAAATTAAAACTCTGTACTTCAAAATAACTTCAGAAGAATTTTTTTAAATAAAGACTTAAAACCTTGAATAATTTAGAAAATTAATTTTTTTTTACAACCCCGTATAAAAACCTGTAGTATTTTATATTGATGCAAAGCTAAAATTAAGGCGGTCAAAAATATTAAATAAAAAATTGGGTGTTGTATTTGAAATATAAAAGTTGCTATTAGTTCCAGAAAGGTGACTCACCCTGTATATTTGAAAATATTTTTATTGTGTTGTTTAGAAAAAACTGTATAAAATAGCATTTGATTCAACTTCACATCTCAAGCCGTTTAGCCACAATCGACCGATCCCGCACTAATGACTCACCCTGTATATAATTAATTAAACCTCACCATTTAGCACTGATTTTTTCAAAATTCTTAATCATTATATTTAATTTTTCATTTTGACAAAAATTCACCAATGAATTAAATGTATTGGTTATTAAATATATTAGCACAAAACAGATATAGCATGTGAATATGTCACTAAATTCGATAATATGGTACATTTGATTTAAATCAAAAAAATCTGATTTAAATCAAATAAATCGATTTTTTTGATTTTTTTTTTAAATCAATATTTTTATCCACCCTGCTCTGTATATCCAAAAAGTATAGGAAATTGAATTTTTAGAATTTTGTGTTTCTTTTTTAGGTTTTATTTAATTTATTTCTTGGTAATTTATTTTCCCTACCTGAACCCTATACCTTATAATACATCGGAGCTAAATATACAAAACATATATATTTTTTAAATTTTGTATCAATTTTTTGATATTAGTTAAACGATGTTTGTAAAAAAATTATCTTTTGTTAACAACACATTATTTATCGTTTATATTTGATATTTTTACTTTAATAATACATTGATTGCCGAACTATATAACAGATATTTTGTCAATTCCTAATAAACGTACCTATCATACCATTTATATTTCGTATAAACTGTATCAATTATCTCGTCACAAAACTTAGTCTGTGAACAGTTTGAAAAATAAATTCTCAGCTAGTCTTAAGCTCTTAAGTTTTTCTTTTTAAGGTTACGTTTGTTCAACACTAAATTTTATATTCATGACAATTGTTATCGGATTTCTGTGTCACGTATAACTTATGTGAATCAATACCGCCTATGAAAGAACAGACAGTTAAAGAAAGGCTCTTTACATTCAAAAACGTTTAACATTTAAACACGCATTTAATAACATAACACTTTAATTTACCCGAAATAGAATCGAAAAATACTGTAGTGATCGAAATGCTGTACAACACTTGTAATTTACTTTATAAAAAAACTGCTGGTACCAGAATATTACAAATTTTCTTAGCGTGACAATTGACAAAAGGGCATCAAACAATATGAATAGATAATAAGTATAAGCACATTGAGTTTGAAATTAAAGATTGATTCATTTTTGATAGGTACATAATGTTAATCTACTAATCCTACTTATATTTTAATTAAAAACTGTATAATATTTCGGATTGTCGATGCTTTTTTGTAACTTTTTTCATCATAGGTATAGGCACTTTTACCATTAATTGCTATTTTTATTAAAATTATGACTATTTTTTCTTAAAGTTAGGCAAACAACGACTATTTTACTAAAAAATAAAATACTTGAAAATACCCACTTAAACTTACTTTCAAATGTCAACTAATGACAATTGTAAAAATTGCGTGTGTTTCAAAATTTGCCTTTCTGGTAATTTATTTGAGCGCAACGACGGTATAACTTTACTTAGATTACTTACCTACTACAAAATTCACAAAATTGCATGATAATTTGCCTTGTTGTGCACAAATTACATAGACCACGCTCCATTTCGTTACAAAAGTTGCGTTTCACAATTTAAGTCAAATAAAGTCGGCTTCCGTCGGGCTACGATAACTAAAATATCTTTGAACAGTGTACAAATATGTTTTAGGGCATATATCAACTTGAACTTGTATTGATTTTGTCACAACATATACAAGAACCAATTCTTAAGTCTGTTTTATACTATACTATTTTTTCGTTTAAGAAAATCGTATACGATTTTTGATAAAATAATTTCGTTCAAGAATTTAGCATGGAAAATATGAACCATTTACATTGTACTATTTTTTGACACGAAAACTCCTATATATTTTGGTTACTTTTTAGTAACTTTTATCATATTTTGTTGGCGCCTTGAGTAACCATGTCAAATGTTCAATTTGATCACAGAAGAGAAAGCGAATCATTTTCAAATTTAACGTATATAACGCTTGTCCCATTCTACATATTTATTCCTACAAAATAAATTGTGAGGGATAACGGTAATAAGTAGTATTTAACATCGTTTGATTGTTTTAGTTAACCTAACCCACAAATAACATGTGGTCAGATACAGTCATACAATTACAGTAGAATACGCATGCGCCCATGCTAAAATTGGACGCATTTAGGGCAGGTAGTAATTTTGTACGAATTTTTCGTTCAAGATTTTTAATTTCTGATTGACACCCTACTAGAAAATCGCATTCGATTTTCTTAAACGAAAAAATAGTGTAGTATAAAACAGACTTTACAAGTATACATTTTTAAAGATAAGTTCTCTCAAGGTAAATTCAATTCAAGTGCAGTATTAAATTTGTCCCCAAGTCAGATTTATACACTTTGCAAACGTATTTAAAAGGTTTCCTGACGGCTAGTCAAGCGCTATAAGCATTTGTACAACTAATTTCGCAGTATGTTGTTACTCGCAGAAAGTGCAGAAATAGTTTAATAAGTTGTAAATTCTTCGAACTTTGGGGAAATTTCGCTTAATTTGTTATTAGTGCCTCTCAATATAAATACTTTAAGTAAAGAATGGGCTCCGAAGTTTTTCCGTTTGAAACCGATAAAAGTCCGATAAAAGAACTATCCTTCGAAATTAATGAAGCCAAGCTTATTAATTTACTTGAACTTCTAAATGGTGTAACAAGTTTGAAAAAGTTTATAAACATTAAAATGATATTGGTCTATGTATAAACACAAACAACTAGGGAACGTCAACACGGTATCAACTTTAGGGCCATAAACTGCTCTTTGCATTGTTTAACTCATAAATATTCAATTACTTAGTTGTTTGTGCATGTTCGAGAGTTATTTGTTTTACAATACTGCACATAATTTAGTAACCTTACTCATTGCTCATTTATGGTCTTGGTTTCTCTTTTCATACATACACAGTAGGATAGTCCTTATTAATCGCTTTTTTAAATGTATTTGGGTCACCTGCCCAATGTTGTTTTATCTATAGAAAAGCCCGTGACTGTAAAATTGTAGATCTTTGGCCAGTGGTTTAAAGTCTTTAGAGGAAGCTAAAATGCTTTAAAATCAAGGATTGTTACTGAAATTCAATAAAAAGACACTAAAAGATAAACTTCTTCTTTAATTACTTCAATATGTTAACAACACATAACAATTGACCACTGCAAAATTCGGGACTTTTTTTAGAGAGGGTTTAAAAAAAGGTTGAAAAAGAAGAGCAATAAAAATTGATATGAAAAAGGGGAGCGCGAGTTCGAAAAGGTTAACAAACACTGGCTGAAGCCATTTACTTTTTAATCCTCCGTTGGTTGCAACTCGCAATGTTCCCGGGGGTAAGTTATTTATTCTGTATACCATCGACTTATATTTAGTTTATTACAAAACAATATAATAATAATATCAACGGTATATTATTTAGAAGTACATAAAATTGGTCTTCATTCATTTTTAATTGATTTTTGCAGTCGCATACTGAAGTTCTTGAAGTTTTTTTTTTAAGTTTTATATCTGGAAATAGCTACCTATTACCTTTTACCACTCTTATTAAAGATATTTTTTTATCATTAATGCTTCTTGTAATATGTATTAAAGCTTAATTTTTTATGTGAACAACTGAGCAACCACACTACTTTTGTACAATATTAAAATTAAAACATTGAGCGTAGGTATGCATTTATTGCACAAACGGTATTACGCCATATATTGCACAATATACTTGTATGTGTACTCCCCTTAATACTTGAACAACAAAATATTTCGTACTCTAAAACTAGAACAACTAATGAAGAAAGCAGTAGTAAATGTAAATAATCAGTTACTATTTGAAAAAAACCCTGTCTGGATCTGTTTATACTTGTTTAATATTAATCCAAACTTTGACCAAGGGTGTTGCATGTGTTATAGTAATGACGTCTAAGAGGCCAAATTACCTTACGTTGGAAAAAAAAACGCAAATTTGATCAGAAATGAAGAAGGGATGTGGAGTTAGTACTACCAAATTCATTTTATGTGCTCTTAAAAAAAAGAAGAAAAAGTAAACTCGACAGTTGCTATGACATTTTCTGGACCAGGAAAATAAAAACCTCTAAGAACTTTAGAATTTATTAGGATGGAAAAAGCATTCTATAAATGCTTTTTGTGACAAAGAAAACGAAATGCTTTAATAAGTGGTGTTTATCTGAAAGAGGAAGCAAAATATGTTTAAGGGAAGATTCGAGAAAATTTATATACATTTTCTGCTGGTCCAAGATGGTTGAAAAATTTTGAGAATTGGTATGGTATACGTTTTCTGACTTCTAGAAAAAAATTGTTTTAACAACCAGAGCTAGTTGCTCTCGTTCTACAAAAACTTGCAAATAAAATTGAGGAGTCAAATTTAACCCCTGATCAGTTGCACATTGCTGACGAAACAGATTTGTTCTGGAAGCTATTACCAGGGAAACCTTTCGTTTCAAGTGAAGAAATATCAACGCTTATAGGAAAACAACTAAAAAAAGAATAACCTTTCTAGCATGTATAAAAATTATATAATTTAATATTCAGTTGTTTTTATACGCGCTACTCCTGGTTATGGCTAGTGTTTATAGATATAAATCCACAGTGTTAAATCTGTTTTAACCTAACCTATTCAATAACGGGAACTCCTTAAAACAGTGAGCATCACTGTCTTTAATTAGTTCACGTTACAGAGACTGCAATGTATTTAGAACCAGATGAATTTCTACCACAAAAAAAATAAAGAAATTAATTAAAGGTAAAACTTTGTTCTATTCCAGTATTTTAACCCCTTCTGGCGGTTTGTATTATTATCCATAAACCATAGGTCATATGTTTTCACATTTAAGCTTTCAATAGGTATCTATAACAAACTACAAAAAATATTGAGAACCAAATTTTTACTCACAAAGGTAACAAAAAAAAAACATTAAAATGTAAAATAAAGTGGACAGTTTCAAACAACGCTGTTTATCTAAACGAAATTTTATTTCTTTGAAATACTTATTTAGCTAAAAATGATTTTACAACATTTTATCCTTAAAATATCTTAGTAACGAGACAGAACGAGCTGTGTTTATCATAGCTGCTACAGTAACTAGCTAAACGAGATTTGTATTCCTAAACGAAGTTGTTTGTTTGAAGTTTGACATAAAACCGCTTCTAGCAGAACGAAATTATTGTAATCATCTTCATAGCATGCCAGTATTGTTCGCGGAGTTCAGGTTTATCAGATTGTTTGTGATACATTCTCATTATTTTTATTGAGTTTGATACAAATGATGATCTCAAAATAAATGTAATGAAATAGTGTACATAAAAATCTCATCCATTTTATTTCTCCATGCAAAGGTCTTTTCTAGAATACTTGTAGTAAATCCGTTTTGCTATTGTGATTCAAAACATGGAAATTGCAAGATATATTCTTCATGGTTTACACCCCGCTATTATTTGAGTGCGCATAAAATTATTTGTAGCTGACGACAGCAATGAAACAAAATACATTTACAGTTTTGCTATAAAGTATACAATCCATTAAATAATGTGGTTGTTGCTTACAAAATTTTATTACCTGTTTTACTGCAATCTACAGTCACAATAATCTAATAAGGTAATTTAAATTTTGAGCTTTATGGGGCGACGTAAGTTTTTAATAGATAATGTTGTAGTGATGAGATAACACTTGCATTAGACGTCAGTTTTGATTATACAACTTGCTAATAATGTTTTTTATATGTTTATTTTAGGTATTTGTACGTTTATTATTTGCGCCACATTTGAATTAAAAAATTAGTAATTATTTATTATTGCATTTTCCGTGTGATAATTTTTTTGTAGGTTGACGTTTTCAATTAAAATATGGTAATATATAATCCTATCAGGCATCTTAGAGACTTTTAAGTGATGTATGTTTTTAAAATAAAATAACATAATTTTAAAATCGAATGACTAAAAAGTAATTCGAGTCATGTTAATTCCAGGTAAATAGTTAAATAGAGAATGTGATTACTTTATGGAGTACCATTTTTGAAAACTTTGCTAATAAAAAGTTGCACAACGAGAGAAGTTCAATTGAGAACCCAACATTTTTTTTCAGGCACAAATAAGTAATGATTTAATAACCATTGAAGCTAAAGATTTAAAAACCAATTGCAAGGGATGTTAATTTAAATACCGCAAATGAATTTTTACCAAGTGTATATTACATATGCGAAAAATCATGTGTTAATTATTCTACGTAATCATCAACTTTTACAAATAATTTTCATTTAGGTAGGCAAAAGAACACATACATAATATATTTTAAAATTACAAAAATGTAATAACATAAATATAAACATAAAATTCACATACATTCTAAAAAAGTAGGTAACACCATGTCAGCCTAAAATTAAATTTAAAAAAAAAAAAAACTAAAACACTTTAGTTTATGCGGTGGTGCCCAACCCGTAGCTTGCTAGCAACGTGTTGCTTGCGACACCTTTTGATGTGGCTCGCGACAGCTTTTGATGTGCCTCATTTTCTTTAACATATTACAAATTTTTATTGTTTGTGCATTAAAACGTTTAAAATTAAAATATTAAAATCAAAATATATTATATGTGGCTCGCCTAACATTTTTAAATTCTAAATTGGCTCGAGCCCAATTAATGGTTTGGCACCACTGGTTTATGCTATAAATTTATATTTTTGTTGCTTGTTCGATTAGCTTAAAAGTGCTCATGAACAAAAAGCGTACATTATACTATGAATTTCTTCAAAGGCCTTGCCTAGACAACAAACAACAAATGTCAGATTGACAGTCATGGCTACTTATATTTGTAAAATTAATCCAATTTTAAAATATTAATTATAAACTAAATATTAAACATTTAAGCTTATTAATGGTCTCAAATGATGCGTAATAATTTTATCTTTCTATTGTTACCATTAATTTTAATATAAATTCAATTGGGGAGCAGGAATCCGAAAAAAAGTTAAAACCAATGTTAATTCCCTATGTTCACGGCTGGTGGTTAACACCCGGTATATATTTTTAGTTTTTCGCAGTGACTTAATGCAATTTTATTTGAATTGTTGAAAAACAATGAGTAATTCGTAAAAATAAACAAAATATGTAATCTCTTTTATGACTTGCCAAGATAAAAAAGTGATTAAAGATTTTCTGGACGTACATTTAATAAAATCTACTACTTACGAAAATTTAAAAAAAAATAATGTAAGTGATAATGCAATCACTGGTTATTTCGCTGAAACACCGAATTCGAAACAAAATGTAAAAAAATATGAACAAGTGATGAAATATGTACAGCATGATAAATAAGCTAATAGATACCTACACTGAATTAAGGCTAAAAAAGTTATAGGAGGCACTGGTGCTGAAAGTGAGTGTGCTTCACTAAAACTGAAAATGAAACTAAACTTAAACCCTCAGCTGTATTTTACTGCAGGGACTTTCAGTTAAATCACTGAAAGGTTGAAAGGCAATTAAGACCAGTTCCTCAGTATTTAGCGGAAATTTTCAGATAAATTTAGACTCACCTAAAACGTCTTTACTTCTTAACTCACGTGCTATGACCACGGTTCGATGATTAGCTACGTGAATAATGTTGACACCTGTATAAGCAAGAAATTTTTGCTCACGATAGTTAATAAATTTTGTAAATTTTTTTCTCATCTGTTGTAGTTTACCCAAATAGACAATTAAACTCCACACAGCTCATGCAGTTGTTTTTCTGAACCTGCAAATTTATAAACTTATTAGAGTTTTTAAAGGAAAATAATAATAAATAATGAAAACATTAAAAAAGCTCACTATACAATATACAGGGTGGTCCAAATTCGATGGGATTGCATGGGTATCTCGGTTAATATTTAAGATAGAGAAACGGTTAACTTACCAAAAATGTGCAGTTTTTTGAGGCAAACTCAGAACCGTTTTCAAAAATATTCTATCATTTCCGGTTTTCGAGTTATTCAATGAAAAGTGTTTTTTTGTCATATTAATAATGTGTCATATCTCCGTTATTGTTGTAAATATGGAAAATATTTGTTAAGATTATTTTTAGATATTTTTATATTTAATTTGATTGTACTAAAAAAAACATTTACGCTCGCTGTTAATAAGTTATGACAAAAAATTACCTTTTTTTAAATGGAAGCGATAGTTGGCTATGACATATTTAAATTCCTTATTTTTTTCTCATTCCAAATATATAAGGGTCGATGTATTTATTTTTAATAATACGCAAGTTATGAAGGTTTCTTAGGTTTTTTTCTAAGAAAATCATAGTAGGCTATGAAAACAAAAACCAAACAAGGTGTAAAACCTTACAAAACTCATGTGGTACAAGTTACCAAGGTTTTTTAATTTGTTGTGAAGATAAACATTGTAAATATTTGAAAATAAGAAAACAACGATATAGTCGGTATCAGCAGTAATGTAGGATATTGTTGTTTATCTTATGTTCAAAAAATTTCGTATTTATCTCAATAACAAATTAAAAAACCTTGGTAACTTGTACCACATGGGTTTTATAAGGTTTTACACCTTGTTTATTTTTTGTTTTCACAGCCTACTATGATTTTCTTTAAAGAAAAAAACTAAAAAACCTTCATAACTTGCGTATTGTTGAAAATAAATACATCAACCCTTATATATTTAAAATGAGAAAAAAATGAGGAATTTAAATAGGTCATAGCCAACTATCGTTTCCATTAAAAAAAATGTAAGTTTGTGTCATAACTTTTTAACGGCGAGCGTAAAAAATTTTTTTTTAGTATAATCAAATTAAACATAAAAATATCCAAAAATAATCTTTATAAATATTTTTGATATTTACAACAATACGGAGATATGACATTATTAATATGACATAAAAACACTTTTTATTCGATAATTCGAAAACTGGAAATGATAGAATATTTTTGAAAACGGTTCTGAGTTTGTCTCAAAAAACTGCACATTTTTGGTAATTTAACCGTTTCTCTATCTTAAATATTAACCGAGATACCCATGCAATCCCATCGAATTTGGACCACCCTGTACATACCAACAAATTTTTATTAGCTTATGATCCAATTTCGTACTATTTAAATGTATTTAATTTATTTTAATTTTGCGATGCATCCTGTAAATAAGTAAGGTATAATATGCTTAGCAGAAGCTGTAATAATAGATTAATTCAAAACTAAAATATATCACAAAGTTAAAAGATAAATTTTATTTTAATTTGTCATATATACATTCAACTTGCACTCCGCTAAATGAAAGTTACATGATGAAAATTCTTGCATATTAATTAATGAAAATTTTAATAAACTGAGAAACATTTGTATTGCCGTTCTACGTTTCATTTGAATACAAATTACAGTATAAAGTATAAAGTATAATGGAAGTTACCGTTCAGAGAGCAGGCGTGACCATCGTTATTAAAATTGAAAACTAATTGTTCCTTTTAGAAGCACTTTTGAATTTACAGTAGAATGCAATTAATATTACCATTCCGTTCTCAGCTTTTGTAAAGTTGATTAACATTTCGGAATATTATTAAATTTCTTACAAAGAAATTAAACCGTTTTGTGTATAAGTAAAGGCAATATTAATTTTATTTAACCGTAGGCATTCACAAGCCCACATTTAATGATCTAATTTGAATTTTACAAATCTCTTCCTCAATCCTTTAAGCCTCAAAGAATGGGTATCATTCTTTCTTTTAGCAGTCCTCTTTATCGTATTGTTGATAGCCGATCAAAATGTTTTTCAGCTTTCCAACGTTTCGCAGACTCGAAGTTGCTCATGATGACGAATACTTTTGAGATAATAATTTGATACTCGAAAATGATAATCATTTAACTATGTATAATTTTCAATACAATAAGGTAACTATATTTTAATAACGTTATACAACGTTATGATAACCAATGACGTTTCATAATCAATTATTTTTTAACGCTATTCTCTATGACTGTTGTTTTATTGTTTATAACTTGTTGATTACTTATCATACGCACTAGTGTATAGGTAATACCCCGCATACTTAAATTAGCAAAATGTTGGTTATGAACGATATAGAAAATGAAGTATTTTTTGGTACTCGCGTTTTATACACTGTGTCGAAAAGGTATGGAATATGCTATATATTTCAGTAAATATCCACTTTAGCGAAAAATGTTTTAAATAAAAGTTGTTTGCTACTTTGTTTTCCACCATAAGACAAAATATAAAAATATTTTTTTCGATTAACAAAAGCGCAATGAAAAACAATTGAATTTTTTAAATGGCAAGGTACCCCTATATTATACTCATTTAATAAAGACTTTTTTTCTATTTTCAACCATGGGGTCACTTTATAAATTAAGTTTATGCTAAGAGGCCGGAGAATATCAAAAATGTAAAAGACCGTATTAGAGAAATTACACCTGAAATGGTTAGGAATGTTATTAACGGGTTTAAAAACCAAGTTTATCATTGCCAAGCTGTAAATGGTTCACAGTTTGGACACTTATTGTAGATTACGTCAAAAAATTTTTGTTCTTATGATGTTTTTGCTAGAAATAATGAAATAAACTCTAATCAATTAAAATAATTTTTGCATTTTTCTCAAAAAGTTGCTTAAGTAAGGGTACTGAAGTTTTGCATCATTGAAAAGAGAAATGAGCATAATATATTGGTACCTTGCCATTTAAAAAAATGCAATTGTTTTTTATTGCGCTTTTGTTATACAAAAAAAATATTTAAATTTTGTCTTATGGTGGAAAACTAAGTATCAAACAACTTTTATTCAAAACATTTTTCCTTGAAGTGGATATTTACTGAGATATATAGCACATTCCATACCTTTTGGACACACTGTATATGCATTCGAGTTTAGAGGGCGACACTAAGTTAAAATTTTGCGTATTGTAAGATTTAACGCTATTTGTATTTAATGTGATAAAGGTTTTGTTTTAAAAAAAAGATAAAAGTGGTTTGTATTTTATTACGTTATGTAACAAAATAAATAAAACAAAACATGATACAATAACGTAACAATTTACAAAGTTGTTTCATCGTTGGTAATAAGTAATAGGCTATCTTTGATAAACTGGTAATGATCAAAATACAGAATATAAACACACACAAATAAAATATAAATTTAAAAAAATTTGTTTAACGAAAATAGTTTTTACGTTATTTTTGCTCTTGTTTATTTTCTCTACATTTTTTGTTAAGTTTAGTAATGAATTTTAAAATTAATTTTTGTTGTTTATTGTTTTATCACAGATTACTTTCATTGGTCTGATGATTTCTTGTTTAATAAAAAAAGTTCCTATAATTAGATAATTCACCCAAATATCATAAAAAAATTGATGAGCGTTAAATAAGGCATTTGAAAATAAAGTGGTATACTAGGTAAAAAATGTAGGAATGTAAAATAAACTTTTAAAAATGAAGTACCTCAATAAGCATTAAATATTTTACTTTATTCAAACTTTTTATTATTTATTTTCAAATTTCAAAAAGTAATTGAAAACCTCTAGTAAATTTTTAGGTTTTTTAATTTTTGTCGCATACTACTTTCATTTATACAGGGTGTGTAAAAATTGGCGGAAGGGCTACACGGAGCGATGTTCTTCGTAAAATTCTAAGTCGAAAATCTTAATACGAAAATGTTGTACCATGCTTTCTATGGCCTCAGGAACCATTTAAAGAAAAAAAAAATTGGCAACATTGCATACATTGATTTGCGTTTGGACATTTTTTTATCAGCAATTTTTACTTAGGTATTTACATTTTTTGTTCGAACTGAAAGCCTTCAGTTCGTAAACATAGCTGCAAACGTTTGGGTATCGTTAAACACAAACAAGAAATAATTACGAGAAAAACAGAGATGACAGCTAAGGACAATGTTGCCATATGTATTACTGTCATTAAAATCAGTGATTTACATATTTTCAACACCAATTTTTGAAAGGAAGAACACAATATCTAGGAAAAAATACTATTCGAAATCTATTTTTATTCCAAATTGCAGCTTTTTCATTTGCAAGTATTAAATAATAACGCCTATTAAAGGACTAAATGTCAAAGCTTTGAGGACCTCTTGCAGACACAGCAAGCGTGGTACAACATTTTCGTATTAAGATTTTCGACTTAGAATTTTACGAAGAACATCGCCCCGTGTAGCCCTTCCGCCAATTTTTACACACCCTGTATATTGTTAGATATTTTTTTTTAAAAATGGCTAACGAAAGTGAAATTTCAATATGTTCTAAATATTGTATTTAGAAATTAGGGAAATATTTTTGTGAAAAAAATAAAATAAACTGTCGAATAGGATTTTTAACTCAAATATCTCAGAAACAACTAAATGTATATAATTTCATTATCATATTTACAAAAATAGCAACGGTCTAAATAAGTTTTTATTACACAAATGCATCACTAAAATAGCATTCAACAATATTTTTTTTGTTTTAGTTCATAGTGTTAGAGTTAAAAATCACATACATTAGTAAACAAGAAAAGGATTGCTTGGACCAAATTGTTGTCATAACGAAACGAAGCAGTTTTTATTTCCTTTTTTTTTTTAAATAGCTCTCAATCAGTGTGAGATATCTTTAAATCAGTTGTGCGAATATTTTAAGAATTTTTCGTAAGACATATATACAGGGTGCACCACGACCCTGAGATTCTTCGATAGCTCCTTTATTAATGAAAATATCAAAAAATATTTAATACAAATATTATGCGAACCTATTTTCTACATAACCTAAAATTATTTTCAAATATACAGGGTGTTTCGTTTGAGCGGCACATATAAAAATGTAATTTTTTTAAATGGAACACCCAGTATATTTTTACATTTTTGGATTCCTCTTAAAATTTACTTTAAAAAATGTATATGGTTATATAGGTCTTAAGTCAACCGTTTTCGTAAAATTTAAATTTTTATGAAATTTTTGAACGATACAGCACTTTCAATTTTTTTTAACATTAAAGTTATTTAAAAAAGCGGTAATATTTCGTTTAAAAATTAAATTGACAATAGATTAATTAACACTTTGCGCTAACTACATTTTAAAAATATTATACAGGGTGTTTTTTACGCTTGGTCAAACTTGTAAAACTTTAAACATCGATAAGTCATTTTTCTTAAACGCAACACCCTGTATATTATTATATTTTCTTGTAGAGAATTTAATTGTCTTTCGAAATTATTAAGCATGTCCTATACCTAAAGTTAATATTTTTCGAGCTATCTCGATTTTTATTATTATTACTAAGGCAATCGAAATATTTTAAAGTCGGCCATGGACGCAAGTCGTAATTTTTCAAAGAATTTTTAAATAAAAGAATTAAAAAAGCTGCAATTTTAATTTTAGGCTAAAATCTACGCCTTTTTCCCGAAATTTATCGTATAAATTGTTCAAGATTATATCCTTGTTCATGTTCTACGCACAGCCGTAGACTCTAGCACCCTTTATAACATTTCGGGGGTTATACCATCAAAAGCAACACAGCAAGTAATGCAGTTGCCGAACACAGAATATCCTAATGGATGGATAGGGCGAGGTAGACTAATCTCCTGGCCACCTAGGTCACCTGATCTTACTCCTATCGATTTATTTTTGTGGGGACACATAAAACAGGTGTATCAAGACCCCCCAACAACTGCTGAAGATATTCAGAACAGAATTCGTGTTGCTATTGATGGTATAACCCCGAAATGTTATAAAGGGTGCTAGAGTCTTTCAGAAAAAACGTCTACGGCTGTGCGTAGAACAAGCACATAATCTTGAACAATTTATACAATAAATTTCGGAAAAATGGGGTACATTTTTAGCCTAAAATTAAAGTTGCACCTCTTTTTATTCTTCTGTTTAAAAATTCCTTGAAAAATTTCGACTTACCTCCATGGCCGACTTTAAAATATTTCGATTGCCTTAGTAATAATAATAAAAATCGAGATACCTCGAAAAATATTAACTTTAGGTATAGGACATGCTTAATAATTTCGAAAGACAATTAAATTCTCTACAAGAAAATATAAAAATATACAGGGTGTTGCATTTAAGAAAAATGACTTATCGATATTTAAAGTTTCACAAGTTTGACCAAGCGTAAAAAACACCCTGTATAATATTTTTAAAATGTAGTTAGCGCAAAGTGTTAATCTATTGTCAATTTAATTTTTAAACGAAATATTACCGCTTTTTTAAATAACTTTAATGTTAAAAAAAATTGAAAATGCTGTATCGTTCAAAAATTTCATAAAAGTTTAAATTTTACGAAAACGGTTGACTTAAGACCTATATAACCATTTACATTTTTTAAAGTAAATTTTAAGAGGAATCCAAAAATGTAAAAATATACAGGGTGTTCCATTTAAAAAAATTACATTTTTATATGTGACGCTCAAACGAAACACCCTGTATATTTGAAAATATTATTGAAAAAATTTTAGGTTATGTAGAAAATAGGTTCGCACAATATTTGTATTAAATATTTTTTGATATTTTCATTAATAAAGGAGCTATCAAAGAATCTCAGGGTCGTGGTGCACCCTTTATATATACGAGGGTAGTCCGATATTAAAGGTACAGGTGGCTGTGAAACAAACACCGCAAGCGAAACATTGCCGTCATATGCATGTCTAGACAGGTTAAAGTGTGGTAGTAAAATCTGGAGCGTTGTTGTGTGTAAGACTCAATTTAGTAGCTTACGGGAAGCAAACAAACATAGCGGGTGTAATCCCAAAGTATTCCAAGTGTGAAGTGCGTGCGGTTATCCGATCTTTGCAGGCCGAAGGAGTTGACCAGAGCGAAATTCATCCCAGATTAGAGGACGTTTATGGCCCGAAGGTCTTAAGCCGAAAAAGTAAGCCTTTGGTGCAAAAACTTTAAAGATGGACGAACGGATCTTATTGATGATCCAGATCATCGATGAGATCCGTTACTCCATCTTTAAATTTTTTGCACCAAACGCTGACTTTTTCGGTTTAAGACCGTCGGGCCATAAACGTCCTCTAATCTGCGATGAATTTCGCTCTGGTTAACTCCTTCGACCTGCAAAAATCGGATAACGCACAAACTTCACACTTGGAATAATCTGTGATTACACACGCCACACCATGTTTTGCTTCCTGTAAGCTACTAAATCGAGTCTTAACACACAACAACGCTCCAGACTCTGCTACCACACCTCAACCTGTCTAGACATGCATATGACGGCAATGTTTCGCTTGCGGTGTTTGTTTCACAGCCACCTGTACCTTTAATATCGGACTCCCCTCGTATATCCGGTTTCATAGCGTCCTCCGACGCCCTCCGGTTACCCGTTGCCATCCTCTCCTATCGTTCCAGTCTCCTGGTTGAAGGTTTCTTTCTGACATGGCTCGTTCAATCCCTTGATTCCAGGTGCATTTTGGTCGACCTCGTTTCCGTCTGTCTTGAGGTGTCCACTGCATTACTTCCTTTGGTATTCTCTCGTCCGCCATTCGTTGTACATGGCCATACCAACTCAATTGTTTCTCTTGTATTTCTTGTACGATATTTTTTTCAGTTTTAATTTTTTCTCTTATTCTTTCGTTCCTGATTCTGTCTAAACGAGAGATTCTGGCAGACCGTCGCCAAAAGTCCATTTCGGTTGCTAAAAGCTTTTTTTTCTGGTTGTCATTCAACTGCCATACCTCCGAGCCATATAACATTATACTTTTAAGTATGGTATTGTATAATTGTCTTTTTCTATTGTTCGATATTTCCTTTGACCAAAGAATTGAATTTAGTGCCCTAATGACCTTTTTGCCCTTACTTATTATCTCTTCTATCTCTCTTTCGCATCTTCCGTTATTTGTAATTTTTACCCCTAGGTAAATGTATTCGTCACAGATATCTATTTTCATGTTGTTATTTAGTTCCAGATCTTCTGTTTCACCTCCTACACACATATATTTGGTCTTATTTATGTTCAATTCAAGTCCCCATTCCTCGTACTCCTCTATTAACTTTCGGGTCATGTATTCTAGATCTTCTTTGTCATGAGCCAGTACTATCTGATCATCAGCGAAGTGTAGTGTATACAGTGTCAGATTATCATTAATGGGTATTCCCATTTCGGAGCATTTTTTCGCCAGTTCTTGAGTGCTTGCGAGAGGTAAATCTTAAACAAAAGTGGAGACAGACAGCATCCCTGTTTGAGTCCTTTTGATATAGAAAATGGTTCTGATAGTGTTTGACCTATTTTTACTTTTGACAGACAGCCAGTGTATAACTGTTTCACGGCTTTTATAAGTGTTATATTTATTGGGCTTTTTTCTAATACTTCCCATAGTTTTTTAATTGGAATCGTGTCATATGCCTTTGAAAGGTCTTATTTAATGGTACTTACATATTGTATAGTGCTTTAATGAATGTGCCATCAATGCTACTTGAGCACCTCGACCTTTTTTAAATTCTAAGTCCGTAGTTACTTTAAACAATGTGTCGTTATTTACCTGAGTGTTATAACAGATGCACGTTACCTAGTAATTACATCATGCAACGCAACAAAAGTTTTCCGTAATTTATGGACACAGAACAAGAGAAATAATGATGTGCCATTTATACATTGCACTCTGCATTAACCATAATTGTAGTTGATGCTAAAATTCCTATATGCATCGTCTGCTCTTATCAAGTAATTAAATTATAATGCGCTGGCTTGATTGGAGCAATTAATCTATATGCAATCTACGACATGCAACCGCTATAAGTTACAAACACCCACATATATTATCAGGGTGTTCCAGAGTTTGTTACTATTTTTATTCTTAATTTTTATTTTTTTTTAAAACCCAATTTATCAAATTGTGGAAAGGGATATCTATTAAAAGTTATAAGAAATATTAAATTGCATTCGAAATCATGATGATTAGCGAAAAATATGTTTTTCAGTATCTATCAATTGGCAAATGTTCTTACAAAAAATTGAATATTTAATTTTTTAATGAACATTGTTTCTCGACGTTCCCTACTCAATACCAGGGACTCGCAAAATGTGGGTCGTGACTCACTGGTGGGTTGAGAGCTTGGGGTAGGTCGCGGTAAATATTATAATATGAGAGTACTTTACATTTTCATTTTTTACTTTTTTAATTATCAGGAACAGTCGGTGAACAATTCGAGATCGATTCGGTTAAAGATCGAATTACACAAAAATACTATAAAATGCTCATAAATGATACCGCAGACGGTCATTTGACATTTACTTACAAGGGAGGGTCACGATACGTTGTCGCTCGAATTTGATTAAAGCTGTGTTTATAGCATCAAGTACATCAAAACTAAATGTTTTCCAGAGTTATACGTGCCACTGGCCATTTTCTTCGAAAAATAGGGGAAAAACTGAAAAATTGGTATAAAAAAGTCATTTTTGCGATCGCGTTGGCCATAAAACCGTCAAAGATAAAATCTCAATTCTTCTATTTACCAATGCGTGCATCAATTGCAAGTAAAATGGTGCAAAGTTTTTGAAAAAATCTTAAACGGTTCTGGAGAAAAACGTCAAAAACTAAACCCTTGCAATAGCGCTATGAGTTGAGAAGTTGTCGTATATTTGTATATGTTACGGTCAATCTAAATAATTGACCATTATTTATAATGCCCGGGCAATTTGAAAAGTGCCCAACGGGATGTGACAAAATGATAAATTATATAGAAAATATTACATTGCCCGGGCATTATGAATAATGCTGGCAATCGAGTGGGCAATTTGAGAAAAAATTTATTCATAATTCTCTACATACAAAAATAAGAGGATATTATATTAAAACAAATTTGTAAATAACTAGTTCGAAATAAAATGAGGAGCAGCGATTGCGCAACACTATTTTATGGACATAGAGAGTCAGGTTAGAGGTCGGTAAAGTTTTTTTTTAAAGCAGAATAACGAGGAACGCTTAAACGAAACTAGTTCGAAATAAAATGAGGTGCAGCGGTTGCGCAACACTATTTTATGGGCATGGAGGTTCAGGTTAGAGGTCGGTAAAGTTTTTTTTTAAAGCAGAATAACGAGGAATGCTAAAACGAAACTAGTTCGAAATAAAATGAGGTGCAGCGTTTGCGCAACACTATTTTGTGGACATAGAGGTTCAGGTTAGACGTCGGTAAAGTTTTTTTTTAAAGCAGCAAAGAACTGAAAACAATCTTGAACTCGTTAAAGTGCAAGATGGTACAAACGACAAGCCACCGAAAATGGTTGCTGATTGGCCAGCATGAATCACACCATACGCACGTTGTCAAATTGCTGTCAATTAATTAAAGTGACCAGAGAAATAATAGCAGTATTTATAATGACCGGGCAATGTAATAAATTATCCTAGATTGTCGTAGACAAATACAAAATTATTAAATTGCCTGATTTTATCGGTCATTATTTATAATGACCAAGCATTATGAAAACTGCGCTGAATAATCAAATTGACCGTAACAGGTTTCATGGCCAACAAGATCGGAAATATTACTGTAGTTATTTAGCTTTTCAGTTTTTTCCCTATTTTTTCGAAGAAAATGGCCATTGGCACATATAACTCTGAAAAACATTTAGTTTTGATGTTTTTGATGCAATAAACACAGCCTAAATCAAATTCTAGCGACAACGTATCGTAACCTTGGTTAGTTTTTTTCTTGTTTCTATTTTCATAGATAGCTTGATAAGTGATTGGTAAATTCCGATGTATCTTAATTTTGAGAATAATTTTTAAATATAAATATAGCAAGTAATGCCTCATTAAAAATTAAAGAAAAAGCAAAATTATCTATTCCATAGCCAACTTCTCGCTTCATAAGAAAAAATGAAATTTAGGGTAAAATCTCAAGATTGGTAAGTGATCAAAAAAGTCTAAAATAAGTTACATTTTACGTTAAAAAGTACCTTAAAAAGTACTAATAAAATTTATCTAATGAATAAAACAAAAAAGTTATGAGAAAAAAAATCTAAATATTTATGTTTTCTTTGACATCTAAAGTAGTAGCAATTTGTACTTTTAAAAATAGGTTGTATCTCCGCTCATACTCAGGAATAACTCATGTAATTTAAGCAAACCTGTATCTCCCATAATAAGCGAGATCCCCACGCTGAAATGTTAAAAATGTGATAAATAAACGTGTTTCATAAACAATTTAAAGGTTGTAAACCGATATTATTTATTTAACCCCCTTTTTTTAATGGATTACAAGCGAGCGGGTCGCAAAACTATTTTACTCTTCAATTGAAATTTATGTTTGAATTAGTCTTTTTGGTGTTTTAACCATTTTGTCTTGGTCTTTTTTTAAAAGTTTCTTTTTTAATGCAGATACTTTTTTCGCCATTAGTGTTTTTTTTTTTAATAAAAAAGAGTTAATTACTTATTAAAGCAACTGAAAAATCTTATCAGTTATTTTATGTACGAAAAATGCGAATCAATACAAGAAGAGCTTAGACTCATGAGCTAATCTGTTGTCAAAACAAACTTAAGGAAAGTGCACCCTCAGGCCCTATTAAATAACTTTTTCAGCAGTGGATGTTCACGCATCTAGATCCCTGGACCACTTGCGCTTTAATCGTTTACCCGTTGGTTTTTGCAATACAGTCTCGCCAAGATGGATTTTTTCATTTTTATTGTCAAAAACAAAAGAAACACAAAGTTTCAATAAAAATGTAATAAAAACTTGCTGTTTAGCTTAATTTAGCAATGGGTCCGAAAACCTAAATATGTTAATCGTGTACTTTGAAAGTAAAAGTAAATAAAAGTGGATAAAAATACAATCTTAAATAAAATATCATTTTAGGTGAGTTACTTTTCATATTTTTAGATTATTAATTTCCATGATTTCTCGACTATTTGGTTCTTACAAACAAAAGTTTTGGAATGCTTTTTAAGTGTAAATTTTTAAACTATTAATCAGCTTCCTTTTAACAATACAAACAATTTAAGCGAAAATCGCACGCAAACTTTAATATATCTGTTGGAGCACAGTCTAAATTATATTGCTTTGATTAGTTGGATCTCGCAGTTCTACTTTCCTATAAAAACAACTACTGTTGAGAAGTTTTAATGTTCTCGTTTATTTTAAAGTTATATATTCTGTTTTAAAGCGAGTTTTTTTTTGCTTTTAAAAGGATATTATTTTATAGAACGAATAATAGAAAGTTTCTTGTAGCGAGTATCTGTAAATCGTGAACTAGTTAATATTTCTCTCGCCTTTGATATATCGTCTCTATAAAACATTTTTTGTGCGATCGTACTAGAAACAGCTGTTTGACGGACGTGTTAGCAACCATAAAGTACTGCATTACCGGCCCTATCCTTAGCAACGGCCGTAAAAGTTACTTTTCAGGCCGTTACCCTTAGCAACAGCCGAAAAAGTAACTTTTACGGCCGTTGCTAAGGATAGGGCTGGTAATGCAGTACACACGCCGTCATTTGTCAGTGACAGAATGTCACGTAGTTTCTAACCTATAATTTTGAAAATTACTAAAAATTTAAATTGTTTTTAATTCGATCGCACAAAAAATGTAATATGCACCTCGGCCAAAACGTACTTTTTCGGCCTTGCCTGTTTGCTGGCCTTGACTACGTCTCGGCCAGCAAACCAGACACGGCCGAAAAAGTTACACTTTTTGGCCTTGATACATAATAGTTATTCATGTATCAAGGCCAAAAAGTGTAACTTTTTCGACCGCGTCTGGTTTGTTGGTCGGACGTAGTCGAGGCCAGCAAACAGGCAATTCCGAAAAAGTACGTTTTGGCCGAGGTACATATTACATTTTTTGTGCGATCGAATTAAAAACAATTTAAATTTTTAGTAATTTTCAAAATTATAGGTTAGAAACTACGTGACATTCTGTCACTGACAGATGACAGCGTATGTACTGCATTACCGGCCCTCTCCTTAGCAACGGCCGTAAAAGTTACTTTTTCAGCCGTTGCTAAGGGTAACGGCCTGAAAAGTAACTTTTACGGCCGTTGCTAAGGATAGGGCCGGTAATGCAGTACTTTATGATTGCTAACGCGTCCGTCAAACAGTTGTTTCTAGTACGATCGCACAAAAATAACTATTATGAGTTATAAAACATTTTTTTGGGATCATTAAATAAATTTCTTATTGTTTATTAACACTTTGGGTGCTTGTTGGAACGAGTTTTGGCGCTGCGTGTCTAATAAACATAAACATGTTTTAGTTGTTATTTTACTAAAAAATAAATTTAAAAAAGCGATTATTAAACATCCAAACAATTTTAACATAGCATTTAGCATAAAAACTGGTTGCACTCTTTACAATTGTATGGATATTTAATTATAATTTTATCTTTCAACGATATATTTATCCGTAATTTTTTTTCTACACACTGTATAAGAACTTATAGCTTTAATTTATTGACAGAACTTGGTAAATATATTGTTGCTACTCATGTATATGAAAGTTGTCATTTTCTCACTACTATCTACATAAAAGTTTTACTTTCGTCTCTAGTGGCGAAAATAATGTCAATGTCAAAAGCAAATTGTAAAATTTACGTTTTTTTTAGCTTAAACTCATAATGAACTAAAATTGCGTTAATATTCTTATCAAATAATTTAATTTTAATGTAGCATTTGATATAAAAGCCTAAGAATGATACAAAAATTAATAATAAATATATTTTGTTTGCAGGTTATAGTTTTATTTATGTCAATGTGGTGGTGTCGCTATGAAAATGAAATGATTAAATAAAAGTTTATACATAATAATTGTCATTTGGGTCGTTTACATTAACGTTCGTTCTATAATATAATTTTAATTTCGTAGAAAAATTAGAATTTACGACTCAAGATGAAATCAGTTTTTTTCGTTTGTGAGATTTGCACACTCGCCGCTTCGCAGCTCTTGAATAATTCTCACCTCACGAAAAAACTGGATTTTCATCTCTTGTTGTAAAATATACTATTTTTAGATAAACAAAAAATCAACATTAATTTGATAATTTTTTAAAAATGGTTTTTCATTTTTTTTCATATACGAAGCAGATGATTTTTTGTGTAACAAACAATAATAATTATTTGAAATAAAGTAAGGCAACGATGAACTTTACTAGTTACTACTTTTTTTTCTTTCGGTTTTCTTATCTATTTTTTTTAATAAAGCTCGTCTTGTTTTGTTTCAGGCGCTCAAGAATGGAGTTATCGTAATTTTCATCTGCAAGATCACTTGGGGGAATAACGAAGTGGGACAATCCCTAAGCTACCTCCACCCGGAGTAGCGACTGCACCATGGCGCCAGTGCCGATTCTGCTGGCGACATACATAATTTTTGCACTCAAGTTTAATCGATGCTCTACCGTTGGTGTTCCAGTTAAACAAATGCGTGTTAATTACTTACCAGACCAGACCCGCAACCCTGAAAACTCAAGTGGCACTGATGGAAATCCTAACACCACTTCAACATACGCGAATAACAGTATGAACTTCGACAAAGATTATAATGTAGATACAGAAGCCTGGAAAGTTAATAACAACTTCTCTAACACTGAGCTTTTAGATCAGTTTAAACTTGGATTGTCTTCGGATAAACTACATACAACTAAGGCACGATATAAATACACCGCGCCTCTAGCAGATTTCATAAATACAACCGCCTCCGAAAATGAAACCGAGTTTAGTTTAAGATATTTTGAGAGTGAAAACAATGGAACAAAAGATGGGCCTCACAACGAGTCTCGAGAAGTTAGCACACATAATAATTCAGAAGTCGATTATAATAGAGGCGCTAGCATTTCTCAAAATAAAACGACCGATTTTTTACTATCCAGTACAGTTCCGAGTGCACACAAACTTGAAGTATCAAATAAAAACAGGAGCAAGACTCATAAAAATATTCATGTTGATAAGAATAGTTCAAGTTTGTTGAATACGCTATTAAATATGGCTGATAACACGACTATAATATTGCAAGATCCCACTAAAAGTAATGTTGAAGAGAGTTGGGAACCGACACTTACTACTAACTTTAAGTCGTATAACGTTTCATCGGAAACTAAAATGTTAGGCAAAGTATTAAAAAACTCAGATAAAATTTTACATAAGCCATTAAACTATTCTGTCGGATTCGATCACCATACTTATAGAAATCTTGAAACTACTTCGATTCCCATTAAATCATTGGAACTTCAAAATGCAACTGAAGCCGATACCCGAGATTTGCTTTTATCTAAATTGATGGCCAAATTTATATCTAATTCGATAAGAGACAAGAAGAATGAGGTCATGAGAAACAAAAAAATGCCCGCTGAATACAAATTAGAATCAGACGTAAGCTCGCCTATCCGTTCTGATAAAAAAATTCCATTAGAACTAACAGATTATGCAAAAAGCCATGAAAACAGATCAATCTTATACGAATTAATTCGGGATGAATTAAAGCTCAAGTCTAACGTGATTAAAAGGGCTCAGTCAACACCAAGTAGAGATAATCAATCAATTACTATTGATAGAAGTTTGGGTAACGATGGAATGCTCATCGCTGGAGGGGTAGAACCTACTTCAAAAACGACGTCTCTTATCTTCACCAGCCAAGACGAAACCAAACAGCACAATAAAAAATTAACCTCCCCACGCATTTCCAACCAATTCTTTATTGATGAGCAGGTGAGTGAACAAAATGATATTAAAAAAAGTTAATTGAGTGCTATTTATTGCTTTTTATATTTAATTCCAACAGATGTAAGTCATAAATTAACCCTTAACCGCCCAGTAGTGTCCAACGGACACATTTTCAAATTGATTTACATACAGAATCAAAAGTGTTTATTTTATTGCGAAATCACTTTGTCTAATTTATCCCCTATGTTTTATCTCTCAAATTCTCTTACCAAAGTTTTCTAAAAGAAAGTAAGTTTTTTATAATTTAACAATTTTGATGAATATAACGTAACTGCCCAGTAGTGTCCATTGGACACGCATCTGAAAATCTGCAGTATTGTATTAAAATAAAGTAGAAAAACGTTTATATATTGTTATTTTATTACACGTTATAAACATTATTATTTATTAAAACAATTGACACCGATAATGCTTTTTTTGGAATGTTCCGAACAGACATTTTGATTGCATTCATTGCAACACTATCTTGTGTTTCTAGTATTTTCGACGGGCAAATATGACACCGCTTTTTTTTTTTACAACACATTCAACTTTTGTTTTGGATTGAAACTTGTTGACTCGGCCCTGCAACATTCTTCACAGCTTCAATGTGGTGTTTCGTTAACCCTTTTTGTCCTTGTCTCTGTATATGAGGCGTTACCAATTGGGTTGCATTATCTCGCAAAAAATAGTTTTCTTTTAGAATTTGTTTTTCGCTGATTCCAAGTAGGATGTAAATTTTTCCATAAAATTAATGATGCAACGCCAACAACATCAATAATATTTTGAAAAAATGCCATTGGCCACCTATTTGTTTTGCGTCGAACTGTATACTCATGCACCGTTTGACCAAGCGTATCGACGCCGCCTTTTGTCTCGTTATAATATAGATTTACATCAGATTTATTTTTGTTTGCGATATCTACTTGATTGGTATGGTGCATAGTAGACAAAAAAATAACAGCACGGCTTTTTCTTGCCACGAAACCAATGTCATATTTTAAAAAAATTGGTGATGCCTCATATACAGAGATAAGGACAAAAAGGGTTAACGAAACACCACATTGAAGCTATGAAGAATGTTGCAGGGCCGAGAACAAGTTTCAGTCCAAAATAAGATGAATCTGTGGTAAAAAAAAGCGGTGACATACACACAACACAAAACAGTGTTGCAATGAATGCAATCAAAATGTCCGTTCAGAACATTTAAAAAAAAAAAACATTATTGGTGTCAGTTGTTTTAATACATAATAATGTTTATTATGTGTAATAAAATAAACTTTTTTCTACTTTATTTTAATAAAATATTGAAGATTTTCATATGCGTGTCCATTGGACACTACTGGGCAGTTACGTTACAAAAGCTTACTGGGCAGTTTGGGGTTAACAAAAAAACAGTTAAAAGACTTAATGTAACAAAACATCTGACTGCTGACATTTTTATTAAATACCAACAAATAATAAAACTAGATTTAAAAAAAGGGTTTTAAAAATGTTCATGTATAGGGTAAAACGGTGAAATACGCCCCACTTTAAAAAAAATATTCGTTACTGCAAAATGATAGCTTTATTCTAAACAAAAAATACATTTCTAATTAGTATAATGAGTGTACATTACGTAAATATAAAAAGTTTGTGAAAAGTAAACGCAGGAAAACAATAAAAAAACAATTTGGAACCCTTTCCTTTGAGGCGTATTACCCACTCTGCTGTGGAAAACGCCCCACACGATTATTACTACTTATTTTTAGTAAGAACTTAATTTTTTGCACCACACAAGTGACATAAATCTTCGTACGTTGTACACGTTTCGTGAAGCCATCGAGAACACGCTGTGCACTGTATCCAGTCTACTTTCGATTTCGTGGAGTAGTAGTAATCACCGCATTTGACGCAAATCTCTTCAGATTCATCTGAAACTTCCTCAGAAGAACTCAATACGAGTTCCTCTGAACTCTCAGATGAAGTTGATTCAAAACGTTTAATACTTTTCATCTTTTTTTGGTGCGCGGGTTACATTAGCAACTTTAGTTTTCTTCCCTTCTCTTTTAGCACTGATGTTTTGCTTTTTCCCACATAAAATTTTACGTTTGCATCGGTTTTCTGGAGATGTCAACAGCGTAGCGGCCTGTTTTCTTTTAGTAAGAATTGGTGGAATGACTGGAATCGGATTTGTTTGTGCAAGAAATTTTGAAGGGGTTTCTTCTTCAGAAGATTTTTTGCTAAAAGTAGTTGCAGATGGCTGTGGCCTTTTTGGTGGGGTTCTTTGCAGTCCTGACGGCCCAGGTTCATCTAATGGCACAGTAGTTGGGGATGATTGTTGTTCTCCACGATTTTTATTCCTATCGATGGGCACTTCGTCACGTTTGGAAAAAGCAGTAGACCTGTTTGCCTCATTGGCGTCCGAAATTGAGAAAAAGTGATCTTAAAGCAAAAGGGGCATTTTACACTTTTAGATCTGGGGCGTAATTCCCAAACAGTGGTGAAAAACGCCCCACTGGTGTACCAAGACCATAGAGGCATTAATAAATAAATGCGTAATGTCATTTTAGAGGTTATGAAACAAGCTTTCCGAATTTATGTCGAAATTTGAACGATACTAATACACTTCATGCGAAATTGTTTTTTCAATAATTGAGACATAAATAATACAACGTCCACTTGCCGTGAATTGCGAAGTGAGGTGGTGGAGGTATACTAAACTCCTTAACTAACACTACCATTATTTGATACTAGTAGTGTCATCGATGATTAAACAACTAAACTACATAGGTGGGGCGTTTTTCCGGCTGGGGCGTATTACCACGTTTTACCCTAACGATTTAAAAAATATATACTCCAAACTTTATCACGAAAAGCAAAGAAATGTATGTCTATGTCTAACTCATAAGTGTAACAAGAAACAGTTTAATACTAACAATGCTTCACTTTCAGTACCTATCATTTTTAGATTAACCATTTCGCTACGACGGGCGACTATAGACTACAGTCGCCCTCCGCGAAACGCCATTGTACGACAAAGCAAAGTTTCATAAATTATTAGTTACTGAAATATTAAAGATCATCAATTGTTCATACAAATTATTAAAATTTTAAAGAAGGAGATGTCGTCCCCTTGATAATAAAACTGGGTAACTCGAATTTTGGGTATTTTGAGATATCTAGGTACATGTACCACCTATCCAGTTTTTCACGCACTTTTTTATGGTATAACTAGATAAGTCTCATTGTCTGTCTAAAGCACAAAAACCCTGTAAAAACAAATAGATAAGTCCCAAATCTTACAAAATTGTTATGCTATAAGTAGATAAAATGAGATATCTAGTTGTGCAAGTGGGTAACTTGACTTAGCAACTACCACCATCATTTTGCTTAAGATATTTAGTTGTGCTATGTTAATATTGAATCGGAAAAGTCATATTGAACGAAACATGATTGTTAGGAAGGCGGATGAGAACCGTAAGCCTGTAAGTTGGCAAACGTTTTGCTGGTACATTTTTTTAAAAGCGCGATCTTATATCAATAGATTCAAAGAGAAATTTTACGAAGAATTTAGGGTTCTCAATTGCAAAAAGAAAACAAGATCTCCTTTATCTGATGCAGCTACTTCAAAGCCCTTATATCACGATCAAATTCCTTTCAAAAATGAAAAATATAATAATCTAATGTCGTTGTTTAATATGACGCCTTCTGCACTTACTAGTGAGTACAGATCTTACTATGAAAACCTCCCTTTTCAGGAGACAAACGTGGAAAAACTCAATAATCTCAACTTTCAGAAAGTGGCCTGAGTGGTAGCGAGTGACACATCTATTTATAATTACTATTTGGTAGATTTTGTAAACAGTTTAATGAATAAAAATGTATTTTCATGTGTACACGGTTGTAATTACTTACTAATATTTTAGTGCTATAACTAGATACTAGATATCTCACCTTTTTTTTCCAAAAATCTTTTAACATATTTTATAATATAAAATACTATCGTGTCTAAGGAAACAAAATACTTATATTGTTTAAATTTCTAAGATTATAGCAAAAAAACAATAACTATTTTTCAAGTTAATTACTTTTTTTTGGTTTTAAAAACTTAAAATTGATTTTCTGAGAAAACGTTAATTTCAAGTAACCTAGTTATAGTATTAAGCGGACGATATGATTGACCATCTGGGCGTAGGTAATTGCGACGTTTCGCATCCAGGAACAAAACTTAATTTTGCTATTATTTATAACTATTTTTGCCTTAATTCAAACAGGAATTGTTCACTACAACATATCACATTACTTTCGTAAAATAAACGTTTTCAGTGCTCAGATAATAAATACGGTAAAATGTAACTGTGGGATTTACAGAACATAGCGGAATTTTTTAGACTGTACTGATATCTCTAATATTTATCGTAAACAGCAACCCTTTTGAATTTAGTTTGCAATCCAGTTCATTCCAAAAAAACGATTTTTGTGGTCTCTGCCTAACTATTATTTAGTTAAAAACAAATTTCGGCCGCCATGGGAGAGTTAGCACATCCTGGTATACACTTTCGCCCGTCGTCTCGTTCAGTCGGGATGTTTTAGCGGAGACGGCGTTTCGTTCAGCGGTGTATTCTAGCGCCTCGTTAGACGGAAATGTTCTGGCCGGTAGGACCGTCGGGTCGTAGCGAAGGGTTTAACCGTAAAAAGCTGAACATTTTTCTAAGAAGTGTCAAACCATTGTTGTTTTTTAAATAACACTTTTTTGTTATTTGGAAAGGACAGATTTTTTATGATTTTGTGTTGAAAAGCTGCGATCCTGTTTTGTAATCAATTCAACTGATTTTTCTCAAAAATTTTCGTTTGTAAGCTTATTTTTTTAATACCCTATCGGATTTCAAATTTATCTATCTATTAGAATCAATTAAAAAAAGTTGACTATTGTCAGTCTGACATATTTCATTGTAGAAAAAACATTTGGTAACGGTAGGAAATTTTTCACGATTTACAGAAAAAAAATAAGCTTTATAGTAGTTTTCCCCTTAAAATAACAAAGTGATAGGGGTGCGACTGAATCACCCTCTATACCTACTCACATTGTTTTTGATCATTTAGTTATCTTAAAAATTGTAAGGTATTATTAACGTCGTATTTCTCAAGGTTTTAGATGATAAAATACTAAATATTAACTTTTAATTTTAATAATAAGTCTAATTATTGTAAACACAAAATTTTAGTACTATAATTTGAAATCATTATGAGTAACTGTCAGCTATTCTAGAATGGAATTGATCTTTGTGAAAAAACGTGACATCTTTCATTTATGAAGCTAAGGTCAAGTGTAAGCTTCGATAAACGGTTTTTGTAACCCCAGTGCTCCTTTTATGTTAAAGATTACGAGAAAGGTATTCAATGACAGAAGTAATTTTTTAATGCACGAAGCACGTCTCAAATAAATAAAAAAGATTATCGTGTAGGTAACACATCTCGTCAAAAATTTAGTGAGTTTTATAACAAAATTAAAACAAGAGAATCATGTAATACTTTTAATATAATAATACAAAATAATAATAATATATTCACAATAAATAAATCGGCTAATTAGAAAGTCGTCAATCAGCAAGTATAATCGTAAATTTACTTCCGAAAACATCGTATTGGTCTTAGGCGAGATAATTTTAACATAAAAATAATTTAAGGTACACTTTGGCCAATACGAGAGCGATTTCACAAAACTTAATCAAGGAAAATAAATCCAAAAGTAATTTACTGAGGCGATTTTCAGAACAAGGACCCTTGTGCTTTTCGTCAATTGTTTCCTCGTGAATGCGACGACACAAAGAAAATCTAAACAGCAGAAAAGTAACAAATTTTCACAGCTCTGCTTACAATAGCATGTAGCGATAGTTTTTAATACAAATATTTTAAAGAAATCAGTACGATTTAAGCGTAGTTTAGACGGTTCGAGTACTCGACCGAGTACTTGACTCGCTCTGTGTAAACACATGTTTAAGTACTATAGCGAGTAATCGGACGAGTAGTTGGCCGAGGAGAGTGAATAGAAACCAGTTCTATTCACTCGGCCGAGTGACTACCCCCACCATGCGATTTTAGGTACACATTGCGGTATTCAGCGTTTAATAGGCCTTACAATAATAAATTTCGTAGTTCATAATTATTGATTAATATATAATGGAGTAAAATAAACGGAATTTGCTAAAGCTGGGGTAGCCTGCGTAGTAAGAAAATAATGGAGTGAAAAAAGAAAAAAAAAAAATAATTTGGAGCAAAATCCCATTACAAGAGGGCGCTGATACAATAAACGAAAATATGACATCTGACTACATTTGTTTCGTTTGTTAATTCACAGTAAACTAGTTTTTGTTAAATACTTTCAATAAATTTCAAAGTTATATTTTAATAATATCGAGTTTTTCTCCAAAACGATGGTTCCTATCAAAAAACTTTAAGTTACTAATAATGTACATTTTAAACCTACCTATCCGACTGTTACAATAAAAAATTGAAATTACGATCGACAAAAAAATACAGCAGGTTATTTCTCTGCTATTATCGATTGTAGCGCCCCCTATGGTGGGATTTCACTCAAACTTATGCATAAGCACACGCTTGCCTATTGTAGAATACGTGCCAAATATAAATGTCGTAGGTCAAAGCGTTGTTGATTTATCAATAAAAAAACAATTTTTCATCCCCTCTTCATGGGGCTGTAACTTAGCAACGATGCAACTTTCTATAAGGCATGATGGGCTAAATCGACCTATTTTTCTATGTAGATTCACCAGTAGCAATTATGCTACATCGTTCAGAAACACCCTGTATAAATACAAAATAATTAAATGTAGGTACTAGAACAGTTGTTGTGTACATTTATTTACAAATGCATGTACACTTACTCAATTTTTTGTTAAGATAAACACTATAAATATTTGAAAATATTATACAGTGTGTCCAAAAGGTATGGAATATGCTATAACGGGTGATTCCGTTTGACTGTCGCACCCCTATAACTTTGTAAGTATTGAAAATAACCCCAACAAACATTATATATTTGAAATCGGCGAGAAATTCTCTATTAAGTGATGTGTTTTTGTTACCTCTACGACGACGTATGCCAAATCAGCGATAGGGAACTGTTTTTTTTAAATTAAATTACATAGTATACATTTTTTTGTTGATTCGGATAGAGAATTTAATTCTGAATCCGAACATGTACTCAAAAAGTAGGCATACATAAAAAAAAACGAGAAAAATCAGTTCAAAGTTAAATCAAATCATAGCAATCAGTCTATTTAACATAACAAAAACCGATCAAATCTTAAAAATTATACGGTAACTATCAATGGAAATGTATTAAAAATTAATTTCTAAAAAAAATAAAAACAAATAATAAACGCACACATAAAAAATTATATTCTAATGTATTCAAAATGGCCGCCACTGCTGATTTTTCTCGAAATTTTTTTAATGTATGCCTACTTTTTGAGTACATGGTCGGATTCAGAATTAAATTCTCTATCCGAATCAACAAAAAAATGTATTACTATGTAATTTAAAAAAAAACAGTTGCCTATCGCGGATTTGACATACATACGTCATCGTAGAGGTAACAAAAACACATAACTTAATAGAGACTTTCTCGCCGATTCCAAATATATAAGGTTTGTTGGGGTTATTCTCAATACTTACAAAGTTATAGGGGTGCGACAGTCAAACTGAATCAACCGGTATATCTCAGTAAATATCCACTTTAGGGAAAAAAAATTTGAATAAAAGTTGTTTGGTACTTAGTTTTGCAAAATAAGACAAAATTTAAATACCTACATTTTTTTAAGTGTAAACAATTGTAAACAATTTTTCTAGTACATTTAATTATTTTGTATTAATGTAAATGTAATTAAAAAAATTTAATTAACTTATTTCATTATTTCGAGCAATTTTCTTTTCGAGAAATTGTTATTCCAACTAGGCTTTAAAGGAACTTTCTATTCAAGGAATAATTTTTCGAGCAATTGTTTTCGAGCAATTTTCACCAAACCGTTGTACTTCAGTATACGCAGGACATTAACCAATCCTGAAACAATAGCAGCAATCAACACAGATGGTACTACAATATTAGCGGTGGAAGTAGTAAAGTGTAATCTACAAATAAATAACAAGAAGCTATAAACAACATTAGCTACTTTCATAAAGAATCACAGAGTATCCATTAAACAAAAGCAGTTACAAATCAAAGTTCTATTTCTTAAGCAAATAGATTTCTTGCAAACTTGGTAAAATTGAATCGACGCCAAAAACTATCGAAAATATAGGAGTTTCTATCAATAATCCTAGTCCTAAACCTGCAGCTCGTAAAGCATCTCTTGTACTTGGCATATTAAGTAGATCCTCTGCAAGATTCTTGATTGTAACTTACTTTATGGTCCTTGAAAAACACATTTTCCAGAAACTTTCACAACGTGATTTTGCTTGGGTAAGCATTTTTATAATTTTACAGAGGAAAAAAAAAACGGTCTGTCGAAAAACATATTTGAGAATAAAAGTTAATTTAACTGTTGTAAGTTGTTTAAAAAATTATTTTAATAGAAATTTAAAAAACTTGAATTTTTTGGTTAGTCGTTGTTTTCTTAATTTTTAACTTTAAATGAAATGAAAATTAATGGGATGAATAAGTTTATGGTTTATTTAATTTTTGAACATGACTTTATAATTATGTTTATAGTTAAAGATATGATTTAAACACAAAGTTACTCCTAATTGTTTATCTATTGTTCCAAATGTTAATTAATACTTATTTATTTTTCTATAACCTAATCGTCATAAAATAATTCTATCAATTGGCGATTGGCTTACGAAAGTGATTTCACCTACATATTTTATTAAAAAATAAGCTTTGATAACAGGTTTACGTATTCAACTATAAAAAAAGGTAAACGGTTCTGTCATTGTCTAAATGTGGCGTATTAAACGTAAATGAACCACTTTTACAATGGGCTAGAGCAGGCCTGGGCAAATAAAGGCCCGCGGGCCGGATTCTCTCCGGCCCGCGAAGCATTTTATAAATTATTATTAAAAGTGATATTATTCTATTTTTATAAATTAAAAATACCGGGTGTCACACGTTCATGGTACACCCCCTTTTTTTTCTTTAGTTTTGATTTTAAATAAATGAAATTTTAGACATATGATATATGCAAAAAACCGTGCTTTTTGAGCCGTTGCACACATTGGTTTCACTTCCGGTTACGCCGGAAATGACCCTAACTTTGTTATTTTAAATGGAACACCCTGTATATTTTTACATTTTTGGGAAGAGGAAGTGATTTTTGATACAACTGCACTATTTTCGTTAATTTTTATAACCTCAAAATTTTTTTAAAACAAAATTTAGTTTTTTATTAAGGGTGCCGTGACCTGCACAAATTGATTTTTATTATGTCAACAATTGTCCAAAAACCGTTTTTGTAAATTTTAAATGACATTTAGGTTACTTTAATCGGCTTTGAAGGTTGAGGAATCGGTTTTTTGACAAAAAGTCAATTTTTTTAAATGGAACCATGCTGGTACTAGCGGTTATTTAAATGGATCATCTTCTAACGAATCCATCGATACCAATAACTTGTATTTTTATTATAAATCAACTTCAAAAATTTCAAATTATTGTGAAAATTTATTAAGAGATCCTCTTAATCGCAGTAATCTAATTATGTAAAAATGATTACCAAAATTTTTAGACTTTTTAATTAAATGACTATAGTAGTTAAACATAAAACAACGATCATTTGTTTTGTTGTAGTTATGCACAGTGTACTCTCCACGTAGCGGTTGTCAGGCTACTTTAATAAAACACTTTGTATCTGCGTTTTGAGCAAGTATACAGGGTGATTCAGTTTGACTGTCGCCCTATAACTTTGTTATTTTAAGAGGAAACCCCCATAAACCTCATATTTTTGTAAACCGTGGCAAATTCTCTACCGAATGACGTTTAAATGTTTTTTTTTACGATGAAATATGTCAGACTGGCGATTTTCAACTAAAAAAAATAAAATTTTTGTTTACTTCTTTTTTATTGATTCTGATAAAGAATTAAATTCTAAATCCGATAGTGCAATAAAAATGAGCATACACAGGAAAAGTTTTGAGAAAAATGTGTTTAAAAGTTATTTATTAGGTATTTAATAAAAAATCGTATTTAATTAAACAAAACACGATCGCTGTAGTAATTGACAGTTTAACAACTTGTCTTTTTGTGTTTTGTTATTTTTCGACGAAAAATCATAATTTTATTAGTATCAAATTGAAAATGGGCATTCTGTCAATTTGCTTCTGTGATTGTGTATTTAAGGCGTTTCAATTTATCTAATGTTCATAAAATAGTAATTTTTCGTCAAAGAATAATAAAACACAATTAGATATTTAATTTACAATTAAATGGAAATTTAGTTTTATTTTGTAAAAATTTCCTTATCAAAGTTTGCCATGATTACATAAACAAGTAAAGGTCTTATCCAGGTAAATTTTCCTACTTTTAAGTAAATCCGTGTATTCTTTTGTATTTTATTACTGTTTATTGTGGTATTATGAACATGGCAAAATTTTAACACTGAAAAAGTTATTAGGTATGTTAGAATTTACATTGTAAGTGCTAAAAACGTGAAGGCGGCTGCAGAATATACTTGCAAATGACGTTTAGTTGTTTAATAATAATTGCAAACATCACTTGTTTACGAAATCATAGTTTTGATAAGAACATTTTTACAAAATTGGCCATTACTCGGTTATTTTCGGCAAATGTAACATTATATACTTTTGAAAAGCTAAAAAAATCTTCCATTATATAAAATCATGACCAACTAGGGTTTTTATTTAAATAGAAATATAAGTTTAATTCATATTTCAAAAGTATAGGTCGCTAAAAAAAAATCATTTTGTTAATAAATTAAGCATAAAAGTATAAGAGTATAAAGAGACCGATATGAGATCTTCGCTTACTATGACGGTAACCGAGATACTCCGTAAAACTTTCAAATTTGGTCCACCCTGAACGGTGTTTTGATTTAAATCACTTTATCGGGTGGTAGGGATAATCGGACAATTCGCTTATCGCCATGGGCGTCCACAGGGTAGGGCAAACGAGGCACTTGCCCCCCCTGAAATCGAGGACTCCATTAATGACCAAATGAAAGAGGGTCAAGTTAAAAGTTCGTTAAATATTTTGATGCATTATTGATGGAATCAGTTGTACGTAATTTTGTCTGCAAGCTTTGTCTCCCCCTGGATAATTTTCTGCGGACGTCCATGCTTATCGCTGTATCCATAGTTCTTAGATCATTAATATTTTAATTGCTGATAATTTCACTAGACTTTCTTTAAAGCAAATTTGTTTTCCGTAAATAACATTTGTAAGGTATTATTAACTTGAAATTGCATGTTATTCCTGGTTGTGAAAATACCATTATTCAAACAATTTTAAGGATATTTTGATCATACGAACTAGAACATGTCACATTCAATACTTGCCACACTTATTCCGTCTCTGTGTGTGTTCAAGTTTCACTGTAGTTTTGTTTGTAAGAAGATACGGAGCCAGGCGTATATGTCGTTTTTTAAGATTTCTGATAATACGATATCGCTTGATCTTAATACATATCTAAACATGCATTTGGCAGCGTTTCTGCTTGGGGTTAAAAATATTTCCTTTTTGATTATTAAAGCCGTTTGAAGAAGAATCTTCTCACGTAAATATTTTAGTTTCAAACTTTTGAAGGTTTGAGTGTTGTTGACATCTTTCATTTCTCTGGGTAATAATTTACAGCTGCGAAACAACAGTGTTTTATGTATTATAAAAATCCTGATGAATAGCATAACGTAAAATATCGATCGCTAAAAATAAGTAATGTTCGCAGCGTTTATCAATGGTTTTTGAAAACAAAAAATTACTTTGGTGAATGGAAGCGTAGATCGTTTATCAACCGGCGGGATACGAACCAATGAATATTCGGATAATAACAAACTGTGACGGCACTACGAAATTTAGCATACATTTTCCAATCAAACTAAATTGACTGTAACGTATTATATAGAGTAGATGCAGTAGTTCAATATTTCTTTTGTATTAGGTTAAAAAAACACAAAGAAATATGAACTACAAAATTTTTTGTATATCATTAGCTACATAACCTAAAATTATTTTTGGGTGTACCGAGTGTTTTGTTTCCGCGCACAAATACGTGAATTTGTTACTTTACACAGAACACCCCGTATAGTTTTCGCATTTTGTATCCCAAATCAATTTATCTTTTAACAATTATTGATACATCGCATTATGCTAAAAAAAAATCTTACTCCAATCAACAAACAAAACTCTGAGCCATAAGCATTTCCCATAATATATTTTAGAAAACTAAAATGTCTCAATGTTGTCAGACAGAACGTTTTTGTTTTGAGTTGAAACAAAATAGTTTACGGTCAACTCATTTTTTTTTTAAATTCAGTAATATATAACTTATTGAGAAATGGTAATAAATTTACCTATGCAAAACAAAAATAACTCATGTTATCTATTCGATTAATTTACTTATCTGGTGATTAAACGAAAATTAAAAATTTACTGTTACATCTCCGTAAAAAAGCGTGCTATGAAAAAGCTAATACCACCAGTTAATCACGCATGTGAATTTAATGCAATGTACATACATTCAGATATTTGTTTTTAAAACTAAGGTGATAAAAAATCGCAAAATTTAATCTAAATATTGACAAAAATTTAGTTGTATTTATGCCACTTTTTCCTAATTTAACTGAATCCCCATAAAATTAAATTGAGTGTATAGACGCGAACAGTGGTATATTATTAAGGAAATTGCAAATATTATTAAAAATAATAATTTTAGGTTAACACGTTCAGTGCCGGCCATGAATTTATAGGCGCATTCGTAGACCCGGCCAATATTTTATATAAAGTTCATTCAACGCACCACTTGAAATTCAGAACCTCATATGAAGCGCCAGTGAAACAGCTAAGCATTATATTTTATATTTACTAGGACGCATACCTAGCGTCCGCGGCGCATCGAATGAGTGTCGCTAGGACGCAAGGTATGCGTCCGCGGCGCTGAACGTGTTAAGTAGTTTTTGATATACAGGGTGTAGATTTGCATCACGCAACATATTAAATTCAATGGTAAAATTTTAAAAGTTGTTTAATGTACTATCCCCTAATTATTAAAAAAAAACAGTGCATTAAGGTTTTTTTTGTAGAGAAAAAATTCTGTGTCCACAAATGTAATCAATATTAATTTTTAGTTTTCCAATCACTGGAAATTGAGAAAATTGCAAATTTTTTAAACATCATTTATCTTAACAACTTTTGTAATTCTGACTTAGATGGATTTTTTACTGACTTTTGATTTTTATAATAATAAAGTTACTCATATACAGGGTGTCCCAGATTACATTTCCAGCATGGGGATCTCGCTTATTATAAGAGATACAGGTTTGTTTAAATTAGATGAATTATTCATTAGTATAAGAGGAGCCACAATCAATTTTTAGAAGTACAAAATTCCTGGTGCTTCAGATGTTATAGCAAAAAATATGAAACTGTCCAATTTCTTTTTTCTCTCATAACTTTTTTCTCTTAATCATTAGAACAATTTTATTTGTACTTTGTTAAGGTACTTTTTAATGGAGAATGTAACTGTTATTTTAGATTATTTTTAGCACCTACCATTTTTGAAATATTACCCCTAAGTTCATTTTTTCTTATGGGCCGCGAAGTTGGCTATGGAATAGTTGAATGTGCTTTTTTTTCTTTAAAATGAATAATTACTTGCTACATTTAGTTTTATAAATAAGTCACAAAATCAAGAAAAATCGTTTTTTACCCATCACTTATCAAGCTATCTATGAAAATAAAAACAAAAAACAACTAATTAAATGTCAAATGACAGTTACCATTTGTCTGCGGTATCATTTATTAGAATTGTTTAGTATTGTTGTGTAATTCGATAGTCTTTGTAGCAAATTTCTTATCATATAATTATGGGCACAGTTACAACTAATTAAAAACTTGAAATGTTGAAATGCTACATTATTTGCAATAGAAACTGTGTAAAATAAATAATTCTAATTAATTGTTGATTTGTTTTGGATTTTTGGTTGGTTTATCGAAAAAACCATATTCTTTTAAATTTATTTCCAAATTTTGTAATTACGCATCCTTCGTTGCCTTTCCTGAGGATATAGCTCTAAGTATATTCACTCCACTTTTACACAATTTTTATGGCAAAGAATGTAGCATCTCAATCTGTAAAATTTTTCGCTAGTTTTAAATGTGGCCATCATTATAAAAATTACTACAAAGACTATCGAATTACACAACAATAATGTGAAATTCTAATAAAAATTATACCGCAGACAAATGGTAACTGTCATTTGACATTTAATTTGTTTTTTGTTTTTATTTTCATAGAAAATGGTAGGTGTTAAAAATAATCTAAAATAACAGTTACATTCTCCATTAAAAAGTACCTTAACAAAGTACAAATAAAATTGTTCTAACGATTCAAAAAAGTTATGAAACAAAAAAGAAATTCGACATTTGCATATTTTTTGCTGTAACATCTGAAGCACGAGAAATTTTGTACTTTTAAAAATTGATTGTGGCTCCTCACATACTTAGGAATAATTCATCTAACTTAAGCAAACCTGTATCTCTTATAATAAGCAAGATCCCCGTGCTGGAAATGTAATCTGGGACACCCTGTATACCAATGGATAATTGTGCGCACATGTAAATTTAACCACTAAAAATTTGATACTACAGTATTTGATTGTAATTCGAAATACTACTATTTCTTATATCATAATAAATACTTATGTCTTTTTTTGGCAACTGTACGATAAAAACGTAAATGCGAATAAAAAGTGTGTTCATAAATTAATTTAAAAGTGCGTAATCTTGACTTAATTCCCGCTATTATAAGCACTCCAAGGTAACTTGAATCTCAGATGCCAGTCTTAATTCACCGATGTTTCATAAAATTCCATATTTACAAAGTCCCCGGTTCCAACATATAAAAACGTGGATGTTCGTTCCACTACATTCATGACTATTAGAATTAACGGTAAAGCTACAAAATTAACGAAATGGTGGTAAATAATAAAGATCTTCTTCTTTCTTTTAACGTGCCTATCCGTTACCGAATGTTGGCTATCCACAACGGGATTTTAATTTTGTTAGCAGCGTTACGGAATAATTCCCTGGTTGTAGTGTTGTACCAAGTTCTCAGATTCTTCAACCACGATATCCTTCTCCATCCTGGACTCCTCTTGCCATCTACCTCCCCGTTAAGTATCAGTTGTAACAGCACTTTTCTGGATGTCTCATTATGTGTAGTACTCCAAGTACTCCAGCTTTCTCCTTTTAACACTATTCACAACATATGCTTTTACTTGTAATCTCCTCAGGATCTTTTCGTTGGTAACATAGTCCTTCCAATGGATTCTAAGTATCTGTCCGTCAAGTTAATATCTCGAACGCATTTAGTTTTTTCGTTGTATCCTCGGTTAATGTCCAAGATTCTTCGCCGAAAAAACATAGAACTTTACCAATCTAAGCTTAAGTTGGAGTCTCAGACTGTGGTTCTTTGAAACTGTATTTATTTTATGAAATGCTGCTCTGGCCTTTTCTGTCCGGCATATTATTTCAGCCGATTGGTCCCGTTGTGCATTCAGTAAAATTCCCAAGTACTTGAACGTTTCTACTTTTTCTATTTCTACATTGTGTAGGAGAAGTCTTTCCGGTTTTAGTAGGATATTTTTATTAATGACTATGCATTTAGTCTTTTTGACATTTAGTTTGAGGCCATGTCGTTCGTTGGCTGCTGTTATGCTAATCAAAAGCTGTTGCATTTGTTCCATGGAGCTTGCAATTATGACGGTATCGTCAGCATATCTTATGTTGTTCATAGGTTCTCCATTAACACTCTTGCTCGACCTCGTACTCAGCTTCTTGGAATATTTCTTTCGGAATACAGATTGAATACCATGGAGGACATCACGTCGCATCCTTGTCTAACCCCTCATTGTATAGCTACGTTCTTAGTGCTAGTTCCTTCTACCTTGATGTTTGCACTCTGGTTCCAATAGAGGTTTCCAATAATACGACTATCTTTTTCGTCAATGCCGGTGTTTTTAAAAATGTCGATCAATTTTAATTGTTAAACTGTATCGAATGCCTTTTCGTAATCTATAAAGCATGTATAGATATCGCAGTCTCTGTCCCGTCACCTCTGAAATAACACTTGTATGCTAAAGAGTGCTTCTCTTGTGCCCAAGGCATTCCTAAAACCAAACTGGGTGTTGGATATTTGTTCTTCGCATCGGTTGTAAAGAGATACAGATTTTAAATTAGATTGTAAGTTTTAGATAACCGAGCCCTCTCGAAATTTAAAAAAAGAGTAAGATTTTATTAATTACATTTGGTTTTTTTTTCTTCTGGAAATTGTTATTAAAATAGGTATTTTTATTTAAAAAAATACAAATACCGGATCGATGGCTTTATTTTGTTGGTATTTCTTTACATTTTTCTGAGCAAAATACTCAATGTGTAACCTAAGCAATTTGCATACATTCATATTTTCGTTAGTTAATAGTAAACCACTTTAAAATAATAAATTGTTTTGTTGTTGTTGCAGGTTACACCTCCTGTAGAATTGCGCACTACTCCTAAAACAATTGAACATCAAATTCTTCCCTATGTTAAACAAACCTATCTCAAAAAAGCTGCTCCGATATCTACTCCAGATACTCATCATCAATATTTTCGAGATGGTGAAAAAGTTGCAAACATAGAGAACACTTTACGGCAAAAGTGGGAATCTACTACCGAATCGGCAGAATTGGTCACAAACACTTTAAACGTAAATCTCCGACATCTAAATTTTACCGATACGTTTAACACCTCCGTTGACAATACCATTAAAAGAAATTCAAGCGGAATTGGACTTGGTGTGGGTGCAGCAGCCTCCATAAATATTTACGACACGGCAATGGACTGTTTAAACTGTTCAAGCTCCATCGATACTGGAGCGCGTAACGCAGTTTCCAACTTTTCCTTTAATCAACCCAATAAAATACCGAACAGAATCGTAAACCTTGACCCACAAACGCGCGAGACTTTGAACGAACGTGCCACCAAAAATATCAGCACAAACAACAACATATCAAAACCCATAGATTTTATTGATGGTAGTCGCGGAGACAAATTTTTAACACACAAAAATGCTTCCAAATATCACAACAATCTAACTTATTTATACAATGAACAAGAAAATGCTTTCATAAACATCACAACGGAAATTGATGAGGACATGACTATTTCTCCGGATAATTTTTTATTCACGACGATATCGAGTTTGAAAACAATTTTGGCTAATATTAGTGGTTCGCTCGGTGATGATATAAGCGGGACTCTGAACTCAAGTGCTTCGGTTAAAATGAATCCGGAGTTTCCGTGGCCGGTTAAAAAGGAAGCGGTAGTGGAAGGTGACTTAATACTTGGTGGATTAATGATGGTGCATGAGCGGGAAGATACGGTGACTTGTGGACCTGTTATGCCTCAAGGGGGTATACAAGCTTTGGAAGCTATGCTCTATACTTTGGATCGACTAAATAAGGCGCCGGATACTTTATTGCCTAACATCACACTCGGCGCTCACATTCTTGATGATTGCGATAAAGATACGTATGGGCTAGAGATGGCTGTGGACTTCATTAAAGGTAGGTGCTTCATACAGTCTTATATTTTATTGTCTTAGATATTAGTACCTTAAGAATTTTATTACTTCAAGGTGCACGCTGCAAATAACAAATACCTTTAAACATTTTCGATTTATGCTGATGCTTGAATTTTAATTAAGTTTGATTGAATTATATATCAAAAATCCAATTATAAGCGTCTAATACTGATAGGTATTTATTAATATGCAGGGTGTCCAGTTTAAAATGAAGTACCTGGGTAGCTCGGAAACCGTTAGAAATACGAAATCGGTTAGATATGGAAAAAGTTGCGCAATTACCTGCGTAACAATATTCCAGTTTTAGATTTTCAATAATTCATCCTGTTACGTAGTACCACGATGAAAACGAAAAATGTACATTTTCTTAAAGCCTTCATTTTATCGTTATTTGAAAAGATTTATGCGCCAAAATTTCAGGATCGGAGAAGTACCTAATAAAGATTTTAAAAATGACATTAAAAACATTCTAGGCCTACTATGTTTCGCGCCGTTATACCTAACTTTTGTTTTTCTTATGGACGTCATATTGGATTTTTGCATTTTTCAAACCTATATAACAAATTAATGCTTTTCAACCATGTAAAGCATCCGCATGTTTAAACTAGGGAAAATATGAACATTTGCAAAGTTAACCCATTTACGGCCAGACCGAAAATGGTAGTCGCTGAAAAATCTGTTTTTTTTTGCTATTTTCTTCCTAAGCATACTAGCCCTCACATAAATATTTTCAAAAGACACCAATAAAGTCATATGCGGCGCATATGGGAGGGACTTTGCATGTTGACAAAAAATTGGATAATTTTGTTTAATTTTACTTTAGAATAAACTGCACTGAATGACTAATAATGTTGGTACCGAAAGACAAGAATAAACCAATCAGATTGAAATATCATGGGTCACGTGCAATCAACAAACACCAAAAGTGCATAAACCAGCCCAAAATCATGAGCTACCGTATTACTGGAGAAAACAGAACAAATAATTTTGTTGCCGCATATGGCGACCTGGTTTGTGGGACCACATTTAGCATGTTGCCACCGTTGCGTTGGCAACATGGACGTGGGGTTAAGGTTTCACCATAGTAGGCCTTGGTAACGCGATTAAACAATTGCAACAACTATTTCTAACAACTGTCAAATAATGTATATTTTTCTGCAGTGCAAACAAGTTAGTGATTTCCAGGGCTCGAAACCGAAAAAATTTTGGTTAACGGTTAACCGAAATCGAGAACTTTATTTTTATAACGGTTTTTGTTGAAAAACCGGTTTTATTCGTAAAAAACCGGTTTAGAAAAAACGGGTTAAATTAACCGGTTTTTAAAATTATTTAGATCAGGAATGCAAAGTATGAAATGATATTATTTATTTATAATTTTATAATATATGTACAATCAAGCGTTCAGTAATGACTTCTGGTAAACTAATCGCATTTAATACAGATTTAGTATTTTTCATCGTAATTTTTATTAAAAAAAGATGTTAAAAAAAACGGTTTTTTATTATTTTGGTTGAAGGTTACCGTTTTTTTTGCCTTTAAAAATAACGATTTCGGTTTCGGTTAAAAATCACTTTTTCTGACAAAAAATTAAACCGGTTTAAAAAACCGGTTTCATGCCCTGGTGATTTCCAAGTTTTCGATGGATCGTTTTTCAATTAAGCATACATATGAAATTTAGGAATGCTTTATTCTCTGTAGGAGAAATGATATTATGGCTGCAGAAATGTATTTTAATAAATACCCGGAAAGAAGTCAGACATTATGTTTTCTGATGAACCATCGACAAAATTCCATTCTTTTCATCTGATCACCACTTTGAAGTCCTGGACAGGGGTGTTCACGATAGGATTGATACTTAAAACGTATTAAAATTGTACCGGCTATTAATCGAGCGACATCTATTGTGTTTTCTATCCCACGTAAAGACTTACGGGGATTGTCAGTTACGACTTGCAAAACAAATTTTTTCCTGTTTTCATCCGTGCGCCGGTTTCTTTTCTACTTAACAAAGCTTCCATTATTTATTAAGTTATCACGTGATCGCCGAAACATGCTTCTACCTGGCTGAAGTCTTTTCGGGTAATTATTGAAATACATTTCTGCAGCTATAATATCATTTCTTTTTTATATTTTCATTTACAAAAACATTTTCATTTTAATAAATAGATATAGAAAAGTTATTTGGTTTTTACATGGCGACTTTTGGGATCCCCTGTTTAAACTCTTAGGGCCGTTATTATAAACGACGAATAAGGGCCGTTGTTATAAACGAGGAATAAGTAGTTTACTCGTGGAGTAAAATTTGCTTCCGGAATAAATAGCTATTTTGAGTATTATAAACGTCAGTAAACCCTTTCATTACGAATTTTGTTTTTTTTCATTTGTACCATTTTTTTGTGTACATATAGTAATAATAGGCTAAATAATGTTTGTTTTTTTAAATTTATTTTTTTGTAATTCAGAACTTACAGTTTGAACCTGGGACAAATGTGTACCATCCGGTAGTATAGCTGGGACACATTTGTCCCAACAGGTTCTATTGTTTATGGAACAGTAAAAAACAATTTTTGCACAGTGCAACATTGCATGCTGTGCAATACATTTTCGTTCCAGTTTCTTTTTTATCAGCTCCACTAGCACATCGGTGACATCGGCGACGAGTTTTTCCCTCAACAGGCATGTGATCGCCCACATTTGCCATTGATTTTAATCTTTTTGAGGGGCGGCCACTGGCAAGTTTTCTTTTTACCCCCAGTTATGTTTTCCGTATTCTACGAGACTTTCAGCCAGATTTATTATAAAGTCGAGGAACTCATCTGACTCATCTGACATATCTAAAATTGCTTTCATCTCGTCTTCTGTTAAAATCTTGCGATTTCTGGAAAAAACCGTCTTGTTTCATGAACCTGATGGGAAACATGTGTCCCACTGTGTACACCTGATGGGACGTATAGGTCCCATTGATATAAAACAGCTTATTTTTTATTTTAAATTGATAAAATATACAGCAAAGTTGTTGCACAATATTCTAAATCATTTTCAAATCAAATCAAATATATTTGGAGCACTTACCTACTCATTTTACCACAATAATATAACTTAATACGCACTGCGGAACATAAACGACAAACAACAAACCAGATGGCTATTGCTTTGTTAGTACTGCCAACTGAAAATTGTCCAATACAAGTTAAAGAACGGATGGGACAACTCAAACGCTAAATAGTATTTGCAATATTACCACCAGAATTTTTTAAACTTATAATGGGACCTATGTGTCCCGTTAGTAATGAAAGGGTTAAATTTACTCGCCAAGTAATTCCCCGAAGTTAACTAACCTCTGATAAACCACCGGATAAATTTTAACTGTCAAATAAACATAACTCTACTTTTTCATGTCAACTGCTTAGTAAATGTGACATAATAATAATTATAAAAGGTAAGTAATAAATAAGAATATCGCATATACCTACACACGATTTATGAATTTATGAGGTTGTGTTTGTTTATTTATCACTTTAATTAGTTATTTCACGGTTAACTATTTATTCGGCAATTTTCGTTTATAATAGCGGGAATAAATTTACTCGCCAAGTAAATTTATTTAAAGGTTAGCTATTCGATTATTTAACTGACGTTCATAATAACGGCCCTTAAAGATTAAATATTACATTAACTTTTAAAGAAACTCAAATTTTATTTACCACGATGAGTTGCTAACACATTCTAAAAAGCGGTTGCTATAACAGTAAACACCCCAAATAAATTGCTAATAGAAATCGCAGTTACCTAAAAACACTCCCCATTTTACGATTAATAAGAAATGAAATGATTAACTACGAAATATCTTTCGGTTCTGAATGGCATAATACTTACGCGGATGATAATTGATATATTCATTTTAATTCCACAGGCAAGACTATATAACAGCATCAAAAAAACTCACAAATCTTTCAAAAAAGCACTTAACAGGCGTTGAATTAGGTTTGCCTGTTGCTTCGAAATATGTCATGTTAAGAGCAATACAAAAACGGTCGCTTAAGTAGTGCTAGATACCCTCGTTAAAAAAAGACATGAAAGAAAGCATTATTATCAGTGTCGGATGAATAGGGTTTGAAAGCCTGGAGCTGAAATCCTTTGAAGGACTTCTAGGTCCTAAAATGAGCGATAGACTTTTTTATTTCCTTCTCCCACGTGAAGAAGCCACGTAATGGGAGAGTATTGAAATCTCACAGAAGGCAAAATCGTAAATATTCAGCATTGATAACTATAAATTTACAATTTTATGCATGTATGTATGTCGATCGAGGTGAATATCTGGTGCACATATTCACAAAACATATTCACTTTTCTGATCTTAAATCTCAAAGACGTTTCAAGTTAGCTTTTAAATTACAGATATGTCAAACACTTTATAGAATAAAATACATTTTGAGTTGCCTTTTGCCCGGTTTAACATATGAAATAAACATATTACAAATATAGTACCTACATTACTTACATGATGTAGCTCTAAAATTAAATGTGCTCTACACAACCATAAAAAAAAATTCGATGAATATATTTGTTTAGTTATTTTTCAACTGTTTAAGTGAACATGATATTTTTTAGTCTGTCCTGTACAGGGTGAACAAATAAGAATGCATTCATTTACTATAATATTTAGCGAAAATCGAATACAGATCTCTTAAGGGGACTACACACCTTCCGTTTATCTGCGCAGTTATCTGGCGTTAAGAACTGTGTGAAAATCTGTACATTTATCTGAACTGAAGGTGTGTAGGATACCTTCAGTTTTCGGCTTAGTTCCGTCCGATTTTTCCTCAGTTCTCTCTTTACCTTCGACAGGTTTGGTTCTAAGTGTATTCCTAAATAAATAAAGTTCAATGGTTGACAGAAAAAGCAGAGCCGCAGTTTGTTGTATATTGCAGCTGTGTTGCTAGAAGAAGAAGGAAAAAGGAAAAAACGCTGTGAACATTGGTGCAAAGATTGGTATCTGCAAAGAAACGTTTTGCCCAGTGATTACCACTTACTGAATGATATTAGCGAATATTTTTTTGAGACCGTAGTCATCGTGTAGGTACAAAATCAAAAACAACTGAACAAACTGTACGATAAACTGCATAAACTGCGCAGGTTATCGTTGCAAAAGAGGGTCCGAATGCATAGACTTTTTATCTGCGTGAAAACCGGTCTAAACTGCTCAGTTCACACAGTTTATCGCTCAGACATGACGTCACACGTCATAAACTGCACAGATAAACGGAAGGTGTGTAGCCCCCTTTAGGTTTTTTTTGGAGATAAATACGCCTGTGTTATGAGATTTGCACTACAGACGATAGATAAAATTCCAACGTTTTCGAAAATTTGCTACAATTTTTTTATTTATCAAAATAGTGTTAAACGTTAAGTGTTAAATGGTTTTGTTGCTTAATTTAAAATATTTTTAAATTCCTTTAAATTTATTTTTTTCTAAATGGAAACTTTAGTAAGCCATAACATTACATGAAAGAGCATTATTTTAGATTTTAAAAAATATATTGTTTTTTATATTTGTGGTAAAAAATAACCAAGATATGGTTAACTTTCTGAAAATTTCATTATTACAGTTTGCCATGGTTTCATAAACAATTTTACGTCATATCCAAGTATTCTTTTGTATTTTATATGAGTTTATTGTGGTATTATAAACATTGCTAAAGGGCCTAGCAGGATAAGACAGGCCAGCGACCCTTGAAACCAAACTTTAAATTACTTATTTTGCTATGTAGGTATCTTAAAATAAAAAGTATTTACAATAAATTTAGCACCCTCATTGTCCCCCTTCTCCTGGTAATCGAAAAAAGCTGTTTTTTCGTTTTTATTATTTTTTTCATTGCTCTGACACAGAAAATTTTTGAAAAAATTCATGAATGAGCAGAATAACATATCTTATTTGATATTATTTTATAGTGAGTTATACAACATTACACTGTCGTAAAGTGTTGGTAACCAAGGCACGTGCTATTGATTGCCAATCGGATGTAAAATATTAAATAAATAGCATGCTTCCTAATAATCTATATATATAAAAGAGCTTGTTTGTGTGTTTGTTTGTTTGTTCGCTATACAATCCTAGGTCCGTTGACCGATCGGGACCAAATTTTGCACAGTTACTATTTAGGACCTTGCAGATCTAACGCTAAACTTTAAGTACAAGCACATATTACCAATTTTAAAAAAAATAAAATTACTTGGACGGGATTCGATCTTACGTCGGCAAATACCTGGTCATAGCACGATACGGCGCGGTGTATTTCACAAGTAAAGATTGTTTTGTATACAATTAGTAATAAATGTACATGAAGTATTATTTTTATTAGTACATTTTTAATTGAAACAAGACGAAAGAAAATAAATTTGAGTTATTATTCAATTTTTAAGCAATAAATATTAATTTGTGATTGTGATCAGAGTATGTCATTTGTGTATGATTTGGAATTATTGGGCTTATTCAAGTTAAAACAGTAATTAAAATTGTAATCGCCCGTGCAACGCCGGGTAAACCATCTTGTTCATTATAAAATAATATCAAAAGTTCATAGTAGTTCGTAGTAGTAGGTAAAATGATAACTTTCTTGTTTTTTCCTTCAATTGTTTTAAAATTACCGCTGTCTACCTCCACGGCCTACTGGAAAAATAAGTTATCGATATTTAAAGTTTTACAAGTTTGACCTAGAGTAAAAAGCGCCTTTCCAAAGTTTTTGAATGTTGAAAATTTTTGAAAATGCTGTATCAGTCAAAATTTTCATAAAAATGTGAATTTCACGAAAACGCTTAGCTTTAGGCCCATATAACGTTTACATTTTTCAAAGAAAATTAAATAACGAATCCAAAAATATAAAAATATACAGGGTGTGCTATTTAAAATTTCAAAGTTTGGGTTGGCCTATCTTATCCTGCTAGGCCCTTTGAACACTTTGAAAAGTATAATAAGTATGTCGGTAGTTTATATTACTTAGAAGTGGTTAAAACGTGTATGCTCTACCGAATTTACTTGGAAGTGACTGTTATTTGTTTTTTAATGGCCAACTTCACTTGTTAGCAAACTCGAGACAAACTGTGATAATAAAATTTTAACAAAATTTAGAATATTCCAGCAGACCAACAATTACTAGTTAAAGTCTGAGGTGTCAAAATGGAAAGTTCCATAAAAAATCTGATAGCACAGGCGTTTTAATCTCAACAAATTAAACCAAGAGACTAGTATCATACAGGGGTTTGGAGCAGTCCAATTTTTTAGTTGCTCCGCTCCGGCATCAAGATGCGTGCTCCAGCTCCGCTCCCGCTCCGCTCCGCGCTCCAAATATTAATAAAATAAGTTTTTTTATTGAAAAATTTGTTTTTAAAAACAAAGCTAAAATTTTATGAGATATGTGGAAATGGACCAAAAATTACAATATTTGACCCTAAGAAACAAGTGAAGTTAAATAAATGAACAAATTATTGATCTTCAAAAGAAATAAAGAAAAAAAAGTTCTTTAAAATTTTTCAAAATTCAAATACAAAATATTGAAAATTATTATTCAGAAAAGATCATTATAATAATTTTACTTCAAAAAAATCAAATTTAGTGTATTTATAGTTTTATTAAATACTATACCCATAAGAAAAATTCATAAAAAAAAAAAAATTGTAGTTTATAATAGTAAAGTGGAGCAGTGGAGCAATCAAAATTATTTGCTCCGGGCTCCGCTCCCGCTCCGGGCAAAAACCCATTGCTCCACTGCTCCGCGCTCCAGCTCCGCGCTCCGCTCCAAACCCCTGGTATCATATTCTCGCAAACTATTATAGTAATCCTAAAACATTCGAATTTAGTCCACCCTGTAGGTGTTCTGAAGTAAGAAAGCTTTAATAATTTCTTTATTTTAGATTAGAATTCTGTGCAAAATTACACATTTTTTCTAGAATTTAACCGATTTGTAGCTCTTAAGATGAGCGAGATTCCTACTGAACCTCAAATGTGGGGTACCCTGCATAAATAAATTTTATTATAACAATAAGCCATAAAAAAATATGAAATTAAAACAGTTTCATTATAACTTGTAAAAGAAAACAGTAGGATAATCAGAATATACCTGCATACTATCATCCCTAACAGCCCAAAATGAAAATACCTAAGTGTAATTTAATAGCACACATTATTTTCAGATTTTGAGGTTTAAATTTGTTTTCTTAGCTTTGTTGGGAAAATTATTTTATACCAAAGTTTGAGGAAAGCCCTAACGAAAATTGCATCAAGCTTAGTTTATACGAGTCGCGAATAAATATCCACCAAATTTCATTGTAAGGTCAAGGAAACGACAAAGTTATGAGGCAAGTTTAAAGTTCTTGGGCATATCTACAACTTGTTTATGACTTTAAAAGAAAACTTTGTAGCAAGGCCCTGTGAAAGCAGTGACCTACAACTTAAATTAATAATTTTCCCGCAGAACTCTTTATCGCAATTAGGACGAGATTAAGTTATAAATTAATAATTAGAAAGTTTAAACATAAGTAAAATAAACAAACTTAAAATTGAATGATGTTTAAAAATACTCAAGAGTTTTTAAATTAAAAGATATTTTTTACCTTATGAACACGTAGATAGTTTATTTTGGAAACCATAGTGCGTTGTGTTAATTGATACAAATATTTATTAATAGAAGCTTTACCAAAATTGCTAAATGCTGTGACTGAAAGATTGTGTTTTTGTTGGTACAAATATTGTCTTAGAACTTATGGCACTGAGTTGCTGTATTGTATTTAAATCATCTTTATAAGATTGGAGTTATTTCTACCTATAGAAGCAAAATAAATAATTGAAGCAATGCTAATCTCTGGGTTACAGTCTATACAAATTTTATTTTTAAGGTGTACACAAACACATACGAGTATTTTATCGTAGGTGTAGTTATATTTGAATGCATGTTAGATTGGTCACATAAATTAATGTTGTATATTTTACACGGCAAGATGATTCATGGCCCACTACAAGATACATGCAATCCAGGACGTGCTTTGTGAAATTAATGTTTAATATGTATGCCTCGCTTACTAATGCATATTCTTGATGCAGCAAATCGACTGCAGTATGCTACTGATGCAAGTTTATATGTGTACAAAGCGCATCAAATTGAACGCAATAAACGCAGATGTATTGAGACATTAAAATAATGTGATTTCTGGAAAAGACATGGCGAGTTGTATATTGCAGCTATTGAAATATTTGTAAGACAGTCAGTGGGTTTGTTTTGAATCTATATGTATAGCAAATCTGTTATGGAATAAAAATATATTAAACGTGCATATTCTCATTTTTCAACTTTATTGAAATAAACTTTATTTTTCTTACGTGATAACATCATTTGTTTCTTGATTTAGATATGTATTGTGTTCTATGATTTTAAGCAGGAACTAAAAACGGAACGAAAACGAAAAAGTTAAACGAAATTAAACGAAATTTGTATAAGAACGAAAACACAAACGAAAACGAAATTATTATTTTTCGTTCAAGATCGAAAACGAGATAAATAATTTCTATTACTGGTTTATCACTATTTAAATTTTATTCACAACACACAAATGCAAATTTACCCTTTATGCCGAGGGGACTTCACCAATGCAATAAAATATCTCACTTGAAATAAGTGAGCTTTACTTTTCTTGATATTATGTATTGTGACGGGCCGTACTGTATATGGGCCGCACTGTTGGAGAAGAGCCCTTATTCCTCTTATGTTTCTTGTTGATAACTTTGGCTCGTGATCGTCTTTGTAATGTGGTTGGACCCTCAAACGTTGTTTGACGCATTACATAGGTCTAGAGCAATTAGTACACAGTAAGAAACAAATAAAACACAACAATTTTAACAGCAACTCTTTTATTTTTCGACTGGCTGTACATTTCTCGGGGGTTGGTTTGTAACCATCCTTGTCATTCTTTCCTATACACACATATTTGTGCGAGTAGTATGTTCTACTTATGATGTACAACTTTATCAACAAATCGTTTGTTGATTGACGAAACCCAAATGCTGGCATCAGCATTTGTTGTAATATTATTCATTTAAAAGTAAATGAAATAACATTGAAATAAAATAAAATAAAATAATTGATCTCAAGCGGGGTGTCACATTATGTATTAGCAACTTTATTGTTAATACTGGCACTAATAATGGTGCAAATATTCTCTTGTTGTTTGGATCACCAATAAAGAATATACACTTGATTGGACAACAAAAGCGAGCGTAAAATATCAGTTTTAACAGTTTACAAATATAACATTCGACGCAGTGGCGTAGCTAGAGGTTGTGCCGCCCGGGGCGGTCCCTGAATTTGCCGCCCCTATAAAAAAGGGTTACTAACTTTTGATTTTTGTCAAAAGCAAGCAGACACAAAAAAGTGGGGGGAGAAACAGAATGCGCCGCAGGCGATTTTTTTTTAAATTTTAGATGTTCAAACGTGTTTTAAAGCAAAGTTAGATAATGGAGAATACTTTATCATCTTCCAAAATTACAATTTTACAGTAGAACCTTCTCTGATTTCTTTAATCAGATCGCCCCCACTCCCACGAAATTATATTTAATAAGGGTGAAAAATCCCTGTTACAATAGAGTTTAAGACTGCATGGAATTTAATGCCTAAAATAAATGAATTGTTTGAAATTTTATTGAATGGTTGGTACCGTATCGTGAATTTTATTAGAAACTTGGAATTTCTGTCGTTACAAGGGAGCGGGTTATCAGTGAAGCAAGGTCAAGTAGCCCGTTTTATCCTCTAACTTCGGTAAGAATTGCTTTTTTTAAATTAATTTTTATGAATTTAATAGTGCCAGTGCCGGTACGTACTGATTATTATATCTACTGTTCCTTCATTATCCTGAGATTTTCATTTTTACCTCATTTGGGTAGACTAAAAGTGCCGCCCCAAAAAAAAGTGCCGCCCGGGGCGGACCGCCCCCCCCTTGCTACGCTACTGATTCGACGTTGAAGATCTGTGTTTTATGCTTTGTACAAAATACACTAAATATACGAAAATCAGTTGCACAATTTGTAATAATTCGCTTTGGATTGTTAATTAGGATTAATATCGAACATATCGCCATTTACAATTTAGCGGGGGACCAACGATTACTGAGAAACAAAAACAAAAATCTAAATGGACTTTAAAATTTATCACAAGCATTTAATTTCTGACATTGTACAAAATAATCACGACAAATTTGTTTTTATTTAAAGGCGAAATGTGCTGATTTTACAAAGTATTTATAATCTGAATCGAATAATAGAGGTTTTATCGTGTTAATAAGGTTACCAACATTTGGTGAATGTTCTTCGAAAAGTCTTCGGCTCTAAATTTTGTAAAATAAGGGTGGTGCCTATTTAAAAAAGTCCTCGACTTGGTGAGTGAAAAAAAATGGTTTAATTTAATTAGTCTTTTTAAATTTCGGTACATAAAAACGAAATATTATGGGTGGGACAGCGCCGTTCACAGAAAATTCGGGCCCAGGGGAAGCAATAGCCCCCTTTCCTTTTAGAAAGGTATAAGTTTAAGACTCGCATTTTGATAACGACAATGTAATTCTGTATTAAAAATACGAAAAAAAAATTCATAGCAAAATGTTTAATACTGTATAATATAATAAGCCAAGTCTCTAGCGTTCTTCGGCTTTGGCTACATCTTTCTTCTTTCTTTTCTGTTTTAAGATCCAGATTTATGATGATATTATTCCATCTTAATTTTATATAAAGTAGAAGTAATTTTTTGTGCGATCGTACTAGAAACAGCTGTTTGACGGACGCCTTAGCAACGGCCGTAAAAGTTACTTTTCATGCCGTTACCCTTAGCAACGGCCGAAAAAGTAACTTTTACGGCCGTTGCTAAGGAGAGGGCCGGTAATGCAGTACATATGCCGTTATCTGTCAGTGACAGAATGTCACGTAGTTTCTAACATATAATTTTGAAAATTACTAAAAATTTAAATTGTTTTTAATTCGATCGCACAAAAAATGTAATATGCACCTCGGCCAAAACGTACTTTTTGGCCTTGATACATAAATAACTATTTTTGTGCGATCGTACTAGAAACAGCTGTTTGACGGACGCGTTAGCAACCATAAAGTACTGCATTACCGGCCCTATCCTTAGCAACAGCCGTAAAAGTTACTTTTCAGGCCGTTACCCTTAGCAACGGCCGAAAAAGTAACTTTTACGGCCGTTGTTAAGGAGAGGGCCGGTAATGCAGTACATATGCCGTCATCTGTCAGTGACAGAATGTCACGTAGTTTCTAACATATAATTTTGAAAATTACTAAAAATTTAAATTGTTTTTAATTCGATCGCACAAAAAATATAATATGCACCTCGGCCAAAACGTACTTTTTCGGCCTTGCCTGTTTGCTGGCCTCGACTATGTCTCGGCCAGCAAACCAGACGCGGCCGAAAAAGTTACACTTTTTGGCCTTGATACATAAATAACTATTATTTAATATTCGTTAATAACAATGATAATAATCCGTTATTAAAGAAAACAAAAACATTGTACATAAATAGTAATTAAAATAATAAGCAATGTTGTCGGGGTCGTCGCGAGGGTATGTGCCGCCCTCAGTTAAACTTTTTAATGCCTCCCTCCCTTCCCGATGTTATCATAAAAATTTACTCACGTACAAAATATTTTCATATAATTTTTTTACTTAATTTTTTTAAAAATTATCAGTAGTAATATAACAAGTGCATTGAAAATTATAGATTATTTGCAATGCACGAGTTATATTTTGTCAGGAAATTTCCTTCACCTAACCTACCTGTCGAATTAAATGTCAAACGTTATGTCAAATTTGACAAGTACTGTCAGAGTGGTGTGTCAGGGGTGTGGTTTAATCTATATTAAAGTAACGTTACTGGTCGCCGAAATCTGTCAAAAAATTATCAAGACCAAAATATTTTATTCCCTCTCCAAATTTATATTTCCGACCAATCACAAACTCAGATTTCTTAGAAACGACCAATAAACGCATGTAAATCTGTTAACTGCGAAAATTAAATTATCAGTGTATGATTATGTTTATTGGTCGTTTCTAGGAAATCTTAGTTTGTTATTGGTCGAAAACGCAAATTTGACAGGAGGATCAACTCCTGGCAGAGGAATGTAAAATTATTACCGTGTAATATTGCTCCTATTGGTAATCTCTAGAAGATTTAAGATTAGTGATTGGTTGAAAATGCAAATTTGACAGGTGAAGGAAATTTTCGCACTAATCATTTAGTTTCCTTTACAATATTACAGTTGTATTATTGATTAATGCATGCAACAAAATAAAATTCATTTCCTACCCTTTCTAGTGAATTTTGATACTTTTAAATTAAAATTTAGTTTTAAGTATAGACAATAGACAGCCATTTTTAACTAAAGTTACGTGTAATATTTAGTTTTTATACTTTATTTTTCAATTAGGTAGAGTGCAGCGAAGTGGTAAACTATTTTAACTTTTATGAAAAGCAAACAACAGATACTTTAACGTAGGGTTCATTGTTTAATATTCAATGCTTTATAAAATTGCAATGCTTTTAGAGAATGCAGATATTAAAAATATTATGTGGTTAAAATTTAAATTCCACATCAAGTATTAGTTCATCGGATGAAATCGGAAAAACCAATATTTGGAGAAATAGAAGTTAGCTACTGGTAACCCTTGGCAACACAGATTTTCTGCCGGTTAAAATTATCGTAACATATTTATAAATCAGTTACATTCCAAACTTCTCTTTCAGGGACTGAAAGTTTTCTTGTAACTTCTTTATTGTGCTTTTTACGTCTGAACCCGTCAGAAATAAAATAAGAAATAAACATTGCATAGCTTTAAGCAAGAAAATCGTTACAAGTGTTGTGACACTGACAGATCTCTTACAAACTATTTTAATAAATTTTTGAGTGGCATTAATATAAAACAATGGCATTAAAAGTTTTTGTAATTTTTTACATAGTTAAATAGTAATAGTTATTTACATAACAAGTCCGGAAAGTGGTACATTACTGGACGAGTAGGCAGTTCTGGGACGAGCCGTAGGCGAGTCCCAGAAGCATAACGACTTGAACATTGCGATAACAACAAAATGGCGGCACTTATCAAAGCGAGACTGCTGTCTCCTGTTAGCTCTGGGCATGTACCTAGTTGGCTCGGATGGTCACGGCGATCTAAGCAAGCATGCGAAAGAGATCGCGAATATGTGTTGGAGTGTACGTCAAAATGACGTAGATTGGGCTTCTAGGGTATATGATTTGCTGTTGAAGTCCTATACAATAAGTCAAACGAATGATTTTGTACTTTTAATAAACTTACCCCGATTTAAAATTGTTTGTGAATGTAGTAAACGTTAACCTTTGACAAAACTTTGGTTTAGAAGCAACAAATCGTGTGGTGTACTTTTTAATAAGCTTTTGAACGCTATGCAACATACCTACATAAAACCTGAAACGGCAAGAAATGTTCGCCCTTAGCTCGTTTTCGTTATTATTTAAAAAGAGTAATACCGTGTTGGGTTTGTTTCATAAAAACTGCTTAAGTTTTTTAATGAGCATGTTTTTAGTATTTTAAAAGTAGCTCAAAATCCACGTACGAGAAAACAGCGACTACTGCGTTGTTTTATGACCTACACAAAATTGCTATGCATTTCGCGATAACCATAAAACAAAAGTAAAACTGTGTTATTTACCGCTTCTGGCAACATTTTCTCGTCTATCTTTGCATTACTCTACATATTAACTTAAATAGAAACTCGGGTAAAAAATGTTACATTGTTAAGAAATGTATCTACTCATAATTTACAATCAAAAAGTCTTAATAAATATAGAATTAAATTATTTTACGACAAGTAATCTAAAAATATCACTCAACAGACAACTTGCAATGATAACGTTTTAAGACTTAAACAACCGCTTAAGAAAAGATTTGTTTTCAATCAGGAAACACATACAGTCTTCATAGACCTAGCCGAAGTCTACGATAGTGTTCCCTTATGTAAACTGTTGCAAGTTATGGACACCCAAGGCGGAAATCAAATCTACAGCCTAGCAATGCGAAACCTGTACGAAAACTGACAAACTCCATAAAAATGGGACAGAAAATATCACGTCAAATCAAAGTCATAAAAGGGTTTGGACAAGAATTCTGCACTCTTTTTAATTTCAATTTAAATGGGGTCATTGAAAATTGGAGAAAATGTCGTAGTATTGGTTTGCCTATATGAAATGATAGGCTATTCACACTCTATTTTGACAATGATCAAACAATATTAGTCGAAGACAAAGACGACATCGAATGTATGCTAGGAAAGCTAAACAATGAATACAACAAATAAGGACTGACGATGAATACACTTAACTTAACTTAAAACAGTATACATCGTTGTACCTGGACATAGTCAACATTTGCACCTCGACACTAAAATAATCTCAAATGTTAATAATAATTTTAAAAAGTACAAATACCTGGGCTTTAAAATAACGGACAGAAAGTTAGGGTCGAAATAGAAACAATGTTTTCACAAAAAACATTCAAATAAAATTCTTAAAAAAGTTACCACTAATCACAACTTCACAACAGCAACAGAAATAATATTACTAACATAAACATAAAATATACACGTAAATATGCTATTTACTTTGGGTCTAGGAACATTCTTCGCCCACAATTCTTCGCCTCCACAATTCTTCGCCCACAATTCTTCGCCTCCACAATTCTTCGCCCACAATTCTTCGCCTACACAATTCTTCGCCTACACAATTCTTCGCCGCCACAATTTTTCGCCGCATACAAGCATATTACAAATTTCATTTGTAAATGTGATTGTTTTTATTTATAACGTAATTTTTACAGATTATTTTACATTAGCCTTAAGTTGTTTCTTGTTTATTAATACTTCTTCTTTTAATATCATGTTTAAAAATTGCTACATCAATAGCAAATGTTGTGATTTTTGATTTTGTTTATATTATTATAGTATAAATAAAAATTAAATTAACCTAACCTGACCTAATGAAAAATAATCTGTTAAAGTTACGTTATATATAAAAACAATCACTTTACAAACAAAATTTGTGATATGCTTGTATGTGGCGAAAAATTGTGGCGGCGAAGAATTGTGTAGGCGAAGAATTGTGGAGGCGAAGAATTGTGGGCGAAGAATTGTGGGAGAAGAATGTTCCGGACACGATTTACTTTATATAGAAAAAGTTTAGATTTTTGTAGGTAAACTTTTAATACAAAACATATAGTAGTTTAACTTTATTGAAAACTAAATTTTTTCAGCGTTTTAAAAATATATCCCTTTAAATATCTATTGCAAAAATCAACGATTTGTGATCATTTTAGCCAGAGTCTGCTATGGAAACAAGCTTGTTGACAAAAGGCGTTAGGTAATTATGGTACTAATAATATTGAAAATTTTGTTGTAAAAACATTAAGTATTGGTATTACATTACATTTTGGGAGTTGTTTGAGATATTTATTTCTGTTAGGATTTGGATACATTTGTTGTTTATTAAACATTGTAAAGGTAAAGAACTGCGAGTTGGCGCAATTAAAATTACCATTAACAATTTTTTGATTGGTCTTTTTGCCTCTAAATTATATTTTACCAAAACATTAAAAAAAATTGCCTATGTTTTTAGAGAAACTAGGGGGAAAATTTATAAACAAGGAACAGTTACAAAAATCGGAATTAATAATGAAGTTATACTTAACAACATTAAAAAAACCTTTTTAACATACGGTTAAACTTTTGAAAAGGAAGAAGCATGAAATATTAAAAATGATGAAAAATTGACCTTTTGTTTTTATCGGAAAAATGCACAGGGCTACAAGAAATCTATCACCACAGATCAATTTGTTTAAATATATAGATAATTAAATCAGATTACAGCTTGATTTTGAATTGGACCACTCTGTAGTGATTTTTTGTTTTGCTTTTGTTATGAACTTACTACCTATAGGTTTGTACATATTTTTGCAAAGACGTTTATTAGCTAGTTTGTAGTAGGCTATAAACTTTTTTTCACGATTTGTAGCGTACTAATTCAATATTTTAAAAGGTTCGCAGACAATTGTAACACAAAAAATTAGTGAATGTGATTGGCTCGATACAAATAAGGTGTTAATTCGTTTCAGATTAAATTTTTATTAATTATGCAAGCAAAGAAAACTATTTCGTCGTAACAAGAATTTTTATCTTAGAATCGATCTCTGTAGAAAGTTGCCTAATGAAATTTTAAAAATGTAGGGCTAAAACTTTCAAGACTCCTGCAAACTACAAATTTTAAGCTACGAGTTGTTCCTGTAAAACAGGCCGAGACAATTCTGATCACGTTTATTAAGTTTGCTAGAGCCTCTGGCCTGTTCTTTCCACCAAAAACGTAAAATGATGTTTATGGAGGCGTTCAGAACAAAAAAGATTAAAGATAACTGTGTAATAAATTTTAGATAAAATCCATACGTTGTCCTTGTCGTTGACCACTGAACCTTTTCTATAACAGACGTCTTTAACCAACCCGACTGATCAGATTGCCATTGAAAATTGCTGATGGGATCGGGCATTCCTTTTATACAGCTTAGGAAATAAGGAAATGGACGTGTTAGTCAACGCTTTCTACAATAAAATGTATGATACAGTTTGCTTGTGCGTAGATTTTGACATTTTTTTGAGACCAGTGAAAACGAGATATTAACATTGTGAGTATACGACCGAATTGTTCGGAGGTAGAGCGTAAACTTTATTTTTAAAGAAAGAAGTCGCTTTAAAACGCGTTTTTTACTTCTTGAACAAAATAAAGAAATCGTTTAAGGTAAATACGAACCACTAATTAATTTGATTACATCATAGCGCACTTTAAGATTAAAAGCAAACGAGAGAGACTTTTGTGGAACTGTTGTCTTTTTAATTTGTAACTTTTAAATAACATTTGCTAAGTGGATGTTTATATAAGCCCACTTCAACGATTGAGTAAAGAAAACACGACAAACAAATAATAGATACGTACTGCAGAGGTTCCCGAACGTTCTCGTTTCACCGCGTTCTTCGTTATCAGTTTTTTTTTTCAAGGCGCCATCGCCAGTAAGAAAAGCCATTTCAAAAAAAATCATAATTTTACTTAACAATACAACAATGTAGCGTTTCTAATTGCTTCTACCGTAGTTAAACTGTAGTTATTTTTCAGATATTTTAGTTTCTTTACATAGTAAATCGAATATAATTTATGTGACAGGTACAGGGTGGTCCAAATTCGATGGGATTACATTGGCATCTCGCTTAATATTTAAGATAGAGAAACAATTAAATTACCAACAACGTGCAGTTTTTTGAGACAAACTCAGAACCGTTTTCAAAAATATTCTATCATTTCTGATTTTTGAGTTATTAAAAAAAAGTGTTTTTTTTTTGGTCATATTTATAATGTGTCATATATGGTTGTTCTATAATAATTACCTATGTTGAATTTGTTGAGTTTGAGATTTAAAGTATCCAATCCATGAAACCCTAGATACATTGCTCATGTTATTAAATAACAGAGACAGTGACGTTTTGCTACTAATATCGATGAAATGTGTATGCATTTTTTGTTATTTGAATTCTACCTTATATCTGGTGTTTATCTTTTATAAAATTAACACTCTAGAAATTTGTTCAAATGGCAAAAAGCAACAAAGTATTAAATCAACACGAAATCTACAGATAGATTTCGTGTCGATAGTATCCCATTCTAAGGCAATCTTGTCAATAGTCTCAAAACAAAAGAGAGAAAAGAAATGCTCAGGATAAGCAAAGCAGACATCAGAGCAATTACAGGACGTCATAGGACACTGTGAGCGAAACAAACACTTCTACATAATAGGGCTCTCAGAGACCGACATTAGGGATTGTAATACCGGTAAACCGGTTTACAGGTAAATCTCAAAAAACGCTCTTCAAATTTTACCGGTAATTTGCAAATTTTTTACCGGTAATTCCGGTAATTTTACAATATTTTTCGAATCAAGATGAAAATCAAATAATCAAAAAGAATTGACGTATTTTCAAGGAGAAAAAATAGGGGGAAATATATACAAATGGCATATGATTGTTTAATCACTACTTGATAGTGATTGCAATACCGGACCAAAATTCAATACCGGTATTCGGTATTTATTCGCAAGTAATACCGGTATACCGGTATTAATACCGGTATTGCTTTTTTAAAAAAAGTAATAATTTTGAAAATACAATATATGCATTTTACACATATGTACATATAGCAAGTATAATGTCAAAACACAAATTTACATAAAATAAAGAAACTTAAAAAAGTACATAATCTGTAAAAAAATATGCACACAAAAAACTGAAGATATACAGGGTACCTAATTGATTGGGACCGGGCATTAAAAATATATGAAGAATGAACAAGGGTATTGATCTGAAATTTTGGTTATCACCATAATGGCATCTGAGCTGTTTAATGAAAATATTTTCAAGATGGCGACCCTTCCGGAAATACCGGAAGTTGACGTCTACTTTCTTATTTCAAATACAATGATCTATTTTTTATTGCATTTTTGAATTTAACACGTTATTTTAGAGGGACTATAGCATACCCCAGGGATGGCAAATAGGTGGCACGCGTGCCAAACTTGGCACGCGAGAGATTTTCGACGGCACCCTAAAGAATTTTACGATTTTTTTTTTTTTTAATTTTAAACTTTTTCGAAAAGTTTTATTTATTTTTAATTAGTATGCTAATTATCTACAACTACATGTTATTCAAATATCAAAAAATTAAAAATACCAGAAAATAACAACTCTTCTTATATCGATACAATAATTTGTTCATTACTATATCTTCATATAAAATACCAACTGTAGCGATGCACGGAACTTTTGATTGCATACAGTAGCGTAGCAAGGGGAGGGGTCGGCGGTCCGCCCCAGGCGGCACTTTTTTTGGTGCAGCACTTTTAGTCTACCCAAATGGGGTACAAACGAAAATCTCGGGGTAATGAAGGATCAGTAGATATAATAATCAGTTCCCGCACTAGCGCTATTAAATTCATAAAAATTAATTTTAGAAAAAGGAATTCTTACCGAAGTTAGAGGATAAAACGGGCTACTTGACCTTGCTTCACTGAAAACCCGCTCCCTTGTAACGACATAAATTCCAAGTTTCTAATCAAATTTACGATACGGTACCAGCCATTCAATAAAATTTCAAACAATTCATTTATTTTAGGCATTAAATTCCATGCAGTTTTAAACTCTATTGTAGCAGGGACTTTTCGCCCTTATTAAAAATAATTTCGTGGGAGTGGGGGCGATCTGATTTTTTAAAAATTCAGATAAGGTTCTACTGTAAAACTGTAGTTTTGGAAGATGATAAAGTATTCTCCATTATCTAACTTGCTTTAAAACACGTTTGAACGTCTAAAATTTAAAAAAAAATCGCCTGCGGCGCAATTTGTTTTCCCCCCACTTTTTTGTGTCGATATCTGCTTGCATTTGGCAAAAATCAAAAATTAACAACCCTTATTTATAGGGGCGGCAAATTTAGGGACCGCCCCGGGCGGCACAACCCCTAGCTACGCCACTGATTGCATATGTGCATTAGTGACACATAAAATCATGACGTTGGCAATATTGAACGAAATATCTGACAGTTGTTTCTGGTAGGTACCTAGGTAGGTAGGGTAGGTTAGGTTAGGTACTGGCACGGGGAAAAATTTGTATTAAATTTTATTTTATTTTGGCACACTGATCAAATCCTATTTGCCATCCCTGGCATACCCTATACCTAAGTGCAGTCGTTTTTTAGATTTTTGGACTTTTTTGAAATTAATATTATCTATCGCCGCCATTTTTAAAGAGAAAACGCTTAAGTTTAGACTATGCATAGAAGAATTTTTGCAATCAATGCATTACTTACAGGGTGTCCAAAATTTAATTTTCTTTTAAAACAATTTCAGACCAATAAAACTCGTTTTTTTCAAATACAATGCCCAATTTTTTTTTCATTTTCTAATTCAAAAGTAAATTCTACATCAATCTATATTAGCGTTTCCTATACCTATCTGCAATAATTTTCGAGTTATTAAGAATTTTTGATAAAGTTAAGAGAAATTGCAACATTTTTTAATAGTAAGCCTTGGAAATGACAACAAATATTCCAATGTTGCAATATTCTTTCGTCTTCTAATAATATCATCTCTCTGTTAATTAACTTAAATACATCATTTTGTGGCACAATTTTGTGGCACAATTTTGTGTTTTGCATTTATTGCTATTTTTTTATTTATGGCAGACTGCAATTATAAAATAAATAATAAAAATCAAATAAAAAAAAAAATATATTAATACCGAATACCGGTATTAGACCATCAAATGAGACGGTATTTCGGTATTGTAAAATGGCACGGTATACCGGTATTCGGTATACCGGTATTCGGTATACCGGTATTCGGTATACCGGTATTCGGTATACCGGTATTCGGTATACCGGTATTCGGTATACCGGTATTCGGTATACCGGTATTCGGTATACCGGTATACCGGTATTGCAATCACTACTACTTGACCAACAAGTGTAGAATCCGAAAAAGCTTTTTCCGCGGCTGGATTGTTTTCTACAAAAATTAAGTCGCAATTAGGAAACAACAGTTTAAATAAATTATGTTTTCTATGAGCTTATTTTTTAAGAAAATATTAAAGTAAAAATATTGTTAACAGTTTGATAATATTTTTACGTTATATCATTTTATATTTTATGTTCAGAATAATTATATTTTCATGTGGTTTTTGTAATGCTGGATTATATTTTTTGTGATATTTTTATTATATGTATATTATATATTCCTATTTTATGTTCTATTATATCATTATTACACAAAAAAATATTACGTTGATGGCTGTTAACTGATATATTGTATGAAACTGATAGTTAGGCTTCAACTATCCCAATCAGTTCCATAATAAATATGTAAACATATTTCTATATATATATATATGTTTAATACCGTTTTCGGAGTTTATCCGCGTAATATTTAAATTGGCTCGACGTTTCGGCAAGCTATCCCCATAGGGATATGCGGATAAACTCCGAAAACTATATTAAAAATCTTAGTAACCGCGAAAATCTAAAAAGGAAAAAATATAATATAAATGTATATAATATTATGGTTTACCGGTAAATTACCGGTAAACCGGTTTTAATTGAAAATTTTACCGAATTACCGGTAATTCAAAAAATTGGTAAATTTACAATCCCTAACCGACATAAATGCAGAGGATGTGGTGAAGAAGAAGAAACTCCTCTTCACGTATTATGCCAGTGTTAAGTATTAACATCTTATCGGCGTAGACTTCTAGGGATGGAAAAAGCCAACCAAGAAGAGTTAATAAAAACACCCTCAAAGAAAATCCTGGAGTTTTCAAAAACACGGGACTCCTTTTAGAGGCCATCACCAGAGGGTACAATAGACCAATAGGTCGCAGTACAGGAACCCGAAAGGGTACCACTTCCGCGGAATTAATAATAATAATAAGAATAATTCCATTGTTTACAAATAAGTTTTTTCCAAGTACACCAAGTCCATTAGAACCGGTTGAAATTTAACTGTGTAAGCATATTTCCATTCTTTGTTTATTTAACGATATTTTTATCGTTAAGGATTACTGATATATCCATGTTATTTATATGTAAATATACACTCTGAGCATAACATTTATTTTACATTTCTCTGTAAATACTTTTCATTTAACGAAACATTATAATTATGGTAACCTTAATCTTCACAAATGTTACTTTGTATTTAGTTACATAACAAATACCTAATTAGTTTTGTGCTGTCACATAATGAATATAGACTATTACGCTTTGGGGCAAGACCCTTGTTAGTTAACATGTGGTCATGCTTGACTGGGCGCAACTTTTAGATTAATTGATCTTAGTCGCAAAGGGTCACTTTGCAACACTATCCACAAGATGTAGCGACACTGAATACAAATTCACTTTAATTGTTAACGTTCGAGCAAATTGCTATAAATCTTGTACAACTTAGGAGCTTTTTTTAAGGTAATTGTATACAAATCTGCATCAACCATTAGGTTTACAGCGAATTTCTGTAAATCTTGTCCGAGTTTAGCATATTTATGGCCGAAATGTTCATCAATAAGTCAAGAAAGAAAATTTATTGGTCTGGGTTTCTCATAAACTTGTTTTTCGAATATCTAAGTCTTTTTATCCGTTCCGTGTATATCAAATAACTACACTGATCAAAATTTACGAGACCAGCGACAACATACAACTTGTTTTGTGCGACACCCTTCGCGTACGATTTATGGAGAATTATTTCTTGCTTTTACGTCTGTTTTACTGGAAAGTAAATAAAAAGTAATAGCAATAAGTTCTTTTCAGTATTCTGATTGCTTATAGACCATGAAATAAAGACTACGAACAACAATAACAATAACTAAAATTATTATAAATATTCTCGGTTCATAAAGATAGTTCAATCATTTATTGGGCATTAATTCTTTTAGTGGTAAATGCGATATAGGTAAACTACAAGGTCTGTCTCAAAAATAACCGAACTTTGAACAAATAGAATAAACTAGTGGCCCCATCTATACGAAAATGTCATTGAGAAATACATCCTATATCTAAATTTTATGCCATTCGGATTATTAGCAGCCGAGTTATAGCGCCCAAAGTTCATTCTATATTTTGTACAACGGTCGAAAAAGACGTTCGAATAATTAGCCAACATTAGTTTTTATTTTAAACTTGATAAAACATTTACCGAAACGCATCAATTAACGCAAATAGTGTACGGCGATAATTGTCTATCTCGTACATAAGTTTATGATTGGTCTTAACGGTTTGAGGGAGGTCGAGAAAACATTAACGATGACGATAGTCCAGGTCGTCCGAAACAAGGAAAAAGTGTGTGCAGCGATCAAAATTTGTTTTCAAGGGTCAAACAGTCAATGGTAAGTTCAACTTGGGCGTTAAGAAAGTGTTTGTTAAAACGAATTGGTCGTCTTCGACAAAGCAGTTGGGCCCTGTTGCACGATAACGCACTGGCTCACCGTGTGGCCGCAAAGCCACACCGTGAGGCCGCATCGGCTCACCGTGCGGCCGACGTGACTGGTTTTTGGCACAAAAATAAGTGACTGTGTTACAACATTCACAGCATTCGCCGGATTTATCACCGTGTGATTACTTTTTGTTTTCACGACTTCGAATATCCATGAAAAGAAAGCGTCACGACAGCATTCCATACATCCAAATGACCATGACGAGCATCCTCAAGTTCATTCCAAAAAAGATAAAGCGCAGTCGTTTGATGCATTAGTTGCCGTGCAAATCGTTGTATGGCAGCAGAGGGAATGTATTTTGAATAAAATAATATATTTACCCAAAAAACCGTGTTTTGTTATTTTTTAAACGTTCGGTTATTTTTGCGACAGACCTTGTATAATAGGAGTAATAGGTAAACAAAGCAGTTTAGTTCTGTCACCGGAGTTAAAACTTTGATTGCTTAGGTTAAGTTAATACACAAGCAAAGGTACGCACCCAAATTAATAGAGCTTTAAATTATTTAATTTTTAAAAATTAAGTAACTAGGATTTTGATGAGGAACAACTGCTGAAAAAACGGTTTAGATCCAGTTACTGATTTAGTACATCTTAACTTCTTGATTTTGTTTTGATTCCTGGTTTTTAATTTTTATCGATTCGGTAACCATTCGAGTTTAATGACTGATTTTGAAAATTTTGGTAAAAGAATCAAAAATGTTTTGCCGATTCACTTTTCTCAAAGAAGAATCACAATTGTATGATTTTAGATTTGTTTCAGCAAAACTATCTTTGATCCGATAAACCATGATAATTCCAGCACGATCTTAATAGTTCACCAAACGGTTAGTCGCTGTTCCAGCAGTAATCGAATCAATTCTTCAACCACTTTATGGACGGTAAAAATAGTACATGAACAAAGGCAAGAACTAGCGCTGGATATTTACACTTATGCGCTGTTGACAACTAACGTGGCATCGCACTCCCAATTCCATGGTAGTATTGCTTTCTTAACATGATCACACTTGCGAAACGTAACATTTTATGAACCCAATAGACACATGTTATTTACAGTTAAGCATGCCGGTAAAGCGTTTCAGCAGCGGCTAACATTCATTGGTTTATAGTTAACGCATGAGCATAAACCAATTCATGTATGAGTATATGAATTAGTTCAAAATTCACTGCTGGAACAAAGTTTTAGTTCTATTTTCAGTTAAGTTTGGGTTCTTAGCTTTTATAGATGCAGCTTAAAGGAGCATTTAATTACATATTGACGGTTGTTACACAGCAATGTTTTTTAAACTTTTAGCCGCGACCCAAATTATGGTAATTGTTTAGGTTTTGCGACTCCAGCAAAGATTGAAATATTAAAATAACATATAAAGATTTTTAAACTGATTTTTATGAGCTGCAAAGTCTTGTAGGTATGTTATTAGAAAAATATATTTTTGTCAAAAATATTTTGTGATCTCTCAAAATGTAAAGCGAGCCAATTTTAGGCCGCAGCCTCCAGGTTAAGAGACACTGTTATACAGCTTATTACCAAGTAGATGACATTGTCTATTGAAACAAATTTTTGAGATTTAAGTACTTTTGTAAACATTTTAATTGTTGTAAAGTTATTGCAATAAATTTTGTTTTTAAAACAGATAGTTTTTTTTAGCCTACTTAGGTACCTTAACGATTTTGACTATTTTTAACCATTTAATACAGAGAACGTTGACTGTTTGGTGTCTTAATATTGTATTACGACCTTTTAAAAAAAAGAGGTAAATGTTGCCCGACGCCTCCACCGTAATTAATAAGCATTGGCCTTGGTACAGAGTTTGGATTTTGAAGGCAAAAAACGCTAAAACAAAAAGAATTAACCCCTCGTCAAGCGAAATGTATCTGCGAGATACGTTGCATTGAATTTTTTAAGTTTTTCGTTAGCCAATTCATGTCAAACTTTGTGCGTCCAGCTAAACCCTCTATGTGCTCTGACTGACTTGTCAAGTATAATTTCGACTGTTACAGCGTGCATATCTCTTGGTTGTTTAAATGAAAAATGTATAGCAGATATTATATTCCTGCCGACTTTCTAATGAATATTTTTGTCTAAAAAATGCATTTATGGTCTGCAAAACTTGCTTGCTGATGATAAAATGGATAGTTATGAACGTGTTGAGTATGAACGTGTAAATAACTAGCAATTTTTAACTATTTTTGGTAATTATTTGCATTTCTAAAAATGATTTCTGTTTGACTGATTTTTATCTTGGAGTGTTTGATTTTGTGTTGGAGTTTTAAAAGATTAATGAAATTAATCTCCCTTAAAACATCCAAAACGATTCATTTATATTGTTAAGTACCGTTTTTTTTAAATATTTATTTATAAACCGTGATTATAATACGAATGATATGCAATCTATCTACCAAATAGATTGCCCCTGAAAATTCATTTTATTATTGCACCTGACGGCATTAATACTTGCCAAAAATTTCAAAATGTCAGTTTTACTAATAGGTTATATCGGGGAAACTTTTTTCTTTGCCAAAAAGTGTGACACAAGCCACCTGTTCTCTTAAAATTCAGATCAATCTCTATAAATTCTCTTAATTGAGCGATCCATTCATTTATTGTTTTTAAGCAACTACCTTCTCTCTTTGAAGTCTAATATGGACGTTTCGATCATCAACATACTTTAAGATATCATATAGTGCGTTCGGTTATCACATATTTTAACTGTTTTACATTAGTACGCGTTCGGTAATATCATTTCGAGCACTTCGAGGTTCATCTGAAACGTTCGGTAATGACATTCTCGAGCACTTCGAGGTTGCTCGATTACATCGGAGTCCGAAGATCGAGCTCGCAAATATTTTTATACAAACGGCGCCACATTCAAATTTACTATAACCTTATAAAGCATAGACCGCGAAAATGGCCGACAACGATGATAATGTTTTCATGTGCGATGTTTGTAATGTGTATTTTAAAGGGGAAAGTAACATAAATAGGCACTTTCAAACGTTTCACGTTTTTGAAGGTAAGTTACTTTTTAATGTTTGTATGTTATAAAATAAATTAATTTTGCATAGCAAATAATACAACAGAGCAAAATGTATGTGTACTTCAAGAAGAGCCGTGTACTGCAGAAAAGGCTGTAGAAGTTGCAACAAAACTGTGGACGCGTGAAAGCACTTTGTTATTGATTTCACTGTATGAAAAATATATTGATGAATTTGAAAAAAATATTAAAAAACAAATATGGCTAAAAATTGCACGTAATATAAGCGAGAAAATGAAATGCTGCATAACATGGCAGCAGTGCGATACTAAATGGAAAGACCTACAAAAAACTTATAAAGAGGTTTTAAAAAACAACAATACCTCAGGCAGAAACCCTAAATATTGGGAATTTTTTGACGTAATCAATAAAATTTTACATAAAAAACCGGAGATAAATGCGGTTGCTACATGCAGTAGTGCTAGAGGACTGGTAGTTAATACTTCCAGTTCTTCCACAAATGTATTACTTGCTCAAAGTGAAGATGTTAAAAGTGAAGAGATGGACGAAGACAGCTCGAGAAAAAATAACTCAGGATTATTAAAAAAAAGAAGAATTAACCCTATTGAGCGAAGACATAAAGAAAAAATGGAGAGGCATGATCGATATCTAAATATTTTAGAAAGAATAGCAAACAATATTGAAAATCATTGTTCAAACTGTAACAAAAAATGTGATGAAGAAAAGTAAATGTAATTCTTTCTTTTGAGTATAAATTTTATTTTCATAAAAGGTTTTTTACGTATGTTATGTTACTTATTGTTAGTGTACTAGCTACATTTATTTTTACAAGTAGTGTTCTTTACATGTAATATATTAAGTTACCAAATATATAAATACAGCTATAAGACATTCCTAAAGTTATTTAAAATATTATTTCTTTTTGCAGCTGAATTTTGGTCATTTTCTTGCAATTGTTCATAAGGTAAATTTGCATCGTTTAATCTTTCTTCATCAACTTCTGCATTTATGTTAACTATATCTTCTGCTGTATCACCTGCCAATATACAAATATTATGAAGAACACATGATGCAACTATCATTAATGAAATTAAATCTAGTCGAACTTTTTCAACATATTTCAGTCTCCGAAAGCGACCTTTTAGTAGACCAAAAGCATTTTCAATACATACTCTGATTTGTGACAATTTAAAGTTAAATAATTTTTGATGTGCTGTCAGAAAACCATTATCTTTAAACCCGACCATTATCTTATCAGTAAGTTTATAAGCAAGATCCCCAAGGAGATGACCGTTGTTAGGAAATTCCAATTCATTGCTACATAATCTTGTATAGAGATCTGACTTTTGCAACATCCTACAATCATGGATAGAGCCTGGTTCTCCAGCATATACATCAATAAAAAGTTTTCTATTGTCACAAACACCTTGCAACAGCACTGAATGATAATTTTTTCGATTAACATAAGAGTTTGGATATTTCAGAGGTTTCATGATACGAATATGACTTCCATCAATGCATCCAATTACTCCTGGAAAACCATTTATTTCTTCAAAATCTTGCATAATTTGGAGACATCTTGTACGTGAGGGCCACCATACAATTTTATACTTTACGTTTATCACTAGTAACTTTTTGCATATTCTTTGGAGAACATCCCAGCAGGTTGATTTACTAATTCCGAATCGTTCTGAAATAGAACGAAAACTTTCCATGTTTGCTAAACACCAGACAGCAACCATTGCCTGTTTTTCTAACGCCATTTGTGGATGCCCGGCAGCTATCTTATTCTCTTCCACACTATGAAGTTTACCTAAAAGGTCTTCAAATGTTTCGAGAAACATTCTAAAATTTCTTTTGAATTGGTGGTCTGTGAAGCGAGGAACCAAAATTTCTGCATAATTTTTGACTTTTTCCACAACATCAAATTCTTGATCATTTTCGTCGTCATCAAAAAACATTTTTCCACAGTTAATTGCAAACATAACACTTGCAATATTACGGTTCATTTTTTAATAATTTTTTTTTACGAAACTTATGTCAAAACTTTGAGGTTAAAATCTACATTGTCACTAACACCCGTTCGTTTATTTTAAAGTGATCGGTTTCATCACGATACCACGTGACCTTAAATCTTACTCTCATAGATCGCATCTGCGAGTTAAATTCCGAACGCAGTAATAGTAAGTACTCTAACTATTTACCAACATGACATAAGTATTACCAACAAAAAAAACTCCGTCGAGGAACGTTATTGCCACACATGTATAAGGTATGCTAGGATTATTTCGTAAAATAATAGTTATTTATGTACCAAGGCAGTAAAGTTCGACTTTTTATCACGAGTGTGGCAATTATTTGCCGAGACGAAGTCGAGGCAAATAACCACACGAGTGATAAAAAGGAACTTTCCTGTCGAGGTGCATATTAAATTTTTTCTTCAAGCGTCAAAGAAATAGCGAAAATCAAGCAAATACATAAAGTTTTACCTACTTCATCTGTCAGATTCTCATTCTCCTGTCAAACATGTATTGAACAAAATCACGCCCACTTTTACCAAATTCAACCAATGAGCGTAGCGCATTTTACGGTTGCTTAGCGACCATTATTGCACTAGTGATATAATGAGATATTATTGTACTAGTAAAATAATGACGTATTTTTACATGAGGCGTTCAGTAGAATAATATAGACATTATAAGACGCTTGAAGAAAAATAAAATAATAAACCGCACAATGGCCTCTGGAATATCCTCAGTATATCGTAAATACAAAAAAAAAATATTGTCATTAATATTTGCTTTATGTAAATATTACCTTCAGACAATTTTTTTTCCATGTGTTATACCATTAACCTTCTAGTATTCGGTAAATTGCTGAATTCGAGTCCTATTCTTTTTATAACGATAGAAAAAATTTGGATCAAATAACTTTGATCGTAAAAGAATAAGAAATTAATACCATAATTTCAAAGCAGAAGTTTTATTCCAAATACAATACGTGATAGTTTCAAACATGAAATTATTAAGCATTAAAAAATGTTGTGCATGACTCTTTTTTTAAAACTTTAATAAACTCTGATCTTTATTAACACGTAAGTCGGCGCACACATTTTTCATTTCATGTAATAAAGTTTTAGTTGTTTACATGTCAACAATACAAGATTGTCACCCGACGGGCAACTTGCGTGAATAGAATTCGTGAAATCGCAACGCCGCTTTGCCTATAGTACTCATACAATGCAAACATTAATTTTCTTGTTGGATGCAGAAACATCTATGTGACATTCAATGCTAAACGCTAAACCAAAAAAAAGGTTGTAATATAGGTTCGGTTGCAAGTATAAATAATATATTATATTCTATTATGTATTACCTTATAGTTTACTTATGATTGATGCAAATGCGCATAACTGTGATTGACAAGAAACAAATAGTAGTCAGTTTAAAGTTTAAACCCAAGACTGCCACTGCTGATAACATTTTATAGAAGTTCAATATGTAAGCCCAGTGGTTCGCAACCTGTGGGACGCATCCCCTAGAATTGCGCGCAAAATACCCAAAGGGAGGCGCGAGGACAATAGAAATCGAAAGCAAAAGGGTTTATTAAAACAACAAGAACATAAAATACATACTGCAAATGACAGTAATTCAACATAGGGCAGATATTTAGTAAGCTTAAATAAAGCCCGTGTGACACGATGAAAGATTCTATATAGAAATTTGTACCAAATATTATACAGAAAATCTTTTATCGTGTCATACAGGTTTCTCGTACAAAATTCAATATAGTTTCTTGCATGTACAAGCGTTCCATGCAAATTCTTGTAAAGAAAATGCAATAGGGCGTGTTCTATTTGCATGCAAGTATTGATTCAGAAACTGCGTGCTACAGACAGATGCGCGTTCAGTTCGTGAATAATGGCGACTAAGAGCTGATTTTGAACATCTACAGCTAAAGGAAATATAAACAAAAGAAATTCCTGTTAACAGTTAATTCTTGGTAATCCGAAGCAGGATGTTGTTATTGTTTAAAATGGCAATTATAAGGGATAAATACCTTGTTTGAAGAGGGAGTGCATATTTGTGTTTATACTGTTTAGGCGCATGTGCATGGCCAGTAAGTTGCACATAAAATTGTCAGCGTCACACACAGTTTCAAACGAATAAAATTCTGTACTCAAAATCTGTACAAGAAAAAGAATACAAGATATTTTGTATAACATTTCATACAGAAATTTACACCGTGTCACACGGGCTTAACAAATATCGGGCCGGTTCCGTTGATTTACGTTTCTCTGGTACATGCGCCATGGACCGCTCACGTAGATTGGCAGTAGTAAACACAGTAGTGTTCCAGATTTTTGTTATTTCAATTTTTCGCCGCATACAAGCATATCACAAATTTTATTTTGTAAATGTGATTGTTTTTTTTTATAATGCAATTTTTACAGATTAGTTTACATTAGCCTAAAGTCCTTTTTTGTACTCCTATACTAATACTTCTTTTAATATTATGTTTAAAAATTGCTACAGAAATAGGGTATGTTGTGATTTTTAATATTGTTTATGTTATTATCTATATACAGGGTGTAGACTCGGATCACGCAACATAGCAATTTCAATGGTAAATTTTAAAAGTCGTATTCTTGCTCCCCTAATTATTTTAGAAAAAAAGTGCAAATACGTTTTTTTGTAGAGAAAAAAATTCTGTATCCATAAATGTAATCAATATTAGTTTTTAGTTTTTCAATAACTGAAAATTAACAAATTACAAAACGCGTTTTGACAAAAATCTGTACTGCCTTGGAATTATGCTATGAGAACTGCCCAGACAGAATTTTTTTCTCTACAAAAAACGTATTTGCACTTTTTTTCTAAAATAATTAGGGGAGCAAGAATACGACTTTTAAAATTTTACCATTGAAATTGCTGTGTTGCGTGATCCGAGTCTACACCCTGTATATAAAAATGAATGTATGTGTGTTTGTATGGATGTTTGTCCTTTATGCATTCCTATACCATTCATCCGATTCTGACCAAATTTGGCACAGACAATCTATAGGACCATGGGAAGAAGATAGGCTATATAAGAATTTCCAAAAAAATCGTCCGGAAAAGATATTGAGAAAAACGTGACAAAATCTTACACGAAACATTTAAATCGGGTCGTCTGGAGCGAGAATTTCGTCAAAATTTGACAATTTGACAATTTGACGTAACGTTTAAACGCTCGAACCTTCTCCGATTCGACCTTTTCGCACATGTGTCGTACCGATTCGAAATCGTCTCGCTCTCCCCGACAAGTACGTACCAAACAATCCCACTTTCGAGTTAAATTCGGACCATTAAAAATAAATTGATATGTAACCTAGAAATTAAAGTATGTCAAAAGACAGTACTATCAAACTGACAGCATAACCTAGAAATTGAAGTATGTCAATACTGTCAAACTGACAGCATAACTTAGAAATTGAATTATGTCAATACTGTCAAACTGACACCATAACCTAGAAATTGAAGTATGTCACTGTCAACGGACCGTGGTAGCACGCAAGCACTACAAACTAACGAACGTCGAAAGCCTTTTTCAAAAAGCGATTAAAAATACTTGGGGGCGTCTAAAATTCGCGAACTTCTTTGAAGGGTCGTATAAAGGATCGAATTTTAAGTGCACGCTCAGGACCTCGGAAAAAATCGCTTGCAAACGTTATTAATTAAAACGTGCAAAAATGTTCGTACTTACATGATGAAAACGTCGTCGCGCGCACGCACTGTCAAACTTTGACAGAATAATAGAAGTGCTCAGACCATTCTGGACCATTCTCCAATTAAGCTTTATGTACATGTATCATACCAAATCGGAATCGCCTTGCTCTCCCCTAAACATACATACGAAACAATCCCAGTTTCGAGTTGAATTCATATTTGAGATCATGAAAATACGATGGCATTTACAAAATAAATTGATATGTAACATAGAAATTAAAGTATGTTAAAAGACAGCACTGTCAAACTGACAGCATAACCTAGAAATTAAAGTATGTCAATACTGTCAAACTGACAGCATAACTTAGAAATTGAATTATGTCAATAGTCAAACTAACACCATAACCTAGAAACTGAAGTATGTCACTGTCAACGGACCGTTGAGCTGATGACGCATGCATAACAAACATCGCTGTACGCTGTAAATGACAGTAAGACTGTTCGTCTATCTATATATAAAAAATCAATGCATTTTCTATTTAATTGTGCCTCCCAAACGAAGACGGATAGGTCAATCTACACCTCAAGCAAAGAAAAAAATGCACTACGAGCTTCAGAAGCAGATGAGCAACGGGAAGCAAGATTGGAAACGAATCGATTACGCAATGCTCAAGCCCGTTCATCTTAAACGGACGAGCAACGGGAAGCAAGATTGGAAACGAATCGATTACGCAATGCTCAAGACCGTTCATCTCAAATAGACGAGCAGCGGGAAGCAAGATTGGAAACGAATCGACTACGCAATGCTCTCACTAGAAGAATAATTTGTTTTACATTAAATTTTGAGCTATATATATCTTAGGAACGAAGTCAATTATGGACAAAGGAAAGATAATTTTTTGCGCAAGAGAAAAATACGCGCAAGGCGGTGTCTAGCAGTGAAGGAAAGAGTGTTGTAGATAAAAATTTGAGCCAATCGATGGTTCAACGACACGCTTAGTAATAATCGATATATCTAGGGAACATAGAGACATGTAACGTGCAACAAACGAAAGGTAATTTATTGCGCAAAGAGAACTTTACGCGCAAAGAGAATTCTACGCGCAAGCCGGGAACTAGCGGTGAAGGGGCTCCGGAATCGCTAGTACTGTATATAAAAATTAAATTAAGCTAACCTAGCCTGACCTAATCTAACCTAATGTAAAATAATCTGTAAAAATTACGTTATAAATAAAAACAATTACATTTACAAACAAAATTTGTGATATGCTTATATGCGGCGAAAAATTGTGGCGGCGAAGAATTGTGGCGGCGAAGAATTGTGGCGGCGAAGAATTGTGTAGGCGAAGAATTGTGTAGGCGAAGAAATGTGGGCAAAGAATTGTGGAGACGAAGAATTGTGGGCGAAGAATTGTGGGCGAAGAATTGTGGGCGAAGAATTGTGGGCGAAGAATTGTGGGCGAAGAATTGTGGTCGAAGAATTGTGGTCGAAGAATTGTGGTCGAAGAATTGTGGGCGAAGAATTGTGGGCGAAGAATGTTCCGGACACGGCCCAACATATTGTGGGCTAATTCCGACCAACGCTATACAATCTTCCAGAAAAATATTCACCTTGAAAATTATACTGTCATACCCCTATGGACGTTATCATATCAAAAACTGTAATGAAGTATTAATATTATATACATACCTACATATCACAAATCATTCGTTATAAATCAAAAATGACTAATAGGTATGTGACCCTGGCACCTACGAACTTGGCACGCCATCGTAACAAATAATACATTTACCGAAAAATATTATCATTAGAAGCGAAATAATTTGTACTTAATTAAAAATTAAATGTTAACATATTGGTATATGCAAACTTTTGTAACTGTTATATATTACGAAACTTGTCCGTAACTAATTATTTAAATACAAAAGTATTCAAACACCATTTTATGAAAATTTGATAACGCACATTTTACGGTAAGAGTATTATTTGTTACGATAGCGTTCTAAGTTTGTAAGCGTCTCAGTCACATTTTATTGAAACGAATGATGTTTAAAAAGTTTCACTTTCGTCGAATCAAATACTAAAATAATACTCCTAATTGTTAAAACTTTATCACTTTTTTAATATAATGGCGTTCCGTAGGTATATCCCCAAAAAATACTTTTGCAATATCATAAATAAGTTGCAGATTATCTTTAAGACTAGAGAAAGACGATATTGCATCGTACAGTGTTATTTTATTTTATTATAAATGCTTTATTAGAATTAGTTGTGCACCGTGACTAGTGCTGTTCAGTGCATGCATCGATTAACGACAAAAGGCAGTAATATGCAACCCGATAATTTTCGTTTTACTCCAGTTTCTGTAAGCTAGCATGTCGTAATATTGGGATGTGCCAGCTCACACTTTCATAAGCGAGCGTTCTGTTTGCTCTTTATATCTAACTACGATCAAAACATCGTAATTACCTACTTGTATATTTCCTAAAACAGCATTTATTTGTTGAAAGTAGCCGTTTGCCGTTTATGATCTAGCTTTAATTTTGAACCGGTAAATCCAAATGACAAAAACATTTTACGCTATTGTGTTTTAACTAAACACTAAAATCTTTGGTGTTGCTATGTTTGTTTTAGTAATAATTAAACTCCAAATGTGTTTTGTTTCATATATGCGTCATCAGACATATTGTGCTGTCATAAAACAAGCGTATAATATTAAATTTTTATGATATACATTAAAAATATACATCCATATATTTCTTAATTATTCAGTAATTTTTGTGTACATATTTTAAGCGTAAGCCTGTCAAGAGACAAATTACTGCGTAAAATATTAGGACAGCAATACTTCTTGGACAAAAAAATTATGAAGACTACAACGAGCAATAATTTGTTTCAATACCCAAAATGTTTTTCGTCAACATGCAGTAAATATTTAAATTTATAGTTTTAAGCTATGAAATCACATTAAATATATAAAGAATTTACAGAATATGATAATTAAAAAAAAATATGATAACAATAGTCTAGAACCAGTACTTGGGTATATTATTTGAGAAAAGAGGGTTTTTATAAACAAATGGTGTAGTGAAAAATACTAAACCCTTTATACACTATGTAACAATATTAATTTTAATTAAAAGTCACTCGTTTTAATATCGATAATAATAATTTTGTAGAAAAAAATAGGCCACTTTTGATACACTGGTCTTTAGGCAGATTTTGTAATCATTTTATTAGGATTTTTTAATTTAATCTTTTAACGTTGCACTTAAAATGAATCGCTTAAATAATTCATATACTTAGATTTTTTTATAATTTAACTATTAGGTACTATGGCACAAGTAAATTTGTTAATTTGTTGTATAAATAAATAGGTACTTTAAAAGTTTCTTCTTATTATTGTATTATAAATCAATGTGTTACAATGAGTTAAACAGTAACGGAATATTGAAAACTGACACATAAATAACGGTGATCCATTTGCGCTTTAGAAATATGAAATATACATTTTCTGCAATTTTTATTGCCTAAAGCAATTCTAGTATTTATGCAATTTTTTGTTGGAGTTATTTATTGCTTTAAAAGACATATTTCATGGGATTGCTTAACAAAACTAGTATATAACCATTAAAAAATCCGTAGCGATTCGTTTCATGACAATTTTCTTGTTTGTTTGCAAAAAAGTTGCGACTGAAAATAGTTTGAATGAAAAAGATTGGAAACTAGATGCATGTTTACAATATCTAATAATAGATTTACTTTTCGGTATTTACAAGAACAACACTTATAATTATAGCGATTAATCAACCAAGAAATAATAAGTTTTTCAGAAAAATTAATAATCAATTACTAAAATTTTCTACCATTTCCAATTTTTAAATTAATGTTAGTTTTTTTTTGTTATTGCAATAATGTTTTCTTAAGAGAATCTTGCGAAAGCAATGTTTGTTTTACCAGTTTTAAAGTGTCAGGGGATCTCAAAACGTATAAATCTGTGAAAATGCCTAATTAGAAAATTAACTTCAACAAAGTTAATAGCATTTTAATTTTTTTTTCCGCATATGATTTTTGGTTAATACCTAATATCTACGTATTAAATTTTAGGCCTGTTAACCTTAAATTTTGGAAATATTTTTTGATAAAAACAACTCATGTGGTGTAAATAAAAAATGTCTTCAATATATCTTATCTTTTATGATTGTCTTATGTAAAAAAATAGAAAATCTATGTAACAATATTAAATTGGTAACAATTACCAGATGTCTCGAAATGCATTTAACATACCAAGAAGTAGAGCGTTTTAAGGCGCGTACAACAGCTTAAGGTCAACTGTGATGGAAAATAGTTTACTCTTTGCAGGCGATAAAACACTTTCGCGTTTTCTTTACCAGTCCATTTATCAAGAAACACTTATTAGATACCATATTATGTGTCCCTCAATACCAAGCAAAATTTGTCTCACGCATTTTTTTCTATCATTAATAACAGTTGAGATATACAGGTGGCATGTTTTAAGCGCCTCACCCAGTATATTTACTATTCATTAAAATATCTTTGTTTATCTCTACACCTATAACTATTTTTGATTAAATTTGCATTGACTTTTTTTGGAAACCCGTCTTAAACAAATCAAATTATATTGTTGTTAAATTGATATTTTAAAATAAATCAATAGTTGCTATTGGGCCAGCTTATCTTTTATGTTAAACTAAATCCACAACAATTTAATTATTGTCCATAAGGAATAGATTGTATATTAAACATAGATGTCACAAAAAAAAAAATCTGTTAATAGATATAAGTATCAGTCACGAGTATACTATTTATGCATTTGGCGACCAAGCAGTTTGTAACAGATTCACACAATTCTGGATTATGTGTTTTTCCCTCGCAAATTAACGCTATTACAGGTAATGATCTCCGAGAGTAATCTGGCTATTAAAGGAAAAAGGGAGGAACGTTAAGTCTAACAAAAAACGACATAAATGTCATAGAAGACGGAAGACTACAGAGTTCTAATTTTTTTCGCTTGCCTCATGTTTTTCGTAGCACGTATTACATTAGTTCACAATTAATAGCATTTAAAATGACATTTCCATTAACTATAGACCAAAAACATTAAAACTATGAACCTAAAACACAAGAAAATATTTAACAGTGGATTTTGTTCCATTTAGTCTCTCTACGTTGTGATACTGTTATAATTTATAAACAAATTAGAGAGTGTAGGAAAAAAAGTTTTACAGATATTTTAATAACAAGGTATGCCTTCGTTAATTGTTGAATAAATCAAATGTTTATAAATAAGACGTTTTTAGCAACAACAAAAAAGTTATGTGCCGCTACATATACAAGGTGTCCCAGTGATAGTGTACAGCATGCTGATCTCGTAAACGGTAAGATATACAGAGTTGGTTAATTATAGGTCAAAAAGATCTATTATTTAAGAGTAACTATTGGATGAAAAAAAAACTAATAGTTTTTACGCAATTGATGCAAATCAAAACATATCGAGTGTTTAATTTTTAATTATAACTTGCTTATTTAAAACCACACTTAAAATATTGTTCGACATAATTGAGGTACTTTTTTGCGTAGATTTAAAATGTGTCAATAAATTTTACCTATCATTATTTGTTTTTGTTTTTTTAGATTAGCCCTATTTAAAATAAAGAAGTAACACGAAAAGAATATATTTGTAAGAGAAAGTGCTTCAAATTGTTCAAAAATTACTATATATTTTTATTCTACTAAATTTGCTTTTTAACTCATTTTATGTCAAATTTAAGATAAAATAATAGACCCGCGTTACTTTAGCAATAAAAATTGGCAATATTAAATTACTCCCTTAAAAAAAAAAATGCAAATTCAAATTTTGGGGATAGTTAAGAATTCAAAGCCTCTACATGCTCATCTCGTTAAAAAAATATTTGCCGCCCCCGGCGACGGTAGGTCAAAGGTCACATTTAAACGGAAGACCGTGCCACCTTGAAATTCACACCAATTGTAACTTATACAACTAGTAGATGATCCCCTATCTCAAAATCGTTTAGGCGGCCTTCGATCGGCGGCGGCGAATATTTTAAGATCATGTCATAAGTCTACTGGTGGGCCGAACGGACGACCGTGCCACCTTCAAATTCACACCAATTGTAACTTATACAACTAGCAGATGATCCCCTATATCAAAATCGTTTAGGCGGCCTTCGATCGGTGGCGGCGAATATTTAAAGATCATGTAAGTCTATTGCTGGGCTGAACCGACGACCGTGCCACCTTCAAATTCACACCAATTATAGCTTATACAACTAGTAGATGATCCCCTATCTCAAAATCGTTTAGGCGGCCTTCGATCGGCGGCGGCGAATATTTAAAGATCATGTAAGTCTATTGCTGGAAAGAATGTGACCTTTGACCTACCGCCGCCAGGGGCGGCAAATATTTTTTTAACGAGATGAGCATGTAGAGGCTTTGAATTCTTAACTATTCTCAAAATTTGAAGTTTGTATCTCTTTTTTTAAGGGAGTAATTTAATATTGCCAATTTTTATTGCTAAAGTAACGCGGGTAAATAATAGGTAGTTTTATTAACAAATAAGTAAATATGTATGTCATAAATTTAAACTGACACTGCATGTTGTTTAAAAAGTTCCTGAATTATGTTAAAAACTTTAATAAGTTGTTTTATATTTTAATCACAGTTTGTAGCATTGGAAATTTAAAATTTGATATTTGCAGGTTAACTAAAAGTCTTAATCGCAAAGTGTTGCTAAAATTGGCCTGATCGGTCTAGTTTCCAATAAGGCGCCAATTAGAAATAAATAAGTTAACTTAAAAACTAAGCAAAGTGCATTAATTTAATAACGCTTTGCAAGTAACTCCTTTGCCGAAACTACGAATTTCAAGTTTCAATTTTTATGCTGTTGACAAAAAAGTTATTAGTACAATTTTTAATTGAAGTAATCCATAGGATCTTTGAAAAACTAAGTACAATACACATATTTTTATTTCATATTATTACTAAACACTATCCTGCTGTATTTAATAAGTTCTTTAGTATAAAAACATACCAACTATGTAATTTTCAGTGGTTCAAGAATTTAGTGCAGTATAAAAAGACGTTGATATAATTAACGATAAAAGGTTTACTAAGCTATCAGATTACATCTAGGGGTTCAATACCGTAGCGACATGTTTAAGAACTAAACGAAAAGATACTTGTGCGAACTTGACATATGAGAATGACGCCCTTCTAGAAAGATATCTTTAATGCTATAAATCCTTTGATTGATCTTATTAGATGAGCTTTATATTAAAGGAAGTCGTTAATGTTAAGGATAGTCGTAAATATTGCACCATCAAAAGATATATCAAGATTATTCAACAAGAAAACTTATAAAATAATTGACCAGAGGGAATAATTGACTAAAGAATTGTATAAACGAAATTTATTTTACTTCATATTATTTTAAGACTCCTGGACTATGATAGGAATACATATATTAATAAAGCATAAACAAACTAAGAAGATGTCTTAACTTTAACATCGATATCTTTTTGTCGATGAATCATGTCGGAATGTAATTAATACCAGTTTCAAGATTCTCGTCTCTTTATCAGGTGCAGTCTAATAATTTGTTTTATAAATAAAAAAATTGTTAAAAAGAAGATATCAACAACTAAAAAGACAGACGTCTTAAAACTGGTACTTATTGCATATTAATAAGAGATCCTTAAAAAAGCAAGAGTTTAAATTAAGCTTAATTATAATATTAAAGTAAACACTTAAAAAATCAAACAATATATCGATATCACATATTTATGTTTAGAAAAATATTTTCATTTGCTCACAAATAGGTTTAAACGAGATTATTTCAAAAGGAGCATTTAAATTTCACTGGCATTTTATTAATATTGTGTAACCGTAGACAGTGTGTGAATAAAAAAATACGTGCTTTCATTTCCAGGGCATTTCCAGTTGCACTTCAGTTTTTAAATGGTTTGTTTTAAAAATTTTAGCTATATCACGAAGAAAGTAAGTAAAATCAAAGTTTTGTTATTATAAACACATTTTATTAGTGTATTATGAATAAATTGTAATGAATTTTATGTAAAAGTCAATTATCAGCTAATTACTCTGTAATCGGTTATAAGCCAAGTTGCTTTTCGGTACCTCTCTCCTTAGAAATAAAATTTTTCAGGTTATATCATACATGCTAGTAAGCTTTGTTTACAAATTCCCAAAAATCACTGACTTTTTAAAATAACTCAAAATGTTCTATGTACGTATAGGTAGTTTCTTTTAAACTACTACTTACTATTAAAAAAATTTAATATGTCCAAGTATTATGTATTTATTTATTTATTTACTTCCTATAAAATACCCTTCTATTATTCTTCATAATACTTGTATTTACGCCATTACAGCAGAGTTTTAATTTTTAATACTACTGACTGGCCTGTCCTGTACAGGGTGGACCAAATTCGAATGTTATACTGGGTAACTCGGTTAGCGTAATAGCAAAAATCTGATATCGGTCTCTTGGGCTATTTGTTTTGAGAAAACAACGTCTTTGTAATCGGATTTCTTATATCTTTTTCCATTTTAGCACTACAGATAAAAAATGAAATATCAAACTTTTTAAAAATTCACCATAACTTCTTTATTTATTAAAATAGAACAAAATCTTATGAGAGTTACTTATGCAGATTTTAATTTAAAAACAAAATTTTTTTAGCAACCTTGATTTTCGAGATTTGAAGTAAACTTATATTTTTTAAATGGAAACCCTAGTTGGCCACGACTACATGAAAGAGATTTTTTTAGCTTTTCAAAAATACATAGTCGTATGTAGGTATACAGGGTGAGTCACGACGGACGCGTCGGAGTTTTATGGCAAAACGCTTTATATTTTCCGATTTCTGTCGCTGTTAGATTATGTAAGTCAATAAGGGCTACATTTTAAAAATATTTTCAAACATACAGGGTGCTCCAAAAAAGAGTGGCATATCAAAGTTATACTTTTTCTTATGGAACACCCTGTATATTTTTACATTTTTGGATTCCTCTTTAAATTTAATTAAAAAAATGTATAAGGTCATACGGGTTTAAAGTTAACCGTTCTCGTGAAAATCGCATTTTCATGAAAATACAGTATTTTCAAAAATTTTCAACATTTAAAAACTTTGAGAAGTCTGAAGAAATTCGCTTGGAGTTAAGATTGACAATAGATTATGTAACACTTTGCACCACCTACATTTTTAAAATATTATACAGGGCGTTTTTTACGCTTGGTCAAACTTGTGAATCTTTAAACATCGATAACTAATTTTTTTTAAATACAACCCCTTATATTTTCTTACACCGTCTTATAGAAAATTTAATTCTCTTTCGAAAACATTCATACTGTTTTATACCTAAAATTGATATTTTCCGAGATATCGCGATTTTATTGTTAATTATTAGGGCAATGTAATATTTTCGAGTAGGCTACGAAGGTAGACAGCGGTAATTTGAAACAATTGAACGAAAAAACAAGAAAGGTTTAGTTTTATCTTTTGCCTACGCATTTTTAACATTTTTTTATAGTGAAGAGGAATCTCACGTTTAAATCGAGATTTCTTACAATTATTTATGCATTTATTTATTGGACCAGTATGATAAGATGATTAGTAAATCATATAAACTATTTTTTTTGTATGATACGACTCTCGGTTCTACCAAAATGTCTTTGCTTAACTTCTGGTTCCACGCATTTTGCAAACATTGTGTTTTATACAGTGTGCACAAAGTTTAATGAAGGTAAGTGTTTATGGTGTCTTAACTAAAATATAAATACACAGAAAATATTTCAAATTGGGACCGTAGTAACTTTAATTGTACATTTATAAAAATATTTCCAGTGATAACTAAAATGTATGTAATAATAATTCAAAAACTTTTGAGACAATCACTCCTAATATATTGCGTAATGCAAGGCGTTCACTTGAAAAGAGGATCACAATGTGTATTCAAGAGGATCGTCATGTTGAACATTTATTGTAATCGGCTGTTAAATTTTGTTTTTGAATTATTATTACATTTTAGTTATCACTAGAAATATTTTTATAAATGTTCAATTAAAGTTACTACGTTCCCAATTTGAAATATTTTCTGTGTTTATATTTTAGTTAACACACCATAAACACTTACTTATATTAAACATTGTGCACACTGTATAAAACACAATGTTTGCAAAATGCGTGGAACCAGAATTTAAGCAAAGACATTTTGGTAGAACAGAGTGTCGTATTATAAACATACAAAAAAATCGTTTATAGGATTTAGTAATCATCTTATCATACTGGTCCAATAAATAAATGCATAAATAATTTTAAGAAATCTCGATTTAAACGTGAGATTGCTCTTCATTATAAAAAAATGTCAAAAATGAGTAGGCAAAAGATAAAACTAAACCTTTCTTGTTCTTTTTTTCAATTGTTTCAAATTACCGCTGTCTACCTTCGTAGCCTACTCGAAAATAGTACTTTGACCTAATAATTAACAATAAAATCGCGATATCTCGGAAAATATCAATTTTAGGTATAAAACAGTATTAATGTTTTCGAAAGAGAATTAAATTTTCTATAAGACGTTGTAAAAAAATATAAGGGGTTGTATTTAAAAAAAATGAGTTATCGATGTTTAAAGTTTCACAAGTTTGACCAAGCGTAAAAAACGCCCTGTATAATATTTTAAAAATGTAGGTGGTGCAAAGTGTTACATAATCTATTGTCAATCTTAACTCTAAGCGAATTTCTTCAGACTTCTCAAAGTTTTTAAATGTTGAAAATTTTTGAAAATACTGAATTTTCATGAAAATGCGATTTTCACGAGAACGGTTGACTTTAGACCCATATGACCTTTTACATTTTTTAAATTAAATTTAAAGAGGAATTCAAAAATGTAAAAATATACAGGGTGTTCCATAAGAAAAAGTATAACTTTGATATGCCACACTTTTTTGGAGCACCCTGTATGTTTGAAAATATTTTTAAAATGTAGCCCTTATTGACTTACATAATCTAACTGCGACAGAAATTGAAAAATATAAAGCGTTTTGCCATAAAACTCCGACGCGTCCGTCGTGACTCACCCTGTATATTTGTTGCCAAAAATTACCGAGTGATGGCTGATTTTGTAATAATGTCTTTATCAAAGTTTGCCATCATTTCGTAAACAAGTAAACTTTGCAATTAATTAACAACTAAACGTCATATCCAAGTAAATTCTGCAGCAGCTATTACGCTTTAAACGCTTACAATGTAAAGTTCTAACATATTAAATTTTCAGTGTTCAAATTTAGCCATGTCCCAATACACAATAAACAGTTATAAAATAAAAAAGAATACACGGATTTACTACAAAGATAAAAAAAATTCTTGGATATGATGTTCAGTAATAATTGCATTTACGAAATTATGACAAACTTTGATAAGGATATTTTTACAAAATTAGCTATAACCCGATTATTTTTTGCAACAAATATGTAAAACTATATATTTTTGAAAAGGTAAATAAATACTCTTTCATATAAAGTCATGGCCAACTAGAATTTCCATTTAAAAAAATATAAGTTTACTTCATATCTCAAAAGTCAAGGTCACTCCAAATTTTTTTATTATGTTTTTAAATTAACCATTGGAATCTGTATAAAAAATCGTTATACGTTTTTGTTCTATTTTAATAAATAAAGAAGTTAAAGTGAATTTTAAAAAACAATGAAATTTTATTTTTCGTCTGTACTGCCAAAACGGAAAGTGATATAAAAAATCTGATTACATAAGCGTTCTTTTCTCAAAAACAAAATGCCCAAAAGACCGATATCAGATTTTGCCAACCGAGGTACCTACTCCGTAAAACATTCGAATTTGGTCCACCCTGTATACCTATTTCTTGTAGTTTTTACAAATCGTAAATCGTTAATCATCAACGTTAAATGTCATATATTTAACTTTCAAAAATAATGTGACGATTACACCGGCTGTTCACGTTGTCCATACCAATGTATTTTAGCTGTCTATAATTTAATCGCCTGATTAGAAAGAGAGGATGGTTATCTGTACCGTTCCCTATGTTAAAAAATAAATGAAAGTATTAGAAATTTAGCTATTTGTACCTATATGACTAAAGTAAAGACCTTACAACCTTCGCCAAAAACAATCACTTAAAATGACTAGCATAAGTACCTACCACGCGGTTAATTTTTTTTATTTGATTTAAATTTAAAAAATGTTGCGATGAGATCTTTTATTGTAAAACTTTAATTTTAATTTGGTTAAATACAACAAGGAAACCTACAGAGGATACTTGTTTTAACGTGATTTAATAACAGCTTAATTTCCTGCAGTTAATTAAAACAGCGCTAGTTCATGCTAATATTTACTGTAAAACAATTGCTCGCGTATAAGCTGCATAAGCCAATTGTTATTTACGACCAATTGAAAAGTGAACCTCCGCCAAGCCTTTAAATTCGCATAGCTAGTTCTTTATACTTTAACTCCAGCGATTCTATTATTCACCGAAATGAAACAAAGCACAAAAGTTTCATCATATTATCTAATAGTATGAAATATAGAATTTTTCGTTAACGACTTGCTGATTGGATTTTTATTACTTCCGCAAAATAATACTGAATAATGGTTCTTGGCAAACAGAACTCTAATAACCATAAAAAGGCTTTCGTAGGAACATGTTTTATTGCGTTCTCGACACACTATTGAAAATAAATCACCGAGAAGTTGATTCGTGGCATCAAGTAGGAAAATAGGTCACAGCTTTAATGAAAACGGTTTGCTCTAACCTTTTAACCCTATTAAAACATCTTAGAAAAATTATCGTTTATATGTGCAGTACAAACACAGCCGTTTGTGTATATAGCCCGAAAGCTCGCGCGGAATTTCATATTTTCTAAACGCAAATGCATTTCATTTCGCTGTTTTCATTAGAACCATACAAAAAAACTGCTTAAAGATCGAACCACGTAGGTAACAATGGCAAAAAAGAATGACTGTGTTGCAAATTGCATGGAAAATGGAAAGTTTCAGAAATAGAATCAAAGTCATAAAAAGCATTAAGGTGGGAATATGCGATTTTATGATATTTCACATATTACAAAAGTCGTAAATAAACTTTACCAATATCAAATCGTATTGCTTAAAGTTAACTCATTTATGTGCTGATATACATAGTATTTAATAAAGTTAATATGCTTTGAATATTATAGAAGTTAAAAATATTTAAATCATAAGTAAAAGGGGGCTTCAGACGATCAATATACAGTGTCCCAAATTCGAGTCATGGGGATCTCGCTTATCTTGAGAGCTACGAGGTCGATTAACTAAGTGCAAACTTGCGAAATTAGATGCTTATCAAATATCGGCAAAAAAAAATTTATAGCTGTCTTAGTTCAAAAGTTGTTCAAGAAAAATTGAAAAAAATATTTTCGTTTTTTTGCCCTTTTTTAAGATATCGATAATCTGAAAGCACTTCTCCATAGCAACTTCTTACGCTTTATATTTTGAGATAAGATAAAATTTCCAACAACGTTTCGTCTCTTCAGAAACATCAACTTAATTTTTTTAAATACGGCGAAAATAATTTTATGTCATAGTCGGATAGCATTTTTTCTTCTGATTTCAATGATATATGACACTTAATATCTAAAATGATCTGTGCTTCGATCACTTAGTTTTTTTCTTGATTTATTAACAAAAAGTCCTACCGTATAAAATGTTTCTCAGTCTCTATTGCTGCAGGTGAAATGGTCTTGAAAGCATCTAGCAGCAAAGAAACATCGTTTTTATCTATAAAATTTCATTTATAAGCTGTTTTGCTTCGCATTACCAGGGTACACAAAAATAAAACTGTAAAAGTATTTTGAAGATACTAAATTTGTCATGGAGACCGAGCTTCTTTACCCCAAACTAAAAGCAAAAATATAAGAGACAAAAATTTTTGGTAATAAAAATAAAGTTTTTACATAATTTACTGTTAGTGAAGATATTTATAATAAATAATATAATAATATAAATAATAATGTATAATAATATAAAAAAGTTATGATAGTATTTCAAAGATTTTAGCTCAAAATAAACGAAATAACCCTACTAAATACTCCCATCGCCATCTTTAAGAACTTACGATTCAAAAATGCTAAATGCTTTTTATGGTATTTATTAGAATTTTGCGCAAAGCACATAAAATAGTTTAATAATCCTTCACTATGTTTTAAATCTCCTGAAATAGCATATGAGTAGTTCGTATTACAAATGAAATTGAAAGTTTTAATGGAATGAGCGAGTTAACACGTTCAGTGCCGGCCATGAATTTATAGGCGCATTCGTAGGCCCGGCCAATATTTTATATAAAGTTCATTCAACGCACCACTTGAAATTCAGAACCTCATATGAAGCGCCAGTGAAACAGCTAAGCATTATATTTTATATTTACCAGGACGCATACCTTGCGTCCGCGGCGCATCGAATGAGTGTCGCTAGGACGCAACGTATGCGTCCGCGGCGCTAAACGTGTTAAGCCAGCAGGGATAAATCAATTTATTCTCTTACAACTTTATACGGGAGATTTCAACCGGAACTGATTGAAAATCTTTAACAACGATTTGTTAATGCAATTAAAATGTAATCAGTCCCAGATTTCGTTCCTAACCGCGTTAGATGTTCTATTGTAATTGTATATTTGGAAATCAATTACTTTTAGTGTTTTTAAAATTTGTACAATGATTTTTTCGCTTGGTTTCATACTGATGCCCATAACTTTATTTACTTTTCTGCCATAAGCTAGCGTGTATGTTTTAATGTGAAAAACATGGGGATTTCAGAAACCGCTAGAGATAGAAGGATGGTTATATTAGCAAGAATGCGTTTACTTGCTTAGTGAGAATCTTAACTGAAATCTTGCGAATTGCGGTGCACACGAACTGCAGAAATTCTACTCCCATTATTACCAACTTTTATGACCATTAAACCCTTGATTATATGGATAGATTTCTAATTTAATGTTCCAAGAATTAATTCTAGAATTTGCTCAATGAATAGTTAATTTTATAGATATAAATACGATGCGGCAGGTAAGGTAAGTGTTTAGTTATTAACATACATTTCGATCAGTGAAAAAAAAAAAGTCGAACGATACAAAGATAATTTGATTTCTCGAGTAGATTTTGTTAAATGTTGTAATTATATTTTCCGACTAAAGAAATTTTATATTAGGTAATTGCTATGTACATATTATTGACACATAATTATTTTTTTTCCATTCAATTTAAGTGGTGAATATTTAGAAATACTCCAACCATTTCTGACCGCTTACCTGATTACGAAATTCCAGGAAAGAATTTTTGCAGTTCGTGTATCGGTTTAGCTCTACTGCTTAATTACTTACTGCAGTTCGAGTGGTACTTGAGTACAAGTGATTAAAATTGCTACAGTTCGAAAACGTGTCCACGAATAGTGCTCAACGGCTAAAATATCCTGAAAAAAACTGAGAAACGTAATTTTCTTGTTTCCTTTATAACTGTTGTAAGATCAACATAAACAATCTAAAATTTAGCATTGCAAGAATAAAAAAAGCGTTTACATTATTAACCTAGCTTAAAAGCAAGCTAAGTTAATATACTGACAAACGTCAACATTTTAATTTCTTATGGGCGCCACATAAATTTGTATACCATCAGTTAACGAATTTTATGATAAATACATTGACTAAACACTTTTTAAAATAAGTACATAACAAAAACGTATAGGTTATAAACAAATTTATCAACTTAAATAAAATTAAGAAAAGTTAGAAAGAATTTAAAAGCTAACTTTAATTTAAGAATTTTGCTTGAGTTAAGTAGGAGTATTTCTAAAAATATAAGCCATTAATACCTAGGGTATTAATTTCAGATAGTTAAACTAGATAGTCGTGAAAAATAACGTTTCTACTTGTTTTAATTTTATGCGAGTTGTTATTAACAAAGAAAGTGTAGTTTTTATGTAAAATGAGCGATTAAACTAATTTTATAATACTATTAAAAAACTAATATAAGTTTATGACATACCATTATCATAAAGTGTGTTATATATAGCGAGGAAATAAAGTTTTCACGACACGCAAAAACGAGGAGACATCTTCCGAAACATCGCACAGCATCAAAAAGAACGCTAGCAATAAAATATAAAAAACCCAAGAAAACTGTTTGATTTTAAATAATAAAAATTTTGATCAGCAGAAAGTGTATCAAAGAAAAAAGTAAATTTAGGGAGAAACAAAATAAAATTATTTGTTTTACAATCTAAGATTTAGAATGTTCACCAAAATATCTAAAAATAGTTATTAATTGGTTGTTTTATTTTGCTATCTATTGTAAAACAAAACTATTCGTTGTTTAAGTTACTTATGAAAAACCACGTTATTAAATAGCTGTTTGTTTTAATATTCAAGCTTGACTTAAGTTTCAATGTAGTTTTCGAGAAATGTAAACTGCCGTTTTTTAAAACAAAATTATTTAAACTTTTTCGTAAAAAATGTATTAAAATTTAACCACTTTATGTAGCATATCGAAAAATAATAATATTTGAGCACTTGATACAAAAAAATTAATAATAAATGTTTTTTATCGAATAAGTATTATACTTTTATTTGTTCCTGGAGTATTTTTATTATCTTGTTATCTTTTTTTACATTATTTTATTTATCAGATGTATGGGCGGCAGTGACAGATACATTAAGAAGAAACAATATGGGCATCAGTATACAAAGGACAAAACTATGGTTATAACCAAAGATCATGTAACGGTTTCATTCATGCTAGATCAAGAACAAATACAGCAGGTATCAAATTTTAAATATTTAGGAACGATAATTGCAGAGAATGTTATAATAAATTGGAAAAAGAGCCAAGTAACAAAATAGCTGCAGTGTTGAAAATTTACCACGCCACTAGTAAATGCTTGATAAGTAAGAAGGAGACTTCAAAATAAACTAGAACGCCAGTATTTAATGCAGTATACTTACCATTTCTTACTTACAGTTTAGAAAATTGGTTAACAAGAAAGCAAAAACAAAGGATACAAATGCAGTAAATGAGATTTTTGAGAAGAATAGATGGATGTTGACTAATAGATAAGATTAGCAACGATAAAAACAGAAAAAAACTAGGAGTAAAAGGCAAAGTAAAAGATAGAGGCAAATAAATTAAGGTGGCTGGGATATCTACTACGCATGCCAGAAAGTAGGCACGCTAAAATGGGACGAAATTTGAGGAAAAAAGAAATAGAAAAGGACAAAAAACACAACAGAAAACGTAGACTAGAAAAACATGGGGCCAACTGGAGAGATGTGCCAGAGCTAGCAAATGATAGACAGGGACAAGAAAACATAATTAAGAACTAGGAAAATATACCTTGACAACATAAGATACTAGGACCCGATAAAGAATAAGAAAAAATATAAATTTTAATACAAACTGAAAAAATCTGTTTCCATGATGTTATTAATTAACTTAAAAATATCATTACCTATCAAATACGTTTTTGAGATTAAAAAAATATAAATTTGGTACCACGTGTTGCGATATCTTAAAATTTTGCACGAAATTTTTTGAATTTTAAAAATGAGATTAAACAAAAGTTTATTGATTCTTTAATAAAAATAAACGATTACTTGGGTTAAAAATTGGTCTTTGTATTAATTTGTATTTTTAAATAAATCACTAAAATATTCCAACAATTTATCAAATCTATTTATTGCCCACCATTTAGTTAGATATATCATCACTATTGAATTTTTGGCAAAAGTTCTGTAATAATTTAATTTTTACTTTTTCATTTATATTCAGTTATAAGCTACCAAACATTTAATGGCCATATAATATATATAATCCATTCCCTCTTTTACCCATATAAGGCGAAAATTTTGTTTGCATCGACTTGTTACCCTTAGGTAAAGATTTGAATACGTACTACGTACACCCAACTCTTTTTTTACACGGAGGATACTTTCCTCAAAAAATCGTGTAAATAAAAAAACGTGCAAATAAAGTTTTCTATAGTAAAATGGAAGTAATACGTTCCAATTAATAAAAAAAAAACGTGTAAAAAAATAACGAAAAAATAAATGTATTTGAGTACATACTTATCTACATAAAATACGTACATTTACATACATATTTGACAACAAAATAAAATTCATTCACATTTTTATTATATTCTAACTAAAATAAAATTAATATCATAATATCACATATATATTACAAAAATAATAAATTAAACATTTTCAATAAAACAATACCTACTAGATATAATATGTATTAGTTATTATTCATCGCTACTTGATAATAATCGCATATGTTTACAACCAGGTGGAGCAAAATCACTACCCTCGCTATCCTCGCTAGAGAGATCTACCACATCTACCAAGTTTAAATCCAATGAAGATTTTCGTCCAGTTGTAACATTTTGAACAGATTGACTATCATCTGAAAGTTCTTGCGGTTTTGATATTTTTGTAAGAAAATCTGTTATTTTCTTTTGCTCTTTTGGTTTAACAAGTTCCTTGTACAATTCTTGATACCCAGCCAAACACATCTTTAGATCTCGTTGGAATTTTAGAGCGCGTTCTTCATTTGGATCAACGTTTAAAAAATGATTTTCCATACTGGTACCAAGTTTTAGGCCCTCAGCAATCAAAGTTGCAGTTAATTGAGGAACTTCACCTTCATCCTCTTTATCAGTATCATTGTTATGTGTTATTAATTCAATTAAATCATCCTCATCCAGGGGTTTATCAATTATCAATTCATTGATGTCCTCAGTTTGCATGTTTTCAAAACCTTCTCCGCCGATTTCATGTGCCAACGCTATAATTTTAGAAGATTCTATCGATGTCTGTGGAATCAGGTTTTCACTCTCAACGCATTCCGACAAAATTGTTTTCCAGCATGCATTTAATGTAGATGCCTTTATCTGCTGTACGGCCAAAGAAGCATATGTAATGCAATCCATGATTGAATATTTTTTCCAAGCTTCAACGATCTTAACGTTGTCTTTCTCAATCGCATTCAAAATATGCTTGAAGGCTAATTTAATGTAATAAACCTTGAACGTAGCGATTATTCCCTGATCCAATGGTTGAATCAGGGAAGTGGTATTGGGTGGCAAAAACAATACCTGAACATTTGGATGCTCTAATACTGGATGACTAGGCGCATTATCAACAAGTAAAAGCACTTTAAAATCAAGTTTCATTTCCTTCATGTATTTTCGAACTTCAGGAACAAAGCATTTCTTAAACCATTCAGCAAATAGACCTGCTGTCATCCATGCTTTTTTATTTGCCATCCAATGAACTGGCAATTGTTTAATGTTTTTCCCTTTCATAGCACGTGGCATTATTGCTCGGTTTATCACCGGAGGTTTTAAGATTCGGTCACCAGAAGCATTGCTACAAAGCAAAAATGTGACCCGATCTTTAGAAACTTTAAAACCACTAGCAGATTTTTCTGATTTTGCTATAAATGTCCTGGAAGGCATTTTCTTCCAGTATAGACCTGTTTCGTCTGCGTTAAAAACCTGGTCAGGAATATAGCCATTCTCTGTTATTATTTTGGCTAGTTTTTCTGGAAAGCTCTTGGCAGCGTTTTCATCCGCAGACGCAACTTCCCCTTTCATTTTTATATTGTGAAATGCATTTCTTTTTAAAAATCCTGTCATCCATCCTTCACTAGCAGAAAATTCCTTTTTTTTACCTTGTTTTGATTGAAGACTTATTAATGGTTCCGATTCTTGTAGTTTTTCATAAATTCGTAGTGCCTTCTCCTTTATCATATTTCCATCTACAGGTACCCTTTTTTGCACCAAATCCTCAATCCAAAGCACCAAAAAATTTTCCATTTTTTCTAAGACGGAATCTCTACTGTACGATGATGTTTTTGAGCTAAGTTTTGATCCGCAGATGGTAGACTTTCGTATAGCATTCTCATTTTTCTTAATTGTTCTTACAGTTGCTTCGTTTAAGCCAAAACTTTTACCCACAGATGTTGAACCTTCACCACTCGCAAGGCGGTCCAAGATTTTAATTTTTGTTTCTAACGAAATTGCTTTTCTTTTTCTTCCCTTTGCAATTTTAGACATTGTAAAGTCGTAATCTACCGTAAAAATTCTAATTACGATACATACCACAAAGTTTAAAAAAAATTCATATCTACCTTTTTATTCTTTAATACACCTGATAGCAAGACCTATGCACTTCACTGTGACGTAAACGTTATGTGCTAAAAAGCTAATGATGCTTCAAAAATGAACTGATGCAATACCTGAAAACCTGGCGCAAGCTCACATTGACGATAATTTCAAATTGTTTGCACCGTGTTAAAGTAAATTAATCCGTGTAAAAAAAAAGGGATACGGTTTTTCCGCTGACCGTGTTATTTCAAAATCGTGTTAAAAAGGACCGTGTAAAAAAAGAGTTAGGTGTACCTATTTGTGGAAACCTTGTTCGCCATCCGTACAAAAGAAAAATAAGTAGTATCCTGACTCTTTGATAACGCAAAATGATTTTTAAACGGTTCATGCTCACATACTTTTTAATTTCCTATTTAGTTCGTTCTAAAATGCATACTGCTAAGCTAAAAGCTAATTCCATTATTTTTTTTATATTTTAAAAGCTCTTTCACATTAACTTTCAACTTTAATAGTATTTTTTACTATTTAACTTTGTAACGAGGAAATCATTATTTTATAACTCTTTTTAAAATGGTCGACAAGAGTGTTTTTGGTCAATTTCTTATATTTATCTACATATTCGTGAAGTCAATAATACAATATAATACATTTTTGACGTTTTTTCGTTAACTTTATTAAACATTTTAAATTGACTTTTCTCTTATCCATATTATTATTATTTATTTATGAGTATTTCGCTTAATATTCAAGATAGAAAAACAGTTAATTTACCAAACACGTGAAGTTTTCTGGGGCAAAGTCAGAACCGTCTTCAAAAATATTTTATCATTTACGGTTTCTGAGTTATTTAAAAAAAAGTTTTTTGTTGTATTTATAATATGTCAGGTGTCCGTAATTGTTGTAAATAGTGAAAAAATGTATGAAGATTATTTTTAATTATTTTTATATAAAATTCGATTGTACCACAAAAAAAAAATTACGCTCGCCGTTAAAAATTATGATACAAACTTACCTTTTTGTAAATAGAAGCTTTAGTTGGCTATGACCTATTTATATTTCTTATTTTTTTCTCATTCCAAATATATGAGGGTTGATAGATATTTTTAATAATACGCAAGTTACGAAGGATTTTTAGTTTTTTTTTAAAAAAAAACATAATAGACTATAAAAAAAAATGTTGTAAAACCTTTCAAAACTCATCTAGTACAAGTTACAAAGGTTTTTTTATGTGTTGTTTAGATTAAAATAATAAATGTTTAAACATAAGATAATAATATAGTCAGAATCAGCAGTTATGTAGTATATTGTTGTTTATCTTATGTTTAAATTTAAAAAAAAAAAACTAAAAGCCTCCGAACTTGCGTATTATTGAAAAAGACTACATCATACTTTGCATATTTAGAATAATAAAAGAAAAAGGAATTTAAATAGGTCATTGCTAACTAAAGTTTCCATTAAAAAAAAAAGGTTTTATTATTTCCGCAGAGGTGGTCCCCTTTCGGGTTCCTGTACTGCGACCTATTGGTCTATTGTACCCTCTGGTGATAGCCCCTTAAAGAAGTCCTGTGCTTTTGAAAAACTCTAGGATTTTCTTTAAGGATGTTTTTCTTAACTCTTCTTGGTTGGCTTTTTCTATCCCTAGAAGTCTGCGCCGGTAGGGTGTGAATCCTTCACACTGGCATATTACGTGAAGAGGAGTTTCTTCTTCTTCACCACATCCTCTACATATAGGTCTCAGAGGCCTTTTATGTAGAAGTGTTTGTTTGGCCCACAGTGTCCTGTAACGAGTCCTGTGGCTGCTCTGATGTCTGCTCTGCTCATCCTGAGCATTTCTTCTGTCTTCTCTTTAGAGACCATTGACAGGATAGCCTTGGAATGGGCTTGTCCTGCAACTTTTTTCCAATGAGCATTGTGCCCTTGTATTAATATGTCAGTAAGACACCGCTTGGCTGTTCCATATGATGTACTAACTGCGGGTTCTGGTCCGAAGAAAGGTGTCTCGCTGCCAATTTTGGCTAGGCGATCTGCCTTCTCGTTCCCTGGTATATTAGTGTGCCCTGGGCACCATACCAGTTTAACATTATTCCTGCTTCCCAGCACGTTGAGTGCTTGTATGCAGTTCAGAACATGTCCTGAGTTTACTTCCGATGAGCCAAGAGCTTTTAACGCTGCTTGGCTGTCGGATACTATGAAGATTCTTTCATTATCAAAATCTCTTTCTAATAGTGTTTCTGCACATAAGTGCATTGCATACACCTCGGCTTGAAATATGGTTGCACACTGTCCAAGGCTTACAGAAAAAAAAGGTTAGTTTGTGTCATAACTTTTTAATGACGATCATAATTTGTTTTAGTACCCATATTTACATAAAAATATCTAAAAATAGTTTTCTTAACTTTTTTTGATATTTCCAACAATAAAGGAGATAATCAAGATGTTATTTGTCTATAAAACTGATTAAACTTGACTTAATCTTAATTAAAATACCTGCTTTTAAATGGACTTATAGTATACACTCAAATCCAGCCATTTTGTTATTAAAGTTGATACCATTCTGCGCAGTAAAAATCTAACTGGAAAATGTGCATATTATACCCAGTTCCCAATATGTAAAAAAAAAAATTTAATTTAAAATTCAACTATTATTTTCTGATTATCAACATTAAAAATTAGAAGTTAGGTATTTGTAAGTTATACAAAGACCTTAATCACGTGTTGTTAAAACTCAGCCTGCTTAGTTTATAAGCTGCCATAGCCAACTTTTCAATTATGCATGAGCTCAATTTTTATGTTCCCGTTGAAGATTTTTGTCATGAATGCCAAGATTATCAAACTTTAGAAATTTGTACCGATAAACACGGATTTTCGCCTTGGATGACATTATCGGTGGGACATTTCGGATGATTTAGAAAGTTAGAAAAAAATGATTGGACATTATTGACTTTGATTTATGGTAAGGAATCTAGTTGTGAAAAGATAAAACCTGTATGTAGTAAATCGAATGTTAGTAAGTGAAAAACTATAAATTATTATTATATTATGAAATATCTTAAATTATTTAAGTTTTTTGTGTTTAATTCAGTAAAGCCAGTTTATTTATGTAATGTTTTATTTTTCTTTTCAATGGCTACTTTGATTATACTTAACAAAAACAATAATATTGTAATAGTAAAAACTTACTTATTTTTAAAGATAAACCTAACAACCCATACATCAGTGAAACGAGAAAAAAATTTCTTTTCAATGAAGTCATAGCCAACTATAATTGCGACTTAAAATATTCAAGTTTGGCTTATATCTCAAAAATCAAGTGTGCCATGACCTTTTAGATATTATTTTCTAATTTTACGTAAAAATATCTTTCAGAATCATTTCACATTTTGATATTAACGTAGGTGACTATAAAATTATTCACCGTTAAAAAAATCGTCTGTTTTAAGTTTTTTTTTTAATATTTAAAAAGGTTGACTGTGTAGGTCAAATGTCAAAATGGCATTAAATTCGTCTTGAAATTCTGTCTAACTTTAAATTTATTATGCCAATGTTATTAATTTAAAATAATTTTATTTTATACTTTTTTCTTAATTTTTATTGTTTGGCTGTAAATTATTCATTACCCAATATAAAAAACTCAAAAAATAAACTAAAAACTTTCGTAAAGAAACACGTAGTTTCTATTTTATGGGTAATAGTTTCTCTATTTTATTATAAATTAGAGGAATGTGGTGGGGCGGTTGGCTTGTTGGATTGTCTGACCACCCCACCGTTCCAACTGTCGTGTTTGTCGGGTGACAGACTACACATTAAACGATTTATCGGAATGGTCGGTCGGTTGTCCCAGCAAATTGGTTGGTGAGTAGAAGCCTTAAAACATTAATTGAAGATTATAAAAAAGCCACATATACAGAAAAACAGCATTAACTAAAGATCTCTTAGAGCAATCCAGAATGGTAGCAAAGCGTGTAAAAATTTGCCATGAAACTTTGAATCTAATCAGTAATGGCGCAAACTAAACATTTTTCTTGTCATGAAACTGACTGAAAAATATGTACAAGTAATTCAACATCTATTGTCTACACCTGACTTGGCAACATAAATTAAAATCTTAGTAAATAATAACCGTGTTATTTATTCACAATAAATTTAGCTTGACACAGCATGACACTAGCTACAATGTTAAATTAATAAATGGAAAATTTGGCATACAATGGCATAAAAGTAGGTATTATAAATAAGTATACAAATAAAAATATGTATTTACTCCAACATAAATATTTTTTAAGTAAAACACAATTCTTCTCCTTCATAAAATAATAAACTATGTTATGGTTTCCAATCGATGAGTTTTTGTTTTCGTGTAATCCGAGTTTTTGATTATCCGAGGTTCCACATTGTCTTGGATAATCTGGACCATTGTTTCTCAAAATGTGGTTCTCGGACCCCTAGGGGTCCCTAAGTCTTTTTGAACGGGTCCCTCAAGCCTTCAAAAATGATCCAGATTTATTATTGATTACAAATTTCATTATTTATCTGTGAATTTCAAGCAGGGACTAAAAACGAAAAAAATTCCGTTTGTTTCTGTTCGGAACGAAAACGAAATATATCGTTTTTGTTCTTTTCGTTCTAACCGAAAAAATTCTTTTTTCGTTTTCGTGAACCGAAATAATAACGGTTAAAACCGGTTTTACAATATTTTTTTTGTCGTCAAACAATCATTTTTTTTTCTAGTCACCGGAACCCTCTATAAATACGATAACAATATTTGCGTCTCAACTAAAATATAAACGATGACGATGGGGTTTGATGCTCACGGACAGCATATTTTAGACTGGCGAACCATCGCCATATTAAATTTACCAAATCGTTTAACACATTAACATTTAACCATTTTATTAAGTTTAACACCCGTAAGGTGCAAAAATACAACGTGATTAGGTTAAATTAGACACACGATTTTTATCTAAAAATATGAAAATATAGCAAGTGCTGTTTAAATTTGTTTTTAGTACTAAAAATCTATGCATTTGAATTAAATAAGATCCTGCTGTAATTATTTAAAAAGACAAAAGAATGAATTCAAGTGGATAATTTACTAAATGTTATAAATAAAAAAGATATTTAAAAAAAACTTATATTAACTTGAAATATAACTTTATAGTTTGTACATACCATACAATATACATTTTCACATTCCGTTAAATCTAACTAGCAACACATCTTCCAATAAATTTTCTTTTACATTAGTCCTTTTCGAAGTAAGAATAAATTTTACAATTATTATGTCTAAACGCTAATAAAGCATACACATTGATAATATATATCCAATCAAGTGTATATTCTATATTGATGATCTAAAAAACAAACTAGAAATAGAGAATATCTGTACCGTTAATTGTGTTACACGAAATTGCAAGTATAAACAATAAAGTTGTTAATACATATTCACGTAAATATGTGGAGAAAAGTGAAGCTCAATTATTTCAAGTGAGATTTTTTACTGCCTCGTGGAGTCTCCCCAGCACAGAAGGTAAATTCGCGTTTGTGTTTAACAAATAAAATTGAAATAGCGACAAAACCGGTTAAAACCGGTTTTGGAAAATATTTATTTGGTTTTCGTTCTTTAACGAAAAATAATACTTTCGTTTTCGTTTTCGTTCCGTTCTCAGTCCCTGATTTCAAGTCTTCAAAAAATCACGATAAATTGTAATAAAAATAGAAAACGAAAATACTGTCTACAATACAATTTGCAGGGGTGCTCTTTAAGGCTTTACTTTTAAAGAGGTCTTTTTAAGTGAAAAGTTTGAGAACCACGGATCAAGACTATATTGTAATTGCAATATGAAATGAAGTCTTGAATGTAAAGGTATTTTTGTGCGATCGTAATAGAAACAGCTGTTTGACGGACGCGTTAGCAGCCATAAAGTACTGCATTATCGGCGTTATCCTTAGCAACGGCCGTAAAAGTTACTTTTCAGGCCGTTACCCTTGGCAACGGCCGAAAAAGTAACTTTTACGGCCGTTGCTAAGGAGAGGGCCGGTAATGCAGTACATATAGGGATTGTAATACCGGTAAACCGGTCAATCGCAAAAAATACTCTTCAAATTTTACCAGTAATTTGCCAGTTTTTAACCGGTAATTCCGGTAATTTTACAATATCTTTCTAATCATGATAAAAATCTAAATCAAATAATCGAAAAAAAATTGACGTATTTTCAAAGAGAAAAAATAAGGGGAAAGCATACAAATGGCATATGATTGTTTGATTGTTTACTCACTACTCGACCAACAAGTGTAGTAGAATCCGAAAAAGATTTTTCGGCGGCTGGATTATTTTGTACAAAAATTAGGTCGCAATTTGGAGACGATAGTTAAAATAACTTATATTTTCTACGTAGTTAATTTTTAAGAAAAGTTTAAAATAAAAAATATTGTTAATAGTTTGACAACATAGGTATATTATGTTAAATTATTTTATATTTTATGTTCAGAATAGTTTTATTTTCATGTGTTTTTTGTAATGCTGTATTGTATTTTTTGTAATATTTTTATTTTATATATTATATACAGGGTGTCCCAGATTACATTTCCAGCATGGGGATCTCGCTTATTATAAAAGATACAGGTTTGTTTCAATTAGATGAATTATTCCTTAGTATTAGAGGAGCTACAAACAATTTTTAAAAGTACAAAATTTCTCGTGCTTCAGATGTTATAGCAAAAAATATGAAAATGTCCAATTTCTTTTTTCTCTCATAACTTTTTTGTCTTAATCATTAGAACAATTTTATTTGTACTTTCTTAAGGCACTTTTTAATGGAGAATGTAACTGTTATTTTAGATTATTTTTAACACCTACCATTTTCGAGATATTACCCCTAACTTCATTTTTTCTTATGGGCCGCGAAGTTGGCTATGGAATAGTTGAATGTGCTTTTTTTTCCTCTTTACAATGAGATATTATTTGCTACATTTATTTTTAAAATAAGTCACAAAATCAAGAAAAATCGTATTTTACCCAACACTTATCAAGTTATCTATGAAAATAAAAACAAAAAACAACTAATTAAGTGTCAAATAACAGTTACTATTTGTCTGCGGTATCATTTATGAAAATTTAATAGTATTGTTTGTAATTTGAGAGTCTTTGTAGTAATTGTTATAATGATAGCAACATTTAAAAATAGCGATTAATTTGACATGTTGAGATGCTACATTCTTTGCCATAAAAACTGTGAAGAAGCTGAGCGAATGTAATTAGAGCTATATCCCGAGAAAAGGCAACGAAGGATGCGTAATTACAAAAATTTGGAAATAAATTTAAAAGTATATGGTTTTTTCGACAAACCAACCAAAAATCCAAAACAAATCAATAATTAATTAGAATTATTTATTTTACACAGTTTCTATTGTAAATAATGTGGCATTTCAACATATACAATTTTTAATTAGTTGTAAATGTGCTCATAATTATATGATAACAAATTTGCTACAAAGACTATCGAATTATACAACAATACTATAAAATTCTAATAAATGGTACCGCAGACAAATGGTAACTGTCATTTGACACATAATTAGTTGTTTTTTGTTTTTTTATTATAGATAGCTTGATAAGTGATAGGTAAAATACGATTTTTCTTGATTTTGTGACTTATTTATAAAAATAAACGTAGCAAGTAATATCTCATTTTAAAGAGAAAAAAAAAGCACATTTAACTATTCCATAGCCAACTTTGCGGCCCATAAGAAAAAATGAAGTTAGGGGTAATATCTCGAAAATGGTAGGTGTTAAAAATAATCTAAAATAACAGTTACATTCTCCATTAAAAAGTGCCTTAAGAAAGTACAAATAAAATTGTTCTAATGATTACGACAAAAAAGTTATGAGAGAAAAAAGAAATTGGACATTTTCATATTTTTTGCTATAACATCTGAAGTACGAGGAATTTTGTACTTTTAAAAATTGATTGTGCCTCCTCTCATACCAAGGAACAATTCATCTAATTTAAGCAAACCTGTATCTCTTATAATAAGCGAGATCCCCATGCTGGAAATGTAATCTGGGACACCCTGTATAGTCATTTTATATAGTGTTATATTAATATTACATAAAAATATATTAGATACGCTAATGGCTGTTAACTAATATATTGTATGAAACTAATTGGGATAGTTTAGGCTTCAATGTATATAAATATATTTATTTTTAATATGGTTTTCGGAGTTTATCCGGGTAATATTTAAATTGGCTCGACGTTTCGGCAAGCTCTCACTATAGGGGAGACGCGGATAAACTCCGAAAACTACATTAAAAATGTTAGTAACCGCAAAAAATCTAAAAAGAAACAGTATAATATAAATATATATAATAATATGATTTACCGGTAAATTACCGGTAAACCGGTTTTGATTGACAGTTTTACCGAATTACCGGTAATTCAAAAAGTCGGTAAATTTACAATCCCTAAGTACATACACCGTCATCTGTCAGTGACAGAATGTCACGTAGTTTCTAACCTATAATTTTGAAAATTACTAAAAATTTAAATTGTTTTTAATTCGATCGCACAAAAGATGTAATAGGCACCTCGGTCAAAACGTACTTTTTCGGCCTTACCAGACGCGGCCGGAAAAGTTACTTTTTTTGGCCTTGATACATAAATAACTTTTGTGCGATGTTAAAGTTATTACAGTAATGGGTCGTCATATCACAAACGGCAAACGTAGTACGCTCAAAAACCTTCTTATGTTAATTGCCAAATAAGTTCTTGTGCTAAAACAGGGTTAAACATTAGAAACGCTACTAAAGCAGAGCTTTGTTTGAAGTAAACAGCGAACTTGGACTTTAAACACAAATCTAGCTACAGCATGAAAGCCAGTCATTAAGAATATGGCTCAGTACCAGGTATATAATGTAAATTCAGAGACCACTGTAGTTCAAAGACTACATGAAACAAGAAAACTTTAAACCTTGTACACGGACTCGTCTCCTAAGACCAGGATTTGCTGTATGGAATGTAATGCAATGTAGAGAGGATTATAGAATTAACTGGCACCTTACTAAAGGTAAAGAGGCGAGAATATGCTATTATTCAATTTTCAAGCTAACATCACACAGATTAAACTGGATATCCCTCGGTAATGTAATTGAGCTGTGATACGGAAAATTTCACAAATGTTGGATTATAATTGAAACCGATTTTAGTCATTACTTTGGGATGTATTATATGTAACACTATGGAGACAAAGTTAACATATACTTTTATCAGTGGTGGCTCGTGTACATAGAGCTCTGCGCAAAAATAACGAAAAAAATTTCAATCGTTTAATTCTTATATTACGCGTTTTGTTAATTAGATAGATATAATAAAAGCAAACCAATCAAACTAATTTTAAGCAGGGACTTAAAAAAAAATATATTTCGTGCGTTCATGATCGTTAAGCTTCCACAAAAAAAAATCGTTTCCGTTTTCATGAACCAAAATCAAACAACGCTTAATGCATCAATGCGATAGGACCTCAATTGTTTAAATATTTAATTATTAAGTTTATAAATACTTCATATGTAAATGTTATATGTAAATTCACGCAATTTGACTTTAAATAAAAACTTATTTGGCATGAATATTTTGTACTTATGGTAATCCAATGATCAAAGTAAAATGTTTTTGATGAGCTTTAAATTCCATTTACATTTTTGTTTCTGTTTGTTTCTTAGCAATCGTTTGGTCCTGCGAAATTTAAACTGCGATAAAATTTGTTGGGTTTTGATCGTGGACGACATATTTTAGACTAGCGAATCGCTATATTAGATTACGAAATTGTTAGACATAAAATTTATTTAAAAAAAAAATTGTGCATATAATTGAGGTTAACTTTACGCCGTTAGGTTTAAAACTACAAATCAATTTTTTGAATGAAAATGTACACACGATCTAGACCTAATAATATACACTAAGAAAAGTAAAGCTCACTTGTTTAAAGTGAGATATTTTACTGCTTCGGGGGAATCCCCTGAGCACAGACGGTAAATCACTATTTGGGTTTTATAAATTTTTTTAACTAAACCTAGATAATTAAAAGGCGTATATTGTTATGTTTAATAAACTTTATAAAGGATATTTGAAGTTCAAGTTTAAGCATGATTTCGCTTATTATAATAGCTAGGATATACCTAGGTTTAAATTTGGCAACATATTACCGTTCCACAAACCTGGAAAAAACAAAAACAACCCGGAAAACTATAGACCAATGAGCCTCCTTTCGACACTATCTAAACTTCTAGAAAAAATAATTAGTATACGCTTATTCAAAATTGTAGAAACTAAAAATATCCTGCCCAAATTCCAATTTGGGTTACGAGAAAAGTATTCTACGAACCACCAACTTTTGGGTATAACCGAAGTAATAGAAAAAGGATTTGATTTAAAACAATACACAGCAATTAGTTTTCTGGATCTACAGCAGGCTTTTGATAAAGTATGGACAGATGGACTAATTTACAAGCTAATGCAATTAGACATTCCGGCTTATTTAATTAAAACAATAACATCCTTCCTAAAAAACAGAACGTTTGCAATTAGAATTAATGGCACGTTTTCCGAGAACAAAAACGCAAAGGCAGGAGTACCTCAAGGTAGCATACTAGGCCCATTGTTATTTAACATCTACGTTCACGATATTCCAGTACCACGCAACAGCATTCTGGCTATGTTTGCTGACGATACGGCTATTATTGCCCAGCACGAGAATCTTGTTACAGCCGTATCTTACCTTCAGGGCGCAGTTAATACATTAAACGGATGGTTCAATAAATGGAGGATAAAAATAAATACTGAAAAGTCGGAATGCAAAATATTTACTTTAAGAAAAATTGTCAATCCACCCAAAATAAAAATAAATCAAAACGAAATAGAATGGAATCGCAGCGACTCGGCCATTAGGTACTTGGGAGTGTACCTAGACCAAAGATTAAAATGGGGATACCACACAAATAAAAAATTAAATGAATGCCACTCCAGACTCGCACTGCTATATCCAATCTTCAACAGAAAATCCTCACATGTTCGCTACTAATATATAAAAGTATCTTTCGACCAATTTTTACTTATTGCTGCGCAATCTGGTACAGTGCTCCTAAAATACAGTTCTCTAAACTGCAAAAGTTCCAAAATAAAGTGCTGCGAATAGAAGTTCAATCGCCATGGTTTGTAAGAAATAAACAAATTCACAAGGAACTTGGAATAAATGACGTAACAAGCTATGTCAAAAAACTAACAAAAAATGCTTTAAAAACTTAAAAACGTGTCCAAGTGCTACAGACTATACGCTGGGTCAAAAAAATATACATAAAAGACTCAAAAAAAGGCTCCCGCAAGATTCGTGCACATCAGATGAGAGCGACAACCAATAAATAACATCTAACCTTCTACATAATATGTTTATTTATAAACTTTAACACTTAGTTATTAATTAGTCACAGAGGGGGAGTGTAAGAGGTACCACCGACCTCACTAGCTATTTTTCTTTGGAGATAAGCAGATTAATTAACACAGCCATGAATAGCAACACGTTTGCTGAACGGGCTTTATTCAAATTAAAAAAAATATATATTTGGCAACGTTGATACATTTGGTGCTAATTAATAATTTTAAGTGAAATTGTAATGATCTCAAACGGTATTCGAGAAAATACGATTTTTGAAAATCGCCTATAGCGATGGAGCCGAATTGGTTGGTAATCGTACATTTTTTTTAGGTAGATTTGTTTTTGTTTTATGACAACCAAGTTTAATTTCTGTTATTGGAGCGATTTTTGGCATTATGTAAATCAAATAAAATGTATTTATTTTTTTTTTTTTTTGTAATTGGTGGTTTAAGGACGCTTCAACTACTTTGGCCATTAGCGTCCGGGAGGAGGGGGCGGGGAACAAGAAAAGGGTGGGTAACGTAAGGGTAGGTGGAAGTACTGCCACAGCATTTGCCTATAGTAGGTAGAGGGAACCACCTGAAACCTCTACGATGACAGACGGCCGTGGGATTCGAACCCACGACCTCCCGATTAAATGTATTGTTTTAAATGTATTGCTGTAGGTATTACTTGTTCATTCATTGTCAAATTTAAAAAAAATATATTCGTTTTGGACAACCTCCATAAATCGGACAGCCCGGTCTCTGTAAATTATGTCGTTTCTATGACAACCAATAACAAACTAACAATTTTAATACTCTATTATCTACTTGTTATCGTAATAAATTTGTATAAACGAACATTCGGAAAATCCATCGAAGAAGAATAATAGCGCAGTTTCTGAACATTAAGAAATGTTTGCAGTAATGCATTGCAGAAGGAGGAAATTTATATTTTCTTTAATTTAATTTAGTTTTTACAAGTTTTCACCTTATTGTTAAATTTAGTATATCGATCTTTTAAGTTAAGTCATACGTTATTTAAATGCTTTATACATATTTATTTAAGTTTCTGTAAAACATTTAAAAAAAATTATATTTTTATACTAAACAAGTAGAATTCCTGTTCACGCCATAAAAAATTAGGAGCATATCGCGTTTTTCTTCGTTATTAAAGTTCATTTAGACGTATTTATTACCATGACAAGTCAAAAAGGCTTCCAAAATATTTTTATTGGTTGTCAGAAAAATGACAACGACCGAGCGGACTGATTTGTAATGGTTGTTGCCCAAAACGCATTTTTTTTTTAGATTTTAACAATAAATGATGAAGAGGTTCAAATGTGTGTTCCGCTTGCACGGCAGACTGCTATAGTGGGATTGGCCCCCTCTTCAGTCATAATGAAGAAGTTAAATACCATTGTGTATTACATTAATGAAGTAAGAAAAAAAAGTATTTGGTCATGTGAATGACAAAAATTGCGCCCATAGGAAAAATAAAGTTGGTTGTCAAAAAACCAAAACGAATCGACCTAGAATGAATAGTGACTCCCATCCGATTCGGTTTCGAAAAGTTGCTTCGGCAATGTTTTATTTTAACACATTCGAAATACTTTGTACTCCAAAGGAGTTATAAACAATTTTCAAAAATGTTTTCGGATACCAGGATGTTTCCAATTTTTCTTTGGATTACTAATTAACATAGGATTTAGCAATTTAACCAAACCTATACCCTAGCTATTATAATAAGCGAGATCCCCATGCTTATTCTTGAATTTCAAACACCTATATCTTTGAATGGGAATTTTATATTAAATTTTTTAAATAATACAAATACGAATATATTTAAAAAAAATGAGTTACGTTATAGCATGGGGAGACAAAACGCTTAATGTAGCTTAAAATTATTGTAAGTTATGCAGTTATTAATCCCAAACAATTTTTTAATTTAAACTTTTTCAGTATTTGTTTATAACTGAAATATTAGGAAATTAGTAGGGGCACATTTCGTATACTTTTGGAAGACAAATTAAACGATAGATAATGACACTTTTTAACATCATTGACCTATTGGCTTATTATTGTTTTTTATACTCTACTGCAAAATATATGCATTGGGACTGGGACTGCAATATTGAGTGTATACAGAAATTCTTTCCTAGTTAAAATAAAAGCTTTGTATGCACTGGCTTTTTGGTATTGAGTTTTCAGAAAATATATGGCCTGTACTGAAATGATTGTTAATTTTTAATAATCCGAAATAACAAAAGTATGAATTTATACATGTTTTGCAAAATGATACAGACACAGACATAAAATAGACAAAAGAAATAAAACTTGGCTCGGGTATGAAAGCCCTTATTCTAGGATCGGTAACTGACCTAGTAGCAATAATATGCCGTTTTAAACTTAAAAAAGTAATGCTTTGCCACAATATACTTAAGAGGTAGTTCTAAAGAAAACAAATTGCATTTCTTTCATGCTTATCAAAATAAATTAACTATACCTATCAAAATATAATCTTAACGCTCTGATTACGCTGATATCAAGCCATGTCAGTATGTATTTAATCTTGTTTGGTTTGCTTGGAAATCCCTAGCAAGTGTCTCGGTTTTCTTTTGTAAATAACAATAATAAATAAATGATGGACTCGAAAGTTACTAAGGCTTAAATACCATAAATGTTTTTGTAAACATATCATTTGTAGCATTTGCGTTCTAGTAACGAGTCTGAATTCAATTTCTTTTAACAAGAACAGTTAAAATTTTTATCTGTTTTACCTACCAAGTCATCTTAGTTTGAAGTTGATTTTATTTAATTAGCATAGCAGTACCTAAACCTTGTAAAATAGAACTTGGTCTATCACCATGGTTTATTTGTCATCTCTAGTACTAAGCATAAAAACGACTTAATTTGTAGTCAGCATCTTAAATATTGGTTGTAAATTTAATAGAAGATATGATACACATACAAATCCTTGAATTTTTTACTACAATTAGCCACAGACTCGGATGTAGTTCGAAACTATTTAAAAATACGTTGTCTCGTAACTCACCTAAAAAAAGCTAATTAACAGTAGGTACAATATTTTTCTACAATAAACAGAGTAAAGACCTGTTTAAAAGGCAAATATTGGTTCAATAAAAAGCTACATTTTAAGAGAGTTCAGCTGTAAATTAAACGAATTACTATAGACCAAACTTTCAGCATACGCTACGATTTCTTCTACTGCTACTGTGTTATAGTAAGAATTAGCTAGTACCTACAAAAATGTTAATCATGCTATTACAAAGATTGGATGTTAACATCACAACATTGTAATAAAAACCCCTAGGTAAGGGTGACCATTCGTTCCCGATTTTCGGGGACAAACCCCCAAATTATGCAAATCTGTTAGTCTGGCAACATTGAAACATTGTAACAGTGAAACTGAAACCGCTCATTGGCCACGAAAACTGGAGTGGTGAGGAGTTTGTGCACGTAGCTGTCAGCCACCACCGTTAAATAAAGTTTTGTCCGATTACGTTATGCTAGGTTAGGTTACTCAGGGTTACCATACTTTTTTTCTCCTGGACATATCCTCCCTTTGAGTCCTTAAATTTTCATGCGGCCGAGTTTTTGAAATGGCAAAAATGTGTGGTCTTTTACTTCTTGCTCTTTAATTTTTAATGTCTCAAAAACTTCGAAAAAAAAGGTCACCTACCGTGATTTGTGATGGACGCTGTCATTAATTTGTGAGAAAAGCTTTTTTGTAATTATACATTAATAAAATACACATTTTTTTAAAATTATTTGTATTTGTTTATGCATTATTGTTTTTAATAAACCATAATTATCTTATGGTAAACTGTTAAAACTGTTTCTGTAAAAAATCACTTACCTACCGTTTTCATGAAGATCACTTTTAGAAATGCTAGAGCAGTTACGAGATCCTCGTTTCTTCCTTGGTGTTAATAGTATATAAATTTAAGGCAAAGCTAATTGTAACAAGAATGTGCTACTATTTTAGCAGTTCTACAAAAAATTGTTCATAAAAAATTGGTAAATTATATATTAAATTATTTATATTAATTACTGTGGACACACTCAAAATTTCAAAGCTTTTATCTTGGGAATATGACGACTATTTTGGTCAATTACATTTTCTGGTAAACATGAATAAAAAAAGTACAGGTCGAAATGTTTTTAATCATTACTATCTGGCTGTAAACTGTGAAAATCTATGATACAAGAAAAAGCTGATTCCTTTGTCAGGGTCACATGGAACATCCTTTTTATTTGTAAGAAATCAGTAGAATAATTGCTTTAATCAATACATTGTTTTGTAAAAGCAATGGTGAAATTAATCATTGTGTGATGTATAATTTCAATTACAAAAACGTCACTGTTTGACATTCATTTATTTTATATTCTTTGTTATCGAGTTGTTTTTGTTCTTTCGGTTTTATCGTTTCAAGGTTCAAGGTTCAACCAATTTTTCGTTCACTCCGTTCTAATTTATGTATGTATTTCTTTTCTTTAAATGTTTTTATAGTACACGTGAACAAATTGGTATAGGGTTCAGCCAGATAAGCGTGCAAAAAGTGTTTTCAGAGAGATTTTAAACCCAAACAATAAAAAAAAAAACTCAGTCCATTGAAAAAAATTCAACTGTATCATTTACCGTAAATTTTAACAATATTAAAAGAAATTAATGTCGCGACTGAGATCAGATAAACAAGATTAAGAAAATGTTCTTATTTAAGTTAGTCGTCGGTATCTAGTGTGTCATGGATTTGAAGAAATAAAATGGAAGCATTGACAAGTAGCTATCTTAAACAAAAGTATTATTTAAAATCTAACCGCTTTTGTTTATCTCCCCTTTACGAGATGCGGACGGTGGCTCGCCTATTTAGTAAAAGTAGTAAAAAGAACAAAACAATGGTTATATGGCTTTTTTTTGCATATGGTGAACTACTTTCAAAAATCTGTAAAAATGTTTCTGTGAGGCATTCAAAATTGTCTATTTAAAATACTGTAAGTGCCTCAAATAAGAGTTGAAATTGTATTCAACTAAATTTTTCGGTGGTAAAATGTTGATAGTTGTTAACGTGTTTAAATAATTAAAATAAAACAATAAAAATGTTTCTACAGTCTACTTTTTCTGTCTTTTATTGAACCGCTGGCTTAACGCATTTACGTAACAATGATAATTTTCAAATGTTTTCGCGAACTTTAACATTAGCCAAATCACCTGAAATTTTACAGGTACGGTTTTTTTATAGTAAGAACAAAATTGGGGGATGACCATTAACATATCAAAAAATGATAAAAAAGACCACCCGAATAAGGTTACCCTGAATTAATGAAATTGCCTTGTTTGTGAAATAGGCGCAAGGGTTGCCCAGTTCATGATATAAGCCATATTACTAAAAAAATACTTTGACCAACCTTTAACCCGATCCCTTAGAGTAACCAAATAAATGAAGGTCAGATTAAAAGTGGGTTACATTTCTGATTCGGCCTAACATATACAAGTATTACAGTTGGTGCCCTATTACGATAAATATACTTTTCTACGACCAATAATGTAAATGACTTACCGTACAACCTGCATGCATAGTAAGTGGGTAAGCAAAAAGCACAGTTTTGTTTTTAAAGAAATGATCAAAGTAGACTCACATCAAACGCTTCCTGCATGCCTAGTAAGTGAGTTATAACGCAGGGTGAGCAAAACCCCCACTTTAGAAAAGTCAAAGTAGGCTTGTGTCAAAATTGACAAGAAAACTTAATTACATGTGTATATTAGCTAAAAAGCCGTTAAAACGTAGGTATTATGTGATCGTAGAAAAGGTATGCCACATAACACGAGTTGTATAGCAACTCTTGTTATGTAATATAGATACTATTATGCTGGTGGAAACTATGCAAAGAAGTTTAAGGTATAGTTAATCTAACGAAAATGTAACAAATTTTGAGAAGTATTTTTCTTTGAATAGACAAATGTTACTTATTTTTCAAATACCCTGTATATGTATACCTACTTTCATGTAAAATTTCAGGTTATTAGGTCAAGTAAAGCCAATGGAAAAAAACTAAAGTAACGTTTTTAAAATTATGTGTGATCGGTTGCATCCAAAGATCTGAAAACTTTTTTGTGTGTTATTTAAAGTGCACCAGGTTGCAGATCAATTCCTTTAAAAGCTCTTTTAACCCTCTTATTCGGTTAGGGTTAAACCGTTTGCTGTTTTTGTACTAATTTTTTTCACAATATTAAAACAAGATTTGCATAAAAAGGTGTAGGTAGTTTAAATTGTATATACTGTATAAATGGTTTGGTTTTTATCTCGTGATAGCTTGCTTTCGAACATTTCACGGGTTGTTAGATTTTAATCGCTTTCTACGCAGACATCCTTTGGGAGTATGAGCTTTAGTGTCGTCAGAGGCACAGTTAGGAGTTTGTTTCATACGGTATGCTATAAAAAATAAACGCACGAATTAATTGGTAAATTAACACAGCTTTCGTGTCTCCCTTACCCTACCCTTTTTTGGTTTATAAAGTAAAGGCTATAACGTTATAAAGTATTGGTACTACGGGCTCCAATAAACTATTAAATTGCTTGATTTCGCCTAGGAACACTGCCGTATTTTTGCACTTACGAATTTCGTCTGCAGGGGTGCGTTCAGGAATTCGAAAGTTGTGTTGGTGCGCGCCTTGTAGTGTATCAACCGGTGCGCACACCCGCACACCAGTCCCAGGTGGGGTGTAAAATGTGCATATTGTGTGCACACCAAACGAATTTTTGAACGCAATGCATTCGAGGTTTTTGATACACAGCACACCAGTTTCGAATTCCTGAACGCACTCCCTTAGTAGTAAAGCTTGGAACGTGGGAATGAATTATTGTATAGCAAGAAGTTCCAATTATTGATAAAGTTGGTCGTTTGACACAAAGCAAAAGACGTTTACCGCGATTCGAAGAATGTCGTTGTATAACACTTGAGTTTTGCAGAATTTGGCTTTGATGAAATTCCTTAGATAATGGGCAAGAATACCGTCAAGGTCAAATATGAGACTGATGATGGATAATTTTAAATGCAAGTTTGATGGAAAAAATATGGCATTTAGTGTGCACGCAACAAATACGATATACTTGTTTGTTAACCCATTTATGCTCAAAACTATTTTTGATTAAGATTTTTTTTGCAACTAAGATTGAAGGAACTCGTAAAAAAGAAGAGAACTGAGTTGGGTCTAAAATATAGGAAATTATATTGACTGTTGGGGCCCAATTCTCGACTGTCAATATACAACAAAGTATTGATATATAATCAGATTTTGAAACCAGTCTAGGTGTACGGCACACAACTATGGAGGTGTGGTAAATCGTATCATGTAAGTAGAATACAAAAATTCTAAAATAAAGTGCTGCGTAACATAGTCAATGCACCATGGTACGTACGCAACTGTGGCATTCATCGCGATCTAGGTATCAAGGATGTGGCCAGCGAAATTAGAAGACATGCAGCTAAACATGAGGCGAGACTAAATCAGAACGTTAATATCGAGGCAATACAACTCCTCGATGTAAATGACCTGAGCATAAGACTAAAGAGAACAAAGTCACATGAGTTGGTTTAAGTGCTCAAAAAGCAGAGTAGGTACAGTGCGAAAATGAAAGTGCCGTGTGCATATTAACAGAAACTCAAGGACACTAAAGGGTGAATTTTAGAATTAAACTTCTTAGTTTTAACTTTTTAAGAGACGAGAAATAAGTTTATGGTTGGTTTGTTACAGGCTAGTTTTAATATTTCAGAAAGCTACAAGCGTAGATTTACAAAAAAAAAAACACTAAAAATTGTATTAATATTGAAAATCTATTTTTAATAGATCAGTATTAGCTCATCAATATTGACTGACAAAATTAGTTATATTATATGCGCCTCAAGGGATTACTTTACAACGATAATTCTACATAAGAAACTTCATCATGTTGTAAATCATCGGGTTTAAAAACCCGCAATTATTATCTACGACTGTGAATAACAACTTAGAAGTTCTACGGATACCTTTATCATGGCAAATGGATTTTTATACATAACAGGAAGTTCGCAATCGGGATTCGTTCTCCATTCTATACGATCCCACGCTTAAGTGTAAATGCACAATTCATGCACATCATTTGTAAAGGTTTTACCAAGTGAACTGATCTTTTATTGAACACTCGAAAAGCACGCATTGAGAAACCAAGTAAACTACGATCAGAGAACGATCGACTCTTGAAAAAGTTTGAATTTAAAAGTCCTCACCGTTGGTTTATTTATGGATGTGATCAACTACATGTCGTTAAGAGTTTGTTCAAGTGGCGATACCTCACAATTACAGACGCAAACTTTTTGCACAATTTTTAAAATAAGTTTCTTGCAAAATCGCATCGTTAAAAGACCCTTAAATATATATGTATTTTATAAATACAAATAAAAAAAATTATGAAATAGTTATTTAGTAAAAACCAGATAGGTATATTACGTAGCTACGAGGTAAGCGCCAAAATTTCCTGGCCTAACATAGATCTAGGTATCGCAGGCGGGTCAAATTTTTTTAACACATTGGCTCAAGTCATATTAGCTTTGAAAAAAACAAAAATGGATTTTGTGTCAATTAGTTTTCTAATAACTGTCATTCGTTCATCACGAAGTCAGAAGTCACGAAAATTGAGTATCGAGCTGTTATAAAATTTCTTACTCGCGAAGGTCTTTCTCCTCAAAGCATCAAAGTTCGACTGAATGGCGTGTACGGGAACAACTCCCCGTCTAATTCTCTGGTAAAAGATTGGTCAAAACGGTTTCAAATAGGGCAAGAATCCAAGGAAGATGATGTAAGAACAGGAAGGACTGTGGAAGTGGTGACAGATGACAAGATTGCCCTTGTTGAGAAACTCGTATTCGATCGTAGGCCATCGACGCTTGAAGGTGAAAGAACTATCAAAAATGTCGGGGCTTGTAGATACAAGCATTCGCCAAATCCTCCACGATCGGTTAGGCATTAATAAAGTTAGTGCAAGGTGGGTCCCCAACGATCTCTCAGCAGTTCAGCGCCAGCGTGGTGTTGAATGTGCTCGATCCTTTTTGAGCTCTGTGGAGAAATCCTATAGACGCGTTGAAGACAATTGTTACATGGGATGAAACCATGGTTCTCTACTATGATCCTTTGTCCAAAAGAGAATCGATGGAATGGAGCCGAAAAGGAGAAGCACCGCCAAGAAAGCTCAGGGTCTGTCAGTCGACAAAAAAGGTGATGGCTACGATCTTTTGAATTGTGAGGGCATTCTTCTCATAGACTTTAAAGAACGCAACACCACAGTCAACGGGGAATATTATGCAGCACTCCTGCACAAATTACGACAAAATATTCGGGAGAAAGGACGTGGGAAACTGACCAGAGGCGTGCGTTTACTGCACGACAATGCCCCCGTGCACACTGCTGGAATTGCTCAAGCCGCAATTCGTGACTGCGGCTTTGAACAAATCGATCACCCTCCGTATAGTCCAGATATAGCCCCCAGTGACTATTACATGTTTGGAAATTTGAAAAAGGACCTTCGCGGGCGCCATTTCAGTGACGATCAAGAGGTGAAGGCTGCAGTTTGGGCACATTTTGCAGACAAACCGAAGGCATATTTTTTTAGAGGAATCGAATTGTTGCTAAAACGATGTAATAAGTGCATTGTAGTCAGGGAGGATTACATTGAAAAATAAAATTTAATTTTGAGCCTACGCCGTTTCTTTCATAGTCAGGCCGGGAAATTTTGGCGCTTACCTCTTATAATGATACAAAACAAGTTTAGATTCTATGGATCAGATGACTCTTTCCTATTGTGTTAAAAGAATGACATGAAAATGCCTACAAAATAATTGACATAAGTGTAATAATCGCGTTGATTATTTGGAAAGCAATTAATTCCATGACAAAAATTATAAAAGGCACCGCAATCTCATAATTCAGTTAGGCAAGCAATTAGCCAAATATAAAGATGATATTGAAAGCCGCTTTAAACTGTTAACTAGTACTATTTTAGAAAACGTTCTATCGAAAAGAAATGTTGGATTTGTTCTGTAAAAAAAGAAAGGAAAACAAAGACAATTGCAACAATTGCAAAAAAACGGAACTAAATGTTTTATTGTTTCATGCCTGTTTTATTATTTTCAATATAATTGTTTATTTACCTTTTCGTTTAAAAATGTTATTAACAATGTATTATGTACGTTATGATTTTAATAAATTAGTATTTTAAACTCATGACTAAGTGTAATGTTTACTTTTCATTATTATGCATGGAACAGCAATTAAAAATAGGTCGAGTACGTTAGGCCAGGCCAGTAGTTTTAGCAGCATTATTAATCGGTAGATGCACGGTTAAGCGAATGTGGTTTGTCTGACGAAATATCTTTAATTTAAATATTTTAATAACGTAATGCTGTATATCCGAACTTCAAAGCTTTACATAGGAACTTTCCTATCTTTAGCGTTTTCAAGTAAGCTAAATTGGACTGAATTAAAATCTAAAAACAGGGTTACATAATGGAAGACTTGGTTCAAAAGTTTTTTATTTTAACAGAAGATTATTTTAGATTTTTTAGACCGTCCGTAATTGTTAGAGATACAGAGAGACTGTTTTTGCAGAGCAAACAATTTTTTGTCAGTCTGTTGTGTTAAACGTCAAAACAAATGTGAAAAGTAAATTAAAATTCAGTGGTTTCATATCTCACGGTTGATCAAATACTAAGCAATTTAATTTTTCAGTTGCCTTTGCAACACACAGGATTGAAAACAAATGTTGCCGATAGAGTTTTATCACGTTAAAACTTTTTTAAAGTAATTAGAATGTCAATGAAAATTTTGCTTTGATAGGCAATATACTTTTTTAATAAAAGTTGCGAAGCATTTATTAAACAGGAAAAGAAGTTTGCATGATCAGCTGTTGTATAGAAGTTTTAAAATAAACAAGTTCTAAAAAGATTTTAAGAGAATCACACATAATAGAAGCGGTTTACAAAAAAAACGAATCAAAACTTAATGTGGTGCAAGTTAAAGAAAATTGTGCATTTTAAGTATAAATAAAATTTGCTTTTTTTATCAATATATTCGTAACAATTTTGTTACTACTATTCACCTATATGTATCAAGTTTTTAATTTCATGCAAAAGGTTTAACTGGCTGATGTAGCAAACATTTTATTTTCATGGATTTTGGCTAATAAAAAAAGCTCAAATATCTCTGAGGCATAAATTTCATAATATCAGAGCAGTCGTAAAAAATTAATAGTCGGTTAGTAAAATATTTTTTTATATCACTGACTCATCACATGCTATAAAGCAGTGATTTTTAACCTGTGGGGGCGGGTCCTCTGGGGGAGGGGGAAGCGCGAAATATTTAAAGGGTTGGTGCAAAGAAAATTGAAATAAGGCAAAACTATTGATTGAAACAAAAAAAAAACGATAACGTAAAATACATTCTGAAAATGACACTAGTCACACAAATGGTATTCAATGTGCCTTATAAGTAGTGTTCTGGATTTTTTTATCGTATTTCAAAGCTTGCATTAGCAAATAGGGTACTCAGAAAAATACACTTTTTAAAAATAATACACTTTAGGAAAGAATGGTTAAGAATTTTTTTTTTTTTGTGCGATCGTACTAGAAACAGTTGTTTGACGGACGCGTTAGCAACCATAAACTACTGCATTTCCGGCCCTATCCTTAACAACGGCCGAAAAAGGCTTTTTCGGCCGCTACAGCGTACGAAAAAGATCATTTGCATTAAGCAGAACGGAAAGCGCATGTGCGTGTCTAAATATAAGTTTTCTGAGATTATGGCTTCCCCGCTAAGGGTAGTGACGTAGAGGTCTTTAGGTTGTTAACTGTCAGATAGTTTATAACCTAATATTTTCGTGTTGATACTGTTACTGAATACTGAATAAAAAATTTGTGTTGATTTACGTATATTTTACGTTATGTAATTAATAATTAATCAATGTTTAAAATTATGAATAAAACATTACAATCGAACAAAAAAATGTTATTTAAATTATGTACAGAATTATGCAAGTACGTTTCCACCGCTAACAGCATACGCCGTCATCTGTCAGTGACAGAATGTCACGTAGTTTCTAACCTATATCTTTGAAAAATACTAAAAATTTAAATTGCTTTTAATACGATCGCACAAAAAATGTAATATGCACCTCGGCCAAAACATACTTTTTCGTCCTCGCCTGTTTGCTGGCTTCGACTACGTCTCAGCCAGGTAGCCAGATGCGGCCGAAAAAGTTACACGTTTTGGCCTTGATACATAAATAACTATTTTAATACACGCTTGTAGCGTTCTAAAATATTACAACTGGTCTATAAGAGACAAATTATTAATATATATCTCAACTCTAAGAACTACAAACTTAAATTCTAAAGTTCACCCATAGGTGTCCTTGAGTTTCTGCTGATATGCACACGGCACTATAATTTTGGCACTGTACTCTGCTTTTGAACACTTCATGTGACTTTGTTCCCTTCAGTCTTCTGTTCAGGTTTTCCCCTGTAATATTTTAAAAAATATAAAGAAACCATTTATTTGGATTATGAAAACAATTAATTTATGCGATTACATTTTAACTTAAAGTTTTTGTTCAGGTGAGATAATCAATGTTTTTAAAATTTGATACGTAAGCTTGTTTCGTATTGGTTTCGTAAATTTAAATAAATGTCGATTTTTACTTTGGGATATTGAGTTTATCGCATACAACAATTTATTTCTTTTAATTTTTTTAATTTATAATTTTAAAGCCCTGTAAAGACAAATACTTTTTGGAAAATTTGCGATTTCTGTACGCAGTAATTTTGCCAGTATAAGGCAAGCAGTGTTGTCGTTGTCAGGAAGTAAACAGCTTTAAACAAACTTCCATTGTGAAGATAGTGTTGCAGAGGTTGTTGCCCTTAGAACAACAGAGTAAGTACTTTTCAGAAAGCGACTAATTATTAAAGGCAGTCGTTTATCTTCGGATGTGTTAATGTGGTCGTCGATCATATCGTCCATTACGGGCTTATCTTTAATACATAACTGATTACAGTTTACTCATCGGAAGCATCCCTTTAGGAATTATGGATTTAGGCTCGACAGGGGTTCCCAACATTTTTTGACCCGCGAATTACTACCAAAATAATATTTTCACTAATACCATTAGGCTTGTAGTATGTAATTCAATTTTGATTTTTTATGTTAATAAGTAATAACAAAAGGTATTTCATTTATCTGCAACAGTTGTTATGAAAACGTGAAAAACGTCATAGAATTTAATCGATTATTAAAAGTTGATGAAATTGATACAGATTTCGAAAATCAAGTGAAAGAAATCGAGAATCGCTTTATACAGGGTGCCCATTTTTCTAACCTGTTGTATGGGTAACTCCGTTAATATTGGAGATACAGAAACGTTTAAAATAGCAAATTTGTGCAGAATTTAAAGGGAAATCTGATGTCATTTTCAAATTTGACCTATGTCATCAATTTTTCGAAATATTTTGAAAAAACTGAAAAAGGTCGATTTTTTCAAACTTGAATTATTCCGTAACCATATGAGTTGGAACAAAAATAAAAATTGGCTTTTATAGATATTTTTACGTAGATTTTAAATATGTTAATGAAATTTTCATAGCACTCTCGATTTCCGAGTTATAGCACAAACTTGCATTTTTTTAAATGGAAGTCATAGTTGGCTGTGGTCTTATTCATTTTACATGTTCACAGCCTACTAATAGATGGGAGTTATCCCGTGTTGATGTTCTTTTTTTATTGATGTGATATTTAAGAGTTGTCTCTTATTGTTAGTGTAGCAGTTATTAGCCAGTTACAAATTTTAAAAACAAAACTTCATAGTTTGTCAAATAAAATTTATTGTTTGTTATACGTATGTCTCTCTCTCGTGTTGATCAAAATTTTTGTTTATTATAAATTTCAAAAACAATGTTTTTAATGAAGAAATATTATCAGGCTTTTTGTTATACCCGTATTTTTTTAAATTGGTTTCCAATAACCAAAATAATTTCTTTCTTGGTTGGCTCCTTTCTATAAATCTTTGCAAATACATTTCACTTGAATTTCTACTATTTCTATTACAAGCGTAGTAACAGAAAGGCATGTCGTTTTTTTCTTCATTAGAACACATTGTTTTTGAAATTTACAATAAACTCAATCAAAAATTTTGATCAACACGAGAGAGAGATTTATACGTAAAACAAACAATAAATTATATTTAACAAACTCTGAGGTTTTGTTTTTAAAATTTGTAAGTGGCTAATAACTGCTACACTAACAATAAGAGACAACTCTTAAATGTCACATCAATAAAAAAAGAACATCAACACGGGATAACTCCCATCGATTAGTAGGCTGTGAACATGTAAAATGATTTTTGCTTATTTAAAGAAAAACTACAAGAGTAAAGCATAACAAACCTTATATCATTGAAACGAGAAAAAAATAACCTTTTTAATAAGACCACAGCCAACTATGACTTCCATTTAAAAAAATGCAAGTTTGTGCTATAACTCGGAAATCGAGAGTGCTATGAAAATTTCATTAACATATTTGAAATCTACGTAAAAATATCTATTAAAGTCAATTTTTATTTTTATTCTAACTCATATGGTTACGGAATTATTCAAGTTTGAAAAAATCAACCTTTTTCAGTTTTTTCAAAATATTTCAAAAAGTTGATGACGTAGGTCAAATTTGAAAATGGCATCAGATTTCCCTTTAAATTATGCACAAATTTGCTAATTTAAACGTGTCTGTATCTCTAATATTAACGGAGTTACCCATACAACAGGTTAGAAAAATGGGCACCCTGTATACCTCAAGATAAAATGATAAATACAATTGTACAAGTGCAACAAATTTATTTATTTATTATTTTATTTAGTCATATGTACTTTTACTATTAGGTATAGGACTGTTGAGTTGTGTTGTGCTGCCTTTTTTTCATATATTTTTGTCTTGTGCTAGCTTTTTTATCTCTTTCCATTTGATTTTTCTATCCGCTGCTGCTTTTTTAACTTCGTCTTGACAGGTTTTTCTTGGTCTACCTCTTTTGTTTTTTCCCTGTGGCCTTGCTTTATAGGTTTTTATGGTTAACCTTTCTTCTTTCATTCTATAAATGTGACACAACCATCCCAGCTGGCTTTCTTGTATTTATGTTGCAACTGTCTTTATTTTTAATTGTTCTCCGATGCTTTGTCAACATGTTTAGTCTAATAATTGGTGTATCTAATATTGTTGCTGTTTTATTAATCTATGTACGCCAAAATCAGTGGGAAAAATCATGTGGTTAATAGATATATCGCGCCCAAAATCATTGCTAGAAGCACCGCGCGACCGTACCTGACAAGAGTGTGAAGCCCTAACTCAGGCTATTCTTAAACTGGACCGCTGTGCCTTAAAGGGCCTTGAGAGATTTTTAGGGGGGTCGCGAAAAGTAATAGAACTTTTTACTCTTCGAAATATTAAAATCTTTTAAAATAATTTTTTTTTTGCTCTTTATTTCACTTTGTTTCTAACTTGTATCATTTTTTAGTAGTAATCCTCTATGACAGATGAAAACTAGCAATGTAGGTAGGGTGGTGGATGTAAATGTAAATTAAAGAAACTATAGGCACTGTTACAACCTACCCGTGTTACTTTCATCCGCGGTCTCCCCTAATACCTTTTTTTTTTCTATGATTCATAACTTTTAACGCTATTTTGTTGGTTATCATTAGGTACAGCGCAAGAGCGACACAAATTTATTCATATATGTTAAAACTGTTTTGCGTTTTAATTAAATCCATTTAACAATTACATTTTCGGAGAGAGTACTCGAATAACATGTGATTTTATTCACAGGCCAATTAGTTAATGTAGTGGAATAAGCGTCTTTGCATAACTAAAATGACAAATAATCGCATTTATAAGGTGTCCAATCGTCCTCCTTTAGGGAGGACAGTCCTACTTTTTTCACTTCTGTCCTCCCTTGAAAAGTGTCCTCCTTTTTGTCCTTTTCGATATTTGAAGACTAAAATCTGTAAATCTCCGTATTCGATCGTGAAGAAATTAGAAGACTGGATGTATACAGGGTGTCCCAAATTCGAGTAAATGCATGGGGATCTCGCTTATCTTAAGAGCTACGAGGTCGGTTAAATTAGGGCAAAGTTGCGAAATTAGATGCTCATTAATAATCCAAAGAGAAATTGGAAATATCTCAATCGGAATCCGAGAAAATTAGGAAAAACTGGAAAATACGATTTTTGAAAATCGTCTATAACTCCTATGGAGTATGAAATATTTTAAATGTGTGAAGACATTGCCCAAGCAACTTTTCAAGCCGAATCGAATAGTGGTCACAAATTTTTTCTATATTGATTCGTTTTTGTTTTATGACAACCAACTTTATTTTTTCTTATGGGCGCAATTTTTGCTATTTACATAATCAAATAGCATTTATTTTTCTGAATCCATTGATTTATCACACATGGTATTTTACTTTTACTTTCATTGTCAAATTTCAAAAAATACGTTTTAAATAATAACCATTATAAATCAGGTTGGCCGGTCATTGTAGTTTATGTTGTTTCCATGACAACCGATCAACAAACTAAAAGTTTTGAAGGCCTGTTAGTCGTAAGCGCCCCTGCACACGAGCGTCAAGTTGACGCGCGATATCCCGCTATAAATGTTCGCGCGTCTTGGCTTTACATTAAACTGTATTGGCGACTGCACACGAGCGGTAAATAGACGCGCGATGGTACGAACGAGTTATAAACGATTTTCAAAAATGGACTTTCAAGTTTTTACTAATTTTCTCGGATACCGTTTGAGATATTTCCAATTTCTCTTTAGAATATCAATAAGCATCGAATTTAGCAACTTTGCCCTAATTTAACCGACCTCGTAGCTCTTAAGATAAGCGAGATCCCCATGCATTTACTCGAATTTGGGACACCCTGTATTTAAATTCTGAAAAATTAATACAATGGGAAAATCAACACGTTGAAATTGATAAAAGATGGATGGAAATATTCAGCCATTTTTGAAATAGACATATTCCATGTAAAAATTTATTTATTCTTGTTCAATTTGTGTTGTGCTGCCCTGGAACTAATGCAGCAGTTGAAAGAGTTTTTTCAATTGCTAATGATTTTTGGACAAGTGAGAAATCGAGATTGAATGTTGATACTCTAGCTGCAGCACTTGCCGAAAATTCAATATGAAGGACATTTCTTGTTCAGATATTTCCAATATATTGTTAGAAGATAATAAACTGACAAAAAATATTCATTCATAAATAGTTATAGGCATGTAAGCATAAAATTTCATGTTAGTGTTAGTTACAAATGTTTTTATTACGCATTTATCATATTATAATGTTTGCAATGCATAAAATGTGTCTTTTATTTACTTACTTTTTTTTTGCTCTTCAATTTGTGTCCTCCTTTTCATTGTAAGAAAGTTGGTCACCTTACATTTAGTCTAGCAAAAATTCACGCCGCAACTGAAATTGTGGATTTACCGACGGTATACGCACAAGGACCAAACTGAATTTGTTGAGTTTATCTCAAGCTGGTAACAGCTTAGTTTATTATTTTCATAAAATAGTGGTAGTATTAAAAAACTGAGTTAACCTGAGCATTTTTGAATTAGGATTTATAACGATTTTAAAAAGAGTTTAAGTGCTTATCGGTGCTAGAAAAAATGAGATTCAGCTTTAAGCTAACTAGCGCTTTCGTTGGCTTTATTGTTTGCGGCTCGTATAAAAAAATTGAACTTGAAAGGAGTTCTGTTTAGTATCAAATAGGTACAAAACGTTCACCAACGGCTGTTACCGATAGAAAACATTGATGTTGTTAAAACGAAAATTGAAAATATCAATGAAGTCACCTATGCGGTATTAGAGCATATTAAACTTAAAATTAGATTCTCATCTGTTGGAACAATCCACCACAATAACCTTCTTTTTAAAAAATGTCATATGTTTACAGTCGAATCAGTTCTTTCGTTCTTTGGCCTCCCAAAAGCAAAGCATGTAAGAATTTATCATGAAAGTTAAAACTTCCCAATAATGACGGGCACCAAATTTATTCCGTAATTATAACAGGCGGCGAAACATATTCTCTTTTTCTATGTAGGGTACATGTGCATTAAAAGAGTCGTTCACGAAGATTAGAAAACTCCGACAATCTAAACAGCAGCGAAATATGAAAAAGCAATGTGTGTTGTTTTCTTAAGGAGTGCTAGCTTACTCAATTTAATTAAGCTAGGTACACAGAAAACAGTTACAGCGAAATGCTATACAGAACAATGTTTGTCCAAACTACTCAGTAGAGTTCCTCAAAAGAGGATTATACTCCATCACGATAAATGCATCTTCTCATGTGGCAGTTTAAACTTTCCAATTTATTATTTACTTGATTTAGCAATGCGTGCTTTAGTTATAAGTCGTAAAAAATATATAACTTATTAAATAACGTTAATAGAGATGGAACAAAAATGAAATCGTCAGATCACATTTAAATAATAGATACGAAACACATACCCAAAATGAGACCACACACACAATTGCTGACAAACTGGGTGCTTAGATTTGAGTCGTAATTACATCTAAGTAAGTACATCATGTTCCAATGCTTCTAAATTTTTGACTAGAATATAAGGGTACTTATTTTCACAGCTAAACGATCGTGCATTTGCGGCTGAAATATACAACGTACCATCAACTATTACATAGTTCTGAGTGGGTGTTTCCCTTGGGGACAGTCAACCTAAATATAATTTGTATAAACTATCAAAGTATGCTGATGAACCAGTTCAACTGAAATAGAGTAGAAACTTATGCAACGAAACAAGGATGTAATTGAAACAGTTACAAAGTCAATAAAATGAATAAAACGAACAATTATAAAAAGGAAAATAAACTCTTTTAGTATTTAATTAATTTCTCATAAGATCAGAACGCTATGGTAAATATTCTTTGTAGATTAATAATTAGCAAGACCTATAAATTTTGTGATTTATACGTATTATAATAGAGAATTGCTGTGGTCAGAATATTTTATTAGATAACATTTCTTATCATTTTGGCGAACGTTTTCTTTTTTTGTTACTTGCAAGAGCATATAAAGGGGATGTTTTTTCTGCTTGAAAAATGTACCTACTTATTACAATTTTTTATAGTTTAACTAAATAAATTTATTTCACCTGTTTAATATTATCTCTTAGACTAATGTAAGTATTTATTTATTTTCATTACATTACATTACAATATACAGCGTCATTCAAAAAGTCTGCAACAAATGGAAAAGTTTTTTGTTACCGCTTTTTAAAAAAATGTGATTTTTATTAATTACAAGTTGGTTTATGTTTCAAAACTAATTTCAATATAAAAAGAGGCCAATAAAAATTCACATGACACTTGATTTTAGCGATTTTAGAAATATTCACAAGATTAATGTGCCTTTATTTTAAGAGTTACTAGGAAAGTTAATGAAATTAAGTTCTTTAGAATTTAAAAAAGTATCTCACAGAAGCAATACTAGAGAAAGTCTATTTGTCAAAGTATTATACATTTTTTCAAATCATCAAGAGGTACCAATGCTACATAGAACAACTTTTATATTATTAAAATCAGAAAAAACATGATTTTGCAAAGGTTTCAGCCAACTATGGTTCCTATTTGAAAAATGTAAGTTTGTTCTGTAAATCGACAACCATTTAACTTAAAAAATAATATTGTTCTAATCTCATTCTACGAATAATTATTTGAAAATTACCAATATACCACTTTTTTTCATTTATCATGGCTAAAAAAATACTTTTGTTAAATTTTGTCGATATTTTTCAGTTTTTTTAAACAATATTAAAACAAAAAATGAAGTGCTTAAAAAAACGTGCAACTTTTTCTTCAAAAACATTTTGATACTATCAAGTATAATCGAGGTATTAACGATTTTAACCCTAGAAGCCCAATCTACGTCATTTTGACGTACACTCCAACACATATTCGCGATCTCTTTCGCATGCTTGCTTAGATCGCCGTGACCATCCGAGCCAACTAGGTACATGCCCAGAGCTAACAGGAGACAGCAGTCTCGCTTTGATAAGTGCCGCCATTTTGTTGTTATCGCAATGTTCACGTCGTTATGACGTATGTTTGGGCTTTGTTAACTTTTGCACTTTTCGAATTTTCTGAATTATATTTGACTTAAGTGATTTGTGTTTGATAAGAGTTGATTAGTTTTTTATAAAAAAATATAAATAGTTGATTTTTGTAAACAATTTGTAGTATATAAGAAAAAATTACAAGGATCTCAGTTTTCGTGCCATTTTTTGTATGTTTAATTAAAGTGAACATTTCAGAGTTTAAATAAACAATATTTTTTCTAAATTTCTGTTTTTTTATTTACATAGAAAGTATTTCACATAAACCATACAAAAAACTAGTATTTGCAGTAAAGTTTATTTAGATAGAGCTCTTTTATAATTGTACGTCGTTTTGACGTATGATTGGGCTTTATAGCCTCAAAAATATGATTGGGCTTCTAGGGTTAAAAAATACCCATTTTGATTTTTGTTTGTCATCTAGCGTGCCATGGAACTTTTTTAAAACATTAAAGCATCGTTGAACAGGTCTTGGAAAGAAGAATATGTTGTCTAATTCTTAACGTTACGTTAACGAGATCCCAATAGTGGTCATTCTATGTGGACCACTTCGTATTTGTATAAACGTACTATATTATTGACTTCCAAGACATTTGAGTAAAGTTATGAAGCTATTTAAATACGAAAAACCTGTTCATGTAAACGTTTAATTAAATTTTAATTAACAAGGAAAAAGCTAATTAATAAGTAACTAGATAATTAACGTACTTTTTAAGTCTTTTAGTTGACAAAGAAGTTCTCTTGAATTTTTCAAAGAGTTAATCTACAAAGAATGACTTTCCACCTGATTTTTTTTGTTATTTTTGCACCTTACCGTATTAAATGCAATCTGCTCTTGTTCGTATATTTACGATTAAATATTTTTCGCTTTATTAAGTATCGTATCAGATGTAGAATACGTGTAGAATATTACTAACGATTTTCATCCGACGCTGTTATAGCCATAAATTTGAGCTGCATTGTGTTGAAGGAGGAATTTTATGGTTAACTTCATTTTTAGAGAAAATCTAGAAAATATGAGAGTTGCTTTTTACGCGTTTAATAAATACGATTTATAGACCTTTTATCGTTCGAGGCAGTATACCTGTTATTGTAACGAATTTCCTGTTTATAAGTAAATTCGTTGATAATATGAGGGGCTGTTTCATGCTTGATATAATGCAATGAATAAAAGAATATTATGTGTTTTTAAGTTATCGCTTGTTGGTTGTCTTGGTCCGAGACATTTTCTGTGATTTGTTGTTTTCTTTATCTACATTTGCAGTATTTTCAAGTTCAACAACTTAAATTTTGTTTCATTTCTAGCTTTTTCGCAGTATAGGCTATTGAACCCGTTACAAATATGGATTCTTAGAACATTACACTAAGTTGAATTTACAGGGATTTATGTACCTTATTTCGAGATTTATATGTAAATTTACTGCATAAAATTTTGCCAATATTTGTGTTTTACAAAGAAGATAAATATAACAACATTTGGTAAATCGTTGGAATATTTAAGTGATATTTTTTAAGATAACATTTTAAAAACTAAACTAACGTAGCACGATGGTTATTCGGCGATTGATTTCTGAATGTAAGTTTTTAGTGAAACTTTAAAATTATACTTTTACATTGGCAATCTTGTTTTTTTATTTTAAATTAAAAGCCAAATGACATGATGAATAATTAACTTAGGACTGCGATTAGTCTTATTTTAATTTTATAAAATTTTATTGAACAAAAACAAAAAAAATGGGTAACATTATATGGAAGAAAAATTTGCGAAACCAATATAACGGTTTCGCAAATTTTTGTCAGTTTCTAATTTGTTATTTAGGAAAAGTCAAATCATCTGTATTTTAAATGATGTGTCTTTAAGATGTTTGTTTTTTTTTGCAAACAAAAGTTTACCTACTAAAAATTTAATTTTTTGTTGGAATATTTCAAAAAACGTTGAATACATGTCAGACCTAACATATCTAAAAATGATTGACGATTTTCCTTTTTTTACCAAAGCAATATTTTTTTAAATGAAAGAGCTAGAAAGCTGGTTAGTTTTTATGAGATATCCCTGTGTAGATGACTTTTAGATCTATTTAAAATCCAACCTTTCGGTGACAGCTTCTAGTTTAATTAATTTACTACATATTTGATGATACGCGAAAATAGGATAGAAAATGAAGATGGAGGGACAAAGAAATAGAGGAAGACCAAAAATAAAATGGGAAAAAGAAATGAGGCAGAGACTAAAAGAAAATGAGTCAGCTGGAGAGATGTGCCACAATTAGCTAACGATAGGCAGGAGTGGTGAAACATAACACAGAAATAGAAAAGCATACCTCGACACCGAAAGGTACCAGAGGAACCTATTGAAGAAGAAGAAAATATTTAATGATATTTTGTGAATCCTTAATAATAATTATTTATTATTTTTAATCCAGGGCAGCGCGTATTTATAAAAATTGTATGATTATGTCTAAGTCGATTTTGCAGTACTATCTAACGAGGTAAATGTTAAGTGGAAATTCTTCTTCTTCTTACGCCTTTTTACTACTGGGTGTGAGGTTTTTTCCTGTTTTGTATGTGGCCTCTTTTTCTACGCTTCCATGCAATTTTTTTTTTAATCTCTTGCTAGTTCTCTGTTTGTAACAGCGTTTTTCATCTCCTCGTTCCAAGTTTACCTTGGTCTTCCTTTTTGATTTTTTTCTCCCGTTCGCGCTTTACATACTTTTTTAGGTATCATATCTTCTTCCATTGTATGAACATGTCCTAGCTAACTTATCACACGGTGACATTTAAAGTCGCGACTTTAAATGTCACCGTGTGAACTGCCCAAATGAAAGTCGCGACTTCAAAATAAAAATGGCCGCTCTTGTAATTGCAGCATCGAGTGTTGTAGAGCAACTAATTATTTTGACGTTGCTATTTGTTGATAATGCTTTAAAGTCGTTGGAACATCTATTGGGGACATGATAAATTGGAAATCGATGACAAACAAATGTATATTATTTGTCTGTTATGTCAAAATATAAAAATATGGTAGGCTTACGTCAAATGCCGAACTGTCAATATCGCTGTCGCGACTTAAAGGGCCATAATCCACTGGCGCGACTTGTCGCGCGCGACAGGTCGCGTCAAGTCGCGCGCGGCTAGATTTTCTATGTACTTATATGGTGTAACGCTCTGACGCGACGCGACTCGCTTGCCGCGCGACAGGATTTTGAGTAGCGATTCCGCAGCGACTCAATTGTCGCGCGCGACTTAAGATTACTAGTTTTTATATGGAGCATAACCCACTGCAACTGCCAGTCGCGCGCGACTTGTCAACAAAACATCACGTCTCGGCATTGAAACTGACGTTTTTGGATGTCAAAAATATTTCAACTTAAATGGCTCGGGCGTATTCGGCAAAATTCGGGGGTTAACCCCGCCCTTTCAATGCCGAGACGTGATGTTGTGGTTCTGAACTAGTTCTCCGCGAACGAAGCTAATTTTATTGTCGCGTATAACTAGTCGCGCCCAAAAAAACGCGCGCGCCAGGTCGCGCGCGACAAGTCGCGCCAGTGGGTTATGGCCCTTAAAGTCGCGACAATAGGCGACATTTAAAGTCGCGACTTTTAATGTCACCGTTTGAACGACCGTTTAGTTATGCCGCTTGGATGTTTTGTTCTATTGGTTGAACTTAAGGTTTGTTTGTATGGGTTTCATTTTTAATTTCGTCTCTACGCGTTTAACTTTCCATTTTTCTTAAAATCCTCGTTTTCATACTCGTACGACTTTTTGTTTTTTGGTCGAGGTCCATGGTTTGCAACCATATGCTAGGATGGGGCTAAACACTTTGCAATAGATCTCTACCTTCGTTTTTTTGGGTATCTATTTTTTTTTCAAAGAACCTGTTTCTTGTGGAAATTGTAGGTGAAAAAAATTAGGTAGAACAATGGATATTTTGCAAAAAGTAATTAGCCTTTGTGAATTTTAAAATTAGAAATAGAACTTTACTCTCTACCATTACTGTTTTTGCGTTTACCTAATGTAAATTTTATGTTTTTCTAAATTATTAACAACCGTAAAGCAAAATACTGAACAAGTTAACAAATTACTCAAGACAAGGCAATTTATGTGACTTTTTTGAAACAATACAAACTTATAATGATAAAAATTACCACATAAATATCTCGGCGTAAGCCATTTAGTATTTTAATATCTTTTTTTTTAATATGTATAGATTATTTGTTTCTGACAAATGAGGACTCCAGCCTCTGGGTTTAAATTCAGGAAAGTTTTAAATTGTTCTCAACAAAGTTGTGTTGTTGAAGAATTGTTTTGAAACAAAGATAATGTATTAAAACAAAACCAACGTTATTAAAGTATCTACTAAGCCACGATCCAGTTTCAATTATTCAATTATTCAACAAAATGCATCGAAATGCAATAATCACGTTTATGGGTTTAAAGGTGGTTTTCAACTTTAAGGATTACTAATTTGAGATAAATAGATGAAATAAAATATCCAATGTTACGTACAATGATCTGAGCCCGTAACTCATCACAATTTACTAAAAGGCATAACATTTAGCAATGAATTTAGTCCTTTAAGCTTGATTTTACCAACGAAAAATGTATCATATGCACACAGACAACATATTTAATTATGGTCAGTAAAAAAACATTTATTTGTCACTTAAAGTATTTGACAAATTTAAAATACGTGTGAATAAATATTCGATTTAAATATGCAGTTTGTACATTATCCTGAAATCCTGAAAGAAATAATAGCAAACGATGCGTTTCTGTCGTTAAAAAAGTTAACGAAAGAATACTCGTAAAATTAGTTTGACCGTGTGGAGAAACTAAATTATATACGAAGGTATGAGTTAATTTATTTGCAATAAATTTCTCAAATGTTCGCCAAATGGCAGATTTTCGTGTTTATGGGTTTTCAATAAAAAATTCCTTCGGATAACGGGAGCATTTTATTGGTTGTTCTCAGCCTACATTCATAAAACACTCGAACGAATCGCTATTACACTAAGAACTCGAATTAGACGTAAATCTCTTAACCAACATTAATATAAGTTTGTAGGAGGGCATTTCTTATCAATTATTTTCAGACTACGTACAGAATCTTTGAAAGTGAAATAAATACGAATTTAGATCATAAAACCAAACTTCACGTAAGTTTTTTCATAATTTTATCTTTTCTGTATTGATTATATGTCGTTAAGGAGAGTAATATTTCTAGAAAATGACAAACGCCACGCAATAACTTTAACCTTGTGTGCAAAAAGTAACGGTCAGCGTCAATATCTCGACTTGTGTTTACTTAACAAAACAACTGTTTTTTTCTATATTTGTTTAAAAAAATTATTTTAATGTAGATTGAAGGATTGAACAATGTTGACTTTTATGTTTGTTCTCATTTAAATAATTTAATAAGTAAAAAATACAGCTTAAACGTGACAACAGCATTGTATTTGACATAATAGTATATTGTACAACTAGTGCTGAAAGCTGAATATTTCACACGAGTATGACAGTTGAGCCACGAGCCGTCAGGCTAGTGGCTCAGTCATACGAATCATGAAAACGGCAAATTCTGAAAAATTAAGTTCCTGTGTTGACTGTAAATTATTAGTTCTGTTTTAATTTCATCATACTTGTATATTAACTGTTTGATTTCTTATGGGAAGCAGTTTTTTTTAATATAGTTGATTAAAACGTTATGTGTTTTTGATTTATTGAAACGATAGTATTTGTGTATATTTTGCTATTTTACAAGAATATAATGTTAAAAAAACTTATTACTTAAAATAACTAGAATTTGCTCAATTTTTTTAAATTGTGTTAGCAATCTATTATACACTAGTTTTTCATTTAATTTAAAATGTAGTTTGTATTTTCTATACTCAAAACATAACGTGTAAAATTATCTGCATTCATATATTTTTTTACTCTCTGTAATTGTAGTTTGCAAAGGGAATCGTATTCTAAAGACATTGTTGTAAATGGACATGTTTTTACGGTTTTGTTCTACAACGTTGGCTGTAATTGCAAAAAAGTGTGTACTTTACGGGTTTTCTATGCTAATACCTACCTAACACGGAACAGTTTCCACAAATGTATTCCAACCTTTCAAAAAACACGTGATTTTTGTTAAACCTATGTTTCTTTTTTTCGTTTCTCGTCCCAATAATGAACACTTTCCCAGCATGCGATCTTGTAAAATTTATGTTTAAAACAGGAACATATTTATTTATACATACATACATTATGCATTACCGGAAATATAACACAATTCTGTTCACGCTCTGATTTACTCCATGTTATCTGCTATTCAACAGAGTATACATCCATCAACCTTTTGATTTATAGCCCAAATTGCATTATCGTCTAACGTACTACACACTCTTCCAACATAGATTATAATTTGATTTGAATACGCTATTATTTCTTTCCTGTTTTATATGCAGACTCAAGCGTGTTCGCGAATATTATAGTTTTTGACGTCTAACCTCTAATGAACTGATTTATATTACTATTTCCTGCAAGAGGGCTTATAACATAAATAATTAAAATCTAAGTTATTATTAAGATAATGACTAATTATATAAAAATTGTGATTTTTTTAAAAATTGTGTGTATGTTAACGAATAACAGTGGAATTTTTTATAAATTGTGAAATTTTAAAATTACTTAATAAAATACATATTAGGTAATTAATTGAAAAGGCACTTTTCTTAGATAAAACATTGGAAAATATCTAAAGTATTATATTGAAATTTGTTAATTATTTTTTAATAGAGCGCCCTTAGAAAAAATCGCTTTGGTTAAGTTGTATCCTGAATAGTGTAGTGCAGACTATGATATGGTCCATAACAAATCCTGAAAAGATTTGTTGTACTATTTTGAAATACGGGACTGTCAACTAAAATGTTTAATATTGTGCTTTAATTTTATTTTAAAACTGCTCTTACGGTTTTTTAAATGTTGCAATTTTTTTTCTAAATAAACGACCAGTTTTGTTAACTTTCTCCTACAAGCATTTATGATTACTTAAAACAAAATTGCATATTTTTTAAGGATTCTATGGTTGCTTTATTGGGTAGTTCACACGGTGACTTTTAAGGTCGCGATTTTAAAAGTCGCGACTTTAAAAGTCACCGTGTGAACTAAAAAGTCGCGACTTCGATTTGACAGTTCGACATTTGACGTAAGCCTACCATATTTTTATATTTTGACATAATAGACAAATAAGTTAGATTAGCCTAACCTAATATACATTTGTTTGTCATCGCTTTCCAATTTATCATGTCCCCAATAGATGTTTCAACGATTTTAGAACATTATCAACAAATAGCAACTTCAAAATAATTAGTTGCTCTACAATACTCGATGCTGCAATTACAAGAGCGGCCATTATTATTTTAGTCGCGACTTTTAATTTAAAAGTCACCGTGTGAACTACCCATATATTATGTAAATATAAATACTATAATTATATGAAGGGCGGGCGTTGGGGGAAAACAAAGAATGTCAGTTTATATTGGAACTTTACAAATCTGTTATTTTCTTTTGTTCATAGAGCTGCATCAACGAAACTTTATTTTACTAGGGATTATATTATTATAAATGAGTATTAATTAATGAATGTGAAAATTAATTTATAATCTATATATATAAAAATGAATGTATGTATGTATGTCCTTTATGCATTCCTATACCACTCATCCGATCCGGACCAAATTTGGCACAGACAATCTATAGGACCATGGAAAGAACATAGGCTATATGAGAATTCCCAAAAGTTCCAAAAATTCCCAAAAGAACCAAAATTCCCAAAAGATCCAAAAATCACAAAAGTTTCAAAATTCTCAATAGATACAAAAAAATCTCAATAGATACAAAAATTCCCAAAAGATCCAAAATTCTCAAAAGGTCAAAAACGTCCACCGGGCGCGAGCGCGAAGCGCGAGTAGTCTGTGATTGATAAAAAAATTCACCGAGCGAAGCCGGGTCACTACGCTAGTAAAACTATAATAATTTGTCAAATATCTTCTTACCGGTTAAAAATTACATTCCTTGTTTTCCCCTGCCACCCTTCATATGAACAAATACCTTTACAGCGCATCCCCTTTTTGCACAATGAGTGGCGACTGAAGCTGATGAAGTGAAATCAAAGTATATTTATCTCTTTCTAAAGTGTACTCTGATAATTGGCAGCAATAATAAATTATTATTTTACCAATTATGAATTAACCAAACTACTTAAAAGTGTTGATGTTATGTTACAAAACGTGATTTTTGCAAATTACGCTTGCATACACCAATACCTAATAATCCGAGTTCAATTACTACAAACCTTAGAACTAAAATTTATATATTGATTGTTGTTTTTACAAATCGTAGATCATCAATGTCAAATGTCTTATTTTTAAACTGTCAAAAAATGACGTGGCCATTACACGTTGTCCAATCCAATGTGTAGTAGGTGTCTATGATCCAATTGGCGCATTAGAAAGAGAGGATGTATATCTGTACCCCTGTACCCTATCTTATATTAAAGAAAATTGCAAGTATTAGCAATATAAGTATTTGTATATACCGGCTGATTCAGTTTGACTGTCGCACCCCAATAACTTTAATTATTGAAAATAACCCCAACAAATTTCATATTTTTGGAAGCGGCGACAAATTCTATATTAAGTGATGTGCATTTGTTATCTCCACGATGACGTGTGTCAAATCCGCGATAGGCAACTGTTTTTTTTTTTTAATTACATACATCTTTTGGTTGATTGGGATAAAAAATTTAATTCTGAATGCGACCATGTATTAAAAAAGTAGATATGCATACATAGGTAAGGTAATTTTCGAGAAAAATCAGTTCAAAGTTTATTCAAATTATAGCAAATAGTCTATTTAACATTATAGACTATTTGCTATATCCAACTTGGATTCAACATGTTCTGCGCTTTGATTAAATTATGTTAATTAGATATAAATAAAGACATTCATTGTTTTAAATAAAATAGACAAGATGTATCGAAAATACTCCAAAAAAACAGTTTTGTCCCGGAAGATTTTTATAGCGGGTTCAAACATTTTCAGTAGCTTCAACTAAGTTTCTGCTGTTTTCGTTATCTTTATGAGTAAACGTTGAGAGAGAAGGCAGAGAAACATTTACAGAGTTAATCAACTTGCAATGCGGTACTTGTTTAAGAGCAAAGTTCGATGAGTTAAAAAGGTTTATTTGTTGTTAACTAAAGATAAATACCGTGCGCTTAGGGCGTTAACACTGTAATGTTCGATAGAACGTGTAGAATATATTCGTATACAAATTCGTTGCGTAATATATGACAGGTAAAGAGAAACAAGATTTCAATTCGCTAATGGGAGTTATTTACGAACTTATTTGTTTAATAATTAATTTTATCTCTACGCATCTTAAATCTTACCTTTAAAGCTAATGTTATATGAACTTGTACAAGCAACGGATCGGTTTTCTTTTTCTGAAAATTTTTGTTTAAACTTAATTTTTAAGAAAGTTTTGTCAAATATTTTCTGCGAATTTCCAAAATCTCAAAATTAACGAAGTTTTTAAATTGAAATCTTATTCACAATTTCAATACCAAAACAATTCTTTTGCCAAAAAAAACAAGCATTTTTTAAATTACCTATTTCCTGTTTTTGTTGCTCTTTACAGCGCACATGTTAAATTTATTCTTAGCAAAAAATATTTAAATGTAATATAATGTTTTTTTAGAAATCATGAAATTATTCTATGTGAACAACTTTTTTTTTGTAGAAAAACTAGACCAGTTAAGAAAATTAAGAACACTACTGATGTAGACATGGGAATCTCAAGAGTGGTCAAAAATGTTTACAAAATTTTGTAAATCACTTTATCTTTAAGGCGTTCATCTTGAAGAGGATTTTAGGCAAATTGCCTGAAATGAAATATTGCTCGAAAACAAATAGCCCGAAGCGAATTCCTTGAATGTAAATTGCTAGAAGTGCAAGTTCCTAGAAAAGCCAATTGCTCGAATGAAAATGATAAAAAAAAATCAAAGATATGAAATAATACCTATGCATTTTTATAATTCCTGCTATACAGGGTGTCCCAGTTAGCTTGAACAGCATGGGTATCTCGTAAACGGTAAGAGATATAGAGTTGTTTAAATGAGTCAAAATGATCTGATTTAAGAGCAACCATTCTATAAAAAATAACTCGAAAAAATTAATCGTTTTTGCGCTATTCATAAAAAACAAAAAAAATTTCACTAAGCAAATATTTCTGACGTACTAATACAATTTTATAACATAGGTGGTAAATATGTCATATTAGACCCAATACACTAATTACTTTTCGAGGAACTGAAGAGTAATTGGATAAACAGCGGAACCTAGGAAAAGGGTAGGATGCAGTTAGAAGTGTTACAACTTGTGATAAGATCTTAAAGAAGTGGATTAAAAAAATCACAAATAAGCAAATTCGAGCAATTGCTTTTCGAGGAACTTGCATTTCGAACAAACTCACATTCGAGCAATAGATTTCGGGCAATAAATTTCGTGCAATTGCATTCCAGGAATTTAGCGTTTACAGTAGCTCGGTATTTGTGTAAGATGCTAAATAATAGTCTTGATATAAGCCGATTTATTATCAATAAACAACACTAGAAGAATTTTTATATTCTTACTGAGAAGAAGGTGGCTTGCTGGACAACAGGAAATATTAATCTTGCGTCGATCGTTTTACGACCGTCTATGAGTCAATTATCTTTCCAACATTCGAAAAGACTATTTGTATTTACATTTACCTTAATTCAGCAATAAAACTATATGTATACCAAGAAATGCATGATGTTGTGCTAGATGACCTCAACACTATTTACTCACCGTGCAGTTACCTATACATGTGATTGACAAATAGTTCTGCGTCTCTATTGTGAAAAAATTAACCTTAGAACGGGCTTTTATCAACCTTAAAACATCAACTTTTAATTAAAAATTTAGATAAAATATTAGTGTTACAGAAAGATTTTTGATTTTTAAATAAACTTATTTACATTAGGTACATTTAAAATAAAACACAAATAATCTGAACATTGGTTTCTTTCCCGCGTTCCCGGGTTCCCGGGAACCCGGTCAATTTTAAGCTTTTTTATAATTCCCGGGAAATGCTTTTTGTCCCGGGAATTCCCGGGATTTTAAAAAAGTGTTATTTTTGTTTATTTTGTGCTAAGATCTTTGTAATACTATCATAACTTATCAGAATTTTATACTTAAAATATCTTAATCTACTAACAGTAAATTATGGAAAAACTTAATTTTTATTTCAAAATAATTTTTCTCTTTTAGTATGGCGCAAAAAAGCCCGGTCTCCATGACAAAATTAATATATTCAAAATACTTTTACAGTTTCGTTTTTGTGTACCCTGAGCATTCAAAGCAAAACAGCTTATAAATGAAATTTTATTAATGACTAGCGGTTCCGGAGCCCCTTCGGGGCGACTAAGGGGAATACTCCTATGTCAATCATAGACGACTCGCGCTTCGCGCTCGCCAAAACCAATACGTGGAATTTCCTTTTATCAAGCATCGACGACTCGCGCTTCGCGCTCGTCAAGACCGACTACTTGTAATTCTCTTTTATCAATCATAGACAACTCGCACTTCGCGTTCGTCATAGACGACTACGTGGAATTCTCTTTTATCAATCATAGACGACTCGCGCTTCGCGCTCGACAACAGCGACTACGTGGAATTCTCTTTTATCAATCACTAGGCGATTTACCCGGCGTTGCACGGGTGATAACAATTCTCTTTTATCAATCGCAGACTACTCGCGCTCCGCGCTCGCACCCGGCGGACGTTTCCGGTCGTTCCCGGGCATTTCCGGCCGTTATTTATACGGCGTTTGATCCGTTGGGTCCTAAATAGTAACTGTGCAAAATTTGGTCAGACTACTCGCGCTCCGCGCTCGCACCCGGCGGACGTTTCCGGTCGTTCCCGGGCATTTCCGGCCGTTATTTATACGGCGTTTGATCCGTTGGGTCCTAAATAGTAACTGTGCAAAATTTGGTCCCGATCGGTCAACGGACCTAGGATTCTATAGCGAACAAACAAACACACAAACACACAAACAAACAAGCTCTTTTATATATATAGATAACGATGTTTCTTTGCTGCTAGATGCTTTCAAGACAATTGCACCTTCATCAATAGATACTGAGAGATCATTTTATGCAGCAGGACTTTTTGTTAATAAATTAAGAAAAAGACTAATTGACTGAAGCACAGATCACCTTTGTTTTCTTAAATCACATTACAAAAATTCCTTGTAAAAATTATATTATTGTATTCATAAATATGAAATTGCAATAGAAAGGTTATAATTCCCAAATGTATGTTTCTCTCACCAATATTATTGAATTATTTATAATAATCATGGAGCAAAATGTATTACATATATGACTTGGAGTTATTTTTAAGTAATAAACCGCTCCCTTCATTTTTTGGATTATTTATTTAAAAATATTGACATAATTTATTACATCCCGGGATCCCGGGAAATCCCGGGACAAAGGCCGATTTCTTCCCGGAATCCTGGGACAAGCAAAATGGTCAAATATGAGAAACCCTAGTCGGAAACGACTTTTGTTGCAATAGTCTTGGCCTACTATAAGTTACCAATACAAACTTGTTTGATTAGTATTTCAAATAAGATCGTTGCACAATAATCAAAAACTTTCGTAGCATTTTGCTCAAATTTTGTAAATTACAAGACAGTAGTCAATTTTTAATTAAAGTTGTAATAATTAAATTATTTTATGTAGCAAAAAACAAATTAAGTCATTCGAATTTAAATATGAACATGCTTATCTCAGAAAAATATCTTGAAACCTAAATCAAATATTTTGAATTTCTACATAAACATTAAATTTAAACAGAGATTAAAAAGTGCTCAGCGTAACGGCGAACAACATCCTTAATAACGCAAACCCAAGTTGTTGAAACAATATATTTATTTACAAGGTATAATGTATTTACACAAATCAAATATTAAATAAATGTATGTTGTAGCTCTATTTGCAGGAATCAGTTCTTATATTTGCATGTACTTGCTTGAGGTGGCGCCAGCATTCAGCAACCGACTATTTGAGCTTTACCACAGGAAAACTCTGTAATACCGACTAGCTATTTAGGTAGCTTTTGTACACTGCAGCGCCACCACGTTTTAAAGCTCACAACTGCTGCCAAGGAAATGTTAAGCTCGCTTCCATACATAGATTTCTGTTTACTTTCGCAGGTTAAAGCACATTTTAGATAATACTTTAAATATTAACCATCCAATCAAATTTATTCTTGCAAGTAGCTGATAAATATTTATATAACGTAATCGCATCACGCATGCATTTAGATGAGCAGTTTTTATTTAACTGCTAACAGAACAAAGTTTATTTTTTATGCTTAACATTTTACATTATTATATGATTTACAAATTACGTATGAGTTTGATTAAACGTTAATCATACCATGATGAATATCGTTTGCTGTAAAAATGCTCATTTTATACATAAGAACGTCTCTTTCTTATTAACAGATTAAAAAATATGTGGATAAAGCAATCAAATAGTCGATTTTATGAGATGGAATTTTTTTTTTTCGTTGTTGCCCAGCTATTAACAATTATTTTTATTCTTAGGCAGTCAGGAATAGAAAAAGTTTTTGTACTGGCTTTGGTTAACATAAATATTTAAGAAAAGGTACGGTTTACGAACCATAAATCATTTATCGTAATCAATAGTAGTTAATAAATTGAATTTTGTGGTTTCTTCGACCAAACAATAACTAGCTACTTTTAATAATAAAGCTATATTCCTATTTTTTCAGTCAAATTTAACCAAATCCTGCAGTCACGACGATTTACATTACCTCGATTATAGTTATAATAAAACATTTTCCTTTCAATATTTTTCTATAATCGGTTAAACTTGATACAAAAATATTTTTCGGAAAAAAGTTGTACATATTTTTGCGCACTGTAAAATGAAAACATTAATTTTTTTCAATATATTGTTTAATTTCATAGCACTCTATAGCTTTATAGGGACTTATTCATGGTTTTTATTTGTTTTGAGCCTAAATATCGAAATAATAACATTAAACGTTATATTATTGAAAAGAGGGGGAAAAAGGCTTTTTCATGAAGTTATGGCCAACTATGGTCTCTATTTAAAAAAATGCAAGTTTGTAATTTATCTGCGAATTGAAACAATATTAAAACAACTGAATGTTTTCATATAGCAGTGCGTACAAAAATCTACACTTACTTATTCCCCAAAAATATTTTTGTTCCATCAAGTATAACCGAGTCAGTAATGATTTTTAAAAAAATCCATTTTAATTTTTGTTTATTATCCAGCGTGCCATTGAACTTTTTTAAAACATTAAAGCATCACTGAAAGGGAAACAATTTCTCTAATTTAAACTTCTTTGTGGCTCTTACCGTTTACGAGATCGCAATAGTGGTCCTTCTATATGGACCACCCTGTATATGAATGCAAATGTGTTACAGCAGTCACCGTTTTTCGCGGCCTAATTTCCATTTCTTGCGGTCGATTCAGTCGTCTGCTGTGAGCCCTTTACTTTTCATTGCTTCTTCCACCTCGTTCTTCTTGATTTTTTACTTTCTGAGATTTGCTGGATACCACTATAACCCTGTGTAGGTGGCAATAGATCTGGAAATACACAACACTTTTTTGTATATAACTTTTTTATATTTTGTCATACGGAAACTATCCTCACCTTACCTTCCTCTATCCAGACGACAATACTTTAATTAAAAATTTGTCATCCTGCAGTCTGCAGGTGTTAGCACTTTTAGTCAAATAATCTCTGAGACACATGGCGGCCAATGACGCGATAATTTAAAAGTTAATTTTTTTCTGTTTGGTTTGGTTTGTCAAATGGTAATTTATAATAATTACGGGTTATCCTAAAAAAACCTGAAATGATAGGTTTTAACAATCAGACCAAATCTGGTGTGAATGTAGTTAATATTGTGTGTGAAAGTTATAATGTTGCTCTAGGCGTTAACCGATAATATTTGCTTATTGTATTACATATAAAAATATATTCTATGTAATTATACACATTTTGAAGTAAAGAACAATCAATTAAAAGCTTTATTCTTTATTTATATTCGTTTGTTATGAACAAAATTTAAGTCGATGATACAGAACAATTAATGAATCTCTGGTATACATTGCGACCAACAATGTCTCTCTCAGTGGATATTGCGACCAACGCAGAGTTAATATTTTACTTGGCCATCGTGTTGCATCCATTTTGTGTCCATGTTTAAACCATTTTAATCTGTTGGCTTTAATGGTATCTATTATATCAATACCAATTTCCAGTTTTTCTCTTATTTCAGTATTTCTTACCCTATTATTCCTAGTGAGTCGAGAACATCTTCCCCAGTCAGTGGCGTAGACAGAATGCTTTCAGGGGGGGAGGGTTAACAAACGCAAAAACAGCTGAGGACCTATTTTTTAGGTCACCACTCTCTTTTTGCCCCAGGATGTTTGATGGTTTCATTATGGGAGGGGGGGTTAATAAACGGTAAAAAGAGCCGAAGACTTTTTTTAGCACAAAATTTACAGTTCTCTGGATCTATAACGTCTTATTGCAAACCTATGGGGAGTTTTAACCCCCCTGACCCCCTCCTTCCTGGGCCACAATCTCCAATAGTTCATTTACATCGCCTGTATCTTAGAAGCGTATTTTTTTAAATTAATTACCCATAGCTTGGATTCATAAATAGCAATACTTTTTACAACAATTTTATACATTTTTATTTTTCTTTATCTGGTTATGTTCTTATTCCAGAGTATACCATAGTGCTGTCGTATGACCGCGTTACTATATGCAATTCTGCTATACAGGGTGTCCCAGTTAACGTGAACAGCATGGGGATCTCGTTAACGGTAAGAGATACAGAGTTGGTTAAATGAGTCAAAATGATCTATGATTTGAGAGCAATTATTTCATTAAAAAAAATCTTGAAAAAAATTAACAGTTTTTGCGCTATTCATTAAAAACAAAAAAATGACGTTTTCGATTTTTGCTTTTAACTTGCTTATTTAAAATCATACCCAAAATATTTTTCGACATTATTAGGACACTTTTTTGAGTAGATTTGATATTGGTTAATAAATTTTCCCTATCTTCATTTGTTTTTGTTATTTTAACATCAACTTTCTTATTTTAAATACGGGTCGTAGTTGGCTATGACACCATTAAATAGAGAATTTTTTTCTCGTTTCATTGATGTAGGGTTTGTTGGGTTTATCTTTAAAAATAAGCGAGTTATTGCAATATCATTGTATTTATTACATTTGATCAAAGTTGCCATTGAAAAACAAAAAAAACAAACAGCATAACTGTCAATTTATATCTGAGAAGTTGTGTTCGTGTTAATTAGTATAAAATAAGCGTAAAATTATCTATTATGGAAAAATTTACAAACGAAGAAAAATTTGACATGATCTCGTGCTACATATTAGCTCGAAAAAATACAAAAATTGCCGCTGATGCTTACTTGGAACGTTATCCTGAACGCCAACAACCCGGTGCTTCAATTTTACACCGGCTTGAATATAATTTAAAAACCTTTGGTGCATTTATAAAACCACAGAAAGAACCTAGACAAGTTGATGAAGATTTAGAACAACTTATTTTAAACCAGGTAACAGCAAATCCTGAAATGTCTGTAAGGGAAATTGAAACAACCATTGAAATACCGAAAACTTCAGCTCACAGAATTTTGAAAAAGCACCGTTTTCATCCCTACAAATACCACATCAGTCAAGGACTTCGAGAAGGAGATGCAGAAAGACGATTGAATTTCTGTAATTGGTACATCCGACAGTGCGCTAATATTGATCGGTTTCCTTTCCATGTTTTATGGACTGATGAAACACGTTTTACAAACAATGGCATTTTTAACAGGAATAACAATCATTTTTGGGCAACTGAAAATCCAAACAATATCCGTGAAGCTCGAAACCAAGAACGTTTTGGATTTAATGTGTGGTGTGGAATCATTGGCAAAAGAATAATTGGACCCATAATTTACAATGAAAATTTAAATAGCCAACGCTATTTAAATCTTCTTGTTGGAGATATCGAAAATGCCTTAGATAATATACCTATTAATTTAAACCATCGTTTGTGGTTCCAGCAAGATGGGGCTCCACCGCATAATGCAAATGTGGTCACAGAATATTTAAACCACAGGTTTTTTAATCAGTGGATTGGAAACAAGGGACCTGTTTTATGGCCAGCACGTTCACCTGACTTAACCCCGATGGATTTTTTTCTTTGGGGTTATGTTAAAAATGCTCTGTATGGAAGACAGTTTAATACAAGTGATGAGTTAAGATTAGCTGTGTTAAGAACATTTAATCAAATAGATAGAAATATGCTTAGGAAAACGATATTATCTATAAAACGCAGAGCTCAAATTTGTATTGCCCATAGAGGGCTACACTTTGAACATAAGTTATAATTGTTATTTAGTGGTAATAAGTGAAATATCATAATTATTGTGCAAAAATGTAAAAAATTATCTTCAATTATTCCAATTTTTATTTTTTTGTAGGTATTTAAGTATTAGCATATTAATGCTGTTTTTTTTTGTTTTGTTTTCAATGGCAACTTTGATCAAATGTAATAAATACAATGATATTGCAATAACTCGCTTATTTTTAAAGATAAACCCAACAAACCCTACATCAATGAAACGAGAAAAAAATTCTCTATTTAATGGTGTCATAGCCAACTACGACCCGTATTTAAAATAAAAAAGTTGATGTTAAAATAACAAAAACAAATGAAGATAGGGAAAATTTATTAACCAATATCAAATCTACTCAAAAAAGTGTCCTAATAATGTCGAAAAATATTTTGGGTATGATTTTAAATAAGCAAGTTAAAAGCAAAAATCGAAAACGTCATTTTTTTGTTTTTAATGAATAGCGCAAAAACTGTTAATTTTTTTAAAGATTTTTTTAATGAAATAATTGCTCTCAAATCATAGATCATTTTGACTCATTTAACCAACTCTGTATCTCTTACCGTTTACGAGATCCCCATGCTGTTCAAGTTAACTGGGACACCCTGTATATTTCTTGTTCATTGAGGCCATCATCTTATAGTTCACAACTAAGAACTTGTATTTTTAATTTCTCTGTTTATCAGCTGTAAATTTTTCTACAGCTTTTTTATACAAGCATATTTTTTCGCACACAGTTAAAATATCTTCATTTTAACTGGTAAAATTAGTAAATGATAAATCTATTTTTAAGACATTTCTTTTGTTAACTGCAGAACTACAGACTTCGAACTCTTTTAGATCGATTGTATAAAAGATGCTTTTGTCAGATATGGATGACCGACACGATCTGTCTTCATCAGAAAAAAGAACAAGTAGACGGAAACGTCAATTTTCTTTTGCGTTTGCCAGTAGTACCTTTCTTATTTCTAAGTATACATAAATGACATGTGTTCAGGAAGTGCGAAACAAATCTAAAGCGTATTGAAAAGAATTTCTTTTACACGTGTTTATTAATATTTTTAAAGTAACTTCCAGTAGAGATAAAACAGAAGAAAAATTAAACACTTCTCTTAATTGACATATTCTCTTTCTTTAGTCAAGATTATTAACCAATTTTTTGCTTATTACCTCACATTAAGCATATTGTAAACTAAAAGTTTCACTTAAAAGAAAATTTCAGTCGTGAAAGATGTTTCATACATTTAATATCGATACTTAATTAGAAGTAACTATTTAATTACTTATCGGAGGGACATAATTCTGTTTGTAAGAGAAAATTTATAGTTACACTTAATAATTCTGGAATAAAATAAAGTAAAATTGTATATAATTTTTTGGTTACCGTGGTAAATCTCAAAATTATGCAATATTTTCAAACGCTTGAGTTTGCAAATGCTTCCTTATACCTATTATGGATACAGAGTACCTTAAAGGCGATATATGAAAAACATGAAATACCTCTGATATGATTTCAAGCAAAATTCTAGATTTTGTGTAGATTTGGTATTCAAATAGCGCCACTTCACGACTTTATTTATCATTTTAATCTTCTGTGGAGGGCGATGTATACATCAATATTTCTGTTTTTTTTCATGTCCAAGCATACGATGCGCAGTAAAACGCATATAAAATACCGATGCATGATATTCAAGATAATGTAACCCTTTGATGGATGCAGGAAGCATTTTTGCGGTTGACGTACTCGCATGGACACCAAGATTATATTTTCAAATTGCCAATTTATCCTACGCTGTTGTTTTGTGATATGATCAAGCGCTGTTTCGCGTTTATAGTAAGCAATAGGCATATTTTGAGTTGAATTTTGCGGATTTAAACACAAAATTGTTGTAAAACTCGAAACGTGTAAACTGACAACTTTGTTAATTTTTTAATAGCTTTTGTTTTCGTGGCAATAGATTTCAAGAAAATACTTATTTTTATTTTTTACGAATTTAGTTTTTTTTATATCGTGCCAATAGCGTGTTGTACAGGGTGATTAAAATTCGAGGGCGACCATGGGGAGCTCGCTTATTACTGAAGATAGAGGGTAGGTTTAAATTTGGCAAAGTAGCTAAATTTTATGCTCATTAATAATATCAAAACAGATTTGAAACATCTTCAACTGTTTTTGAAAAAATTGGAAAAAACTGGAAAAATGTCTTCGGTTTTTGCTACAACTTTTTTATTGATTTATTTTTTTAAATCTGTAAAAGTTTTTACAGGACCACTTTTTATTTTACTTTTAATTATGCCATCCATTTTTTGCTGGACCAATTCCGTTTTGTTTTATAGATACTAATTGTAAATTTCTTATGGGCGACAAACTTGATTGTCATCTAGTTGGCTAGAACTTTTTTCTGATTTCAAAAAGGTATTACATGATTATGTTATTTACATCAACAACGTATTTATTTGAAAAAAAAAGGTTTTCATTTATTTAACATATCTAATAACTAGATGAAAATCAAGTTTGTCGCCCAAACTGATGGCACCATTAAAAGTAAATTAAAAAGTGGTCATGTAAAAGTTTATACAGATAAAAAAAAAATTATAAATAAAAAAGTTATAGCCAAAACCGAATAGTCATTTTTTCAGTTTTTTTCAATTTTTTCAGTTTTTTTCAATTTTTTCTAAAAGAGTTGAAGATATTTCGAATCTGTTTTAATATTATTGATGAGCATGACATTTAGCAACTTTGCCAAATGTGAATCCACCCTCTATCATCTGTAATAAGCGAGATCCCCATGGTCGCCCTCGAATTTGAATCACCCTGTATACTGTTTCCATAATTTTTAGTACTACGTTGTAAAACAATTATCCAAGATGGCGCTTATGCCAGTAAGATAAAACAAACTTAATGATTATTCAAAATAGAGAAATTTAACTGACTTCGTATCTCTATAGAAATGCAAGATCTCAATATTAAGCCTCGAATTTGGTGTACAGTTATACGTCAAGTCTCAAACTTAATTTCTTTAACAAGATCGAAAATCTGACTAAATGTTGGTAGTATAAAAATAAAATTATTTCGTTTCTTTAAAAAAATATTAAGGTTATGATCAAAAAGTTGCTCTTATTATTTCCTAAGAATTAGTTGTGTAAAGTAATGTAATAGTTAGAATGAGCTGATAATATATCAAAAGAAAGTTGTAAAAGCTCTACTTGCAAGTAATTATTTGTTGTAACCTAATTAATGTGCAATCACGATTTTGCAGCAAGGCCATTATCATCGTTGCGTTAGAACAAAACCACTACTTAGTGGTGAATTTATAATTTGGCCGCGTTTATCCTAAACTTAAATTGAAGCGCTGTATCTTAATGCAATAACTACATAAAAAAGTGAAAGTATAAAGAATTTGTCCTTCTAAATGCTACGAGGAAATAATGGTAAGGCTATTCAAAATTTAATGTGGTCCACTACAAGTTTAAACTACTTAATTAAATTTTACAAGAATTTATTTAATCTAGATGTTAGAATTTGCCAAATAAACAGGAAACATTTACAGGTCTTGTAGGTACAAAAACAATAGAACGAGTATTATGACACCCCGCCTGAGATCAATTATTTTATTTTACTTTAATGTTATTTCATTTACTTTTAAATGAATAACATTGCAACAAATGCTGATGCATCAGTTACTAAAACATGTAACACTTCAGTTATGAGGATTTCAAATTTAGTAAAACACATTCACGTTAAAATATTTCGGTCATAACTTGACTTCTACAACGTCAGTATTTGGGTTTCGTCAATCAACAAACGACTTGTTGATACCTAAAGTTGTACATCATAAGTAGAACAAACTACTCGCACAAATATGTGTTTATAGTAAAGATTGACAAAGATGCAACTACAATAAAAAGGGTATAGCAACAGGGGACCTAAAATCTTGGACAGTCGCGCTGGGATAGTTAAGAACCAACCACCGAGAAATGTACAGCCAGTCGAAAAATAAAGGAGTTTGCTGTTAAAATTATTTGTTTCTTACTGGGTACTAATTGCTCTAGACTTGAGTACTACGTAAAACAACGTTTGAGGGTCCAACCACGTTACAAAGACGATCACGAGCCATAATTAAGAACAATAAATATAAGAGTATTATGTACCCTTCCCCAACAGTGCGGCCTATGTACAGTACGGTTCGTCACAGTATGTAGAGTGTTTTTAAGTAAATTTAATTATATTGTTCGTTACCAAATCCAAATATTTACGTGTTTAACATACAAACAGATTTTTATATTAAGATATAATAATAGTGTCCATAGTCATATATTTATGCGCTCAAGTTATTAATCAAAATAAGTTTTTACTAGGAACAGCTGCATGCGTAATAACGTTGTTGGTGATTATTAAAAAATCTAAAAAAAAACTAAACCAAGAAGAACTTGGACAACATAGTGGCTCAAAAGACATTTGTTTACGGGTCCACGACATGTTTAAGCACAGTCCGTCAGCGAGTTAACTGTTCAAATTGTGTCAAATTTGTTGTTTTGTAACTGCGCACTCTGTTTTGCGCAGTTTAAGGACAAGAAAATGGGGAAGTTTCTAATTTTTAGCTTAAAACTGAGTACGTAACTAGGGATTGTAATCGCAAAAAAAGGCTCTTCAAATTTTACCGGTAATTTGCCAATTTTTTACCGGTAATTCCGGTAATTTTACAATATTTTTCCAATAATGATAAAAATCTAAATAAAATAATCAAAAAAGAATATTGACTTATTTTCAAGGAGAAAAAATAAGGGGAAAATAGATACAAATGGAATATGATTGTTTACTCACTTCTCTGTCAAATATCTCGCACGGTAATTTATAAATAAATATCTGACTATCGTCTTCTTATGGCAAGCTAAATCTACAAAACATTTTTCTTTTGGCATTTTTGTGTATTCGCAACAATAGCCGAGATAATTAAGTTTAAAAATTTTGATCGATTTCGGTTTTTCCGTTAAATCACGCAAGCCATGGCATTTTTAAACAAAACAAGATATTGTTTAAAATACACTCCTAAATAGCTAACTTTTGTCCCATTTAACCAACTTTGTATATTCATTATTTACGGAGATAGCAATAGTGTCCCATGGAAAAGAACACCCTGTGTACTCTTATTTTATATTGAATTATATTATTATTATTAATACATAAAAAAAATTACGTTGATGGCTCTTAACTGATATATTGTATGAAACTGATTGTGATAGTTAAAGCTTCAACTATCCCAGTCAGTTACATACTAAATAAATATATTTTTTTAAAATATGGTTTTCGGAGTTTATCCGCGTAATATTTAAATTGGCTCGACGTTTACGCAAGCTCTCCCTATAGGGATACGCAGATAAACTCCGAAAATTATATTAAAAATGTTAGTAACCGCGAAAATCTAAAAAAAAAAACAAATATATCTATACAGGGTGCCCATATTTCTAACCTGTTGTATGGGTAACTCCGTTAATATTAGAGATACAGACACGTTTAGATTAGCAAATTGGTGCAGAATTTAAAGGGAAATCTGATACCATTTTCAAATTTGACCTACGTCATCAACTTTTTGAAATATTTTGAAAAAACTAAAAAAGGTCGATTTTTTCAAACTTGAATAATTCCGTAACCATATGAGTTAGAATAAAAATAAAAATTGACTTTTATAGATATTTTTACGTAGATTTTAAATATGTTAACGAAATTTTCATAGCACTCTCGATTTCCGAGTTACAGCACAAACTTGCATTTTTTTAAATGGAAGTCATAGTTGGCTGTGGTCTTATTAAAAGGTTATTTTTTTCTCGTTTCAATGATATAAGGTTTGTTATGCTTTACTCTTGTAGTTTTTCTTTAAATAAGCAAAACTCATTTCACATGTTCACAGCCTACTAATAGATGGCAGTTATTAGCCAGTTACAAATTTTAAAAACAAAACCTCAGAGTTTGTCAAATATAATTTATTGTTTGTTTTACGTATAAATCTCTCTCTCTTGTTGGTCAAAATATTTGTTTGAGTTTATTGTAAATTTCAAAAACAGTGTGTTCTAATGAAGAAAAAAACCACATGCTTTTCTATTACTACGCTTGTAATAGAAATAGTAGAAATTCAAGTAAAATGTATTTGCAAAGATTTATGGAAAAGAGCCAACTAAAAAAGAAATTATTTTCGTTATTAGAAACGAATTTAAAAAAATACGGGTATACCAAAAAGCCTGATAATATTTCTTCATTAAAAAGCACTGTTTTTGAAATTTATAATAAACAAAAATTTTGATCAACACGAGAGAGAGACATAGTATAACAAACAATAAATTTTATTTGACAAACTATGAGGTTTTGTTTTTAAAATTTGTAACTGGCTAATAACTGCTACACTAACAATAAGAGACAACTCTTAAATGTCACATCGAAAAAAAAAGAACATCAACACGGGATAACTCCCATCTATTAGTAGGCTGTGAACATGTGAAATGATTTTTGCTTATTTAATGAAAAACTACAAGAGTAAAGCATAACAAACCTGATATCATTGAAACGAGAAAAAAATAACCTTTTTAATAAGACCACAGCCAACTATGACTTCCATTTAAAAAAATGCAAGTTTATGCTATAACTCGGAAATCGAGAGTGCTATGAAAATTTCGTTAACATATTTAAAATCTACGTAAAAATATTTATGACAGTCAATTTTTATTGTTGTTCTAACTTATATGGTTACGGAATTGTTCAAGTTTGAAAAAATCGACCATTTTCAGTTTTTTTAAAATATTTCAAAAAGTTGATGACGTAGGTCGAAATTGAAAATGGCATCAGATTTCCCTTTAAATTCTGCACAAATTTGCTAATTTCAACGTTTCTGTATCTCTAATATTAACGGAGTTGCCCATACAACAGGTTAGAAAAATGGGCACCCTGTATACAATATATGTACATATAATACAGTAAATTCTCTCTAAATGCAACATTGTTAGATTCAAATGTTTTTTAAAAAATGCATTTATAGAAAAAAGATGCATTTAGAGAGTAAAGGAAACATTTTTTAAAAATATTTTTAAAATCTTTCTATTATACAGGGTGTTGCATTAGGTAAAAAAAATGTCTTTCACTTTAGTATTTTCAAGTTTATTTAAAATTTCACACTTATCCTTAATCGTTAAATTAACTTTCTTCATGATTGATTGATTGACTGTGACACTGACAGTTTTTACTACGGGTAGCTTGATTTTTGAAAGTTGCGTTTATAGAATGTTTTTGCATATATGGAGTAATGCATTTATAGAGTATGATGCACTTATAGAAGTTGCATTTATAGAGAATTTACTGTATTATGATTTACCGGTAAATTACCGGTAAACCGGTTTTGATTGAAAATTTTACCGAATTACCGGTAATTCAAAAAGTCGCTAAATTTACAATCACTATACGTAACTAAGTTTCGTGTATGCAACGTTCATTAATTCCCATAGTATTAAATTCAGTACTGAAAAAAATTAAATTTTGATGAACAGTCTTAAAAATTAGTTCTGTAGTTATTTTATCTACTTTTATTGAAATATCATAATTCACTAGTAATTAGTAACCTGGTTACATAAGTAAGTAACATGGTTATCCAATTATCGTGATCGCGATCGCGAGCAAGATCGCGCCGGTGTGAGTTGACCTTTAACTGCGTAACACAGCAATCCAGTAGTACCATAATATGCAGAACTCCTTTTTCCTCATGCTCTATTGTCCTTGTCCTATTTCGACTTAATATAGACCCTAATTATGCATAATAATCTTTCAAAATTTCAATTAATACCAAAGGAGTTTATTAAACTTACAAATCGAACCGATTGTGACGTTCTAAACTTGAATATCAATGTTTTCTAACCAAAATGAGTTTGTGATTTATTTGTTATACAAAATACACATCACCTAAAGGTTGCAGGTATCCACTTCATAATATTTTTTATATCAAAGTTGCCATCTCCACGGTCAAAATGTATTTCTATGCAGAAATTAACAACGTGGTTGAGTTCATAAGTTTTTGTCCTAATTTAGCGTTTAAAAATTTAAGAGGACTTTAAAGGAAGTCCGACTTTATAATATTTTATTCAGTGGACAAAAGGGAAGGGTATATACTAATAAGAGTATAAAAAAGTTATTTTGATCATATTGCGGAAATTGAAGACACCAAAATTTAGCTTATTTAATAAGTAATGCGTTGCGGCAAGGAGTAGCCCCAAAAATAATTTTTATGAGATAAATTATTAATTTCTTTAAAAGAAAACTTAATTAAATGAAAATGGAATTTAAGATATTAAATATAACAAAGCTCTAGCAAGTTTGATACAATTTTGTGAAGTAAAGACTGGAAGTTTGATTGAGTAAATATAATTTATGGTAATTCTCATTATTTGTTGGATTTTTAGGAAAAAAAATGGAATAAAAATTGTTATGTAATTATTTTTATCTTCTAATGATCTAAAATTTAAGTAAGAAAATAAAATATGGTTTATTGTATATCGATAAACGTGCATTGATATCTGATGCACCACCAAGTTGCTTTATATCAGTGGTTCTCAAGCTTTTTCCTTAATGTATCTCCTAACGCAGAGCTGTCCAACTAGCGGCCTGCGAACCACATCCGGCCCGCGAAAGAAGTTTTATGGCCCTCAACAACTTACAAAAAGTTATCTAACCTAATCCTTAATTCAATATATTTAAAATTCGTTGCGCCTATTAGAATTATACTCAATAGTGGCCCGCTAAAACTTCGGAGGATAAAAAATGGCCCGCGCTCGTAAAAAAATTGAACAGCCCTATACTAACGTGTTATGTCTCAAGTACCCCTTAATATTTTATTTTTAAACACATAACAATAAAATTGACAAGAAATTTAGATGTATCCTTATCTTTTTGGTAAATGACATCACAAAAAAAATATATGAAGAGAAAAGCATTAACAATAAAAATATTCACAAAATGAACAGTGTAGGGGAAGGTGGTATATACTGGGACATGGTATATAGTGGGACAACAGAGATTTTGGCCATCTGTTACCCCGTACTTGAAGTTTGTTTACATCAAAATAGCGGTTAAGCAGTCCCATTATATCCTGTCTACAGTATGTGTCGTAAACAATGTCATAGTGACTTGCATATGTGAGGCATGTTTGGTAACTGCGCATTGTTTTTTTGTGGTTATTCAGTTTATGTGCTAAAACTTTTTTATTTATTTAACAACAATTAGAAAACTTGGCGTAGGTGTACCTTACACCTTACAGTATATTAAATGTATGTACAATGTTAAAACTTAAAATAATCATACAAGTTTTTCAATAAATCGTTGCTTTTAAAAATTGATCACATGGTGCATTGTGGGACAATGATGATAATCAGGTAAATTTTCTGAAAAAGACTTTCGACTTTAAATTTTCTTTCTCTAAAAACAGAGATAAAGACTGTGTTGTAAAAAAAATTCTGTGTAGGTTAAGCGCACCGACTACGTTTGGGGGCACTGAAAAAACAAAAAAACATTTTCAATTTTAGTTTGATTTTTTAAACTACAATGTCTAAATGCCCATGAAAAGTGAAAGTTTTTAAAATAAAAAATTAAAATTAAGCTTTTTTTAATTACTTATGCTTTATTTCATATATATTTTTTGCTGTCCCACAATGTACCACGGGGTGGTTTATGTGGGGACAAGTGGTGTATAGTGGGACAGTCCCTCTATTTGTGTACCTTTATTTAAAAAAATATTTTTTTGTAATGCAATGATAAACTAAAGCAATATGAATATCTCATATCAATTAGAGGTATGCAAATTAAACCGTTCAAAAGTTACGCAAAATTTAAAAAATGTGTCCCAGTATATACCACCTTCCCCTATAGTTTTTTTTTGTAAAGTTTTTGGGAAACATATAAAAAATATGTATGTAAATTACATCCTAATTTCTTTGGCAAATAAAATCACACAAATATAAGAGTATATAAATAATAAGAATAATACAGTTAATAAGATACTGGTTGTGTCTAATTTTCGGCGATTTTCGCAAAATCGGGTTGCCACAAAATTAACTGGAAACGAATATCTGGTGAAACGTCAAGCTTATTATTTTTTTTGGTGTCGTGTCGCAATATTTGGCAAAGCTACACTCGCACAGGTAAGTGCTTACAAAAGGCAAAAGTTTTCTCACTGCTTTATCGGCTATATTTTGATAGGTTCACAGTAGACGAGCCCAAAATAGTGATAAAGATACATAAGAAAATGTTTTTTGGATGTGTAGATATTTTACCAGAATATTAATAAGCCTCTTCTGCTTTGTAGTAAGAACAGAATTATTTCGTTTTTTGGAAAATGGATTGGCTATCCAGATCCACCTATAATTTTAAATTTCTGCTGTGTCCCAAAAATATTCATTAAATAAGGTTTAATAATTTTGCAAAATGTTGAATCATTGCTTTCTAAATTAGAATCTACGGGATTTTTTTTCTGGAAGATAAGAACTAAATTTGCCAAAGTATCGTATTACTCTACCCATTTCATCAACTTTTTTGGGTTTTCTTTGAATGAGGTAATTTTGTCAAAGACAGTGAAAAGAATGGTTATTATTTCTTTTAATGTTTAAACCGTTAAGTTTTACAGAATATATCTCATAAATATTTTAAATCTTGTAATAAATAGGTAACTAATTATTTACAAAAAAAAAAATAAAATAAAATAAAATTCGCCATTTTATAAGCAAACCCAGACGTACCCACTACCAATCGCACCTCTAGTAGAGGTACGCGTGCCCCCAGTTGAGAACCACTGCTTTAAATCATAGACCATATCAACAGTCTTTTAACCGACTTTTTTTTTATCTATTATGGTTTAAAAGTTACCTAAAAAAGGTAAGCCTGGAACGTTATATACATTGTAACTCGTACTAAGAAGAGAAAAATCTTATTTATCTAGTTTTTAATACGGTTTATTTGGTTTTTCTTCCTATTTCTTAATTTACCTATTGATTTTCGTAATATTTGCTTTAGATGTTGACCTTAAGTATAATTTGTTATTAAAGAAATGAAAATTTTTACTCATAAATTCTACAAAATTGAAATGTTCCTTTAAAAGCTTTTTTCAACGTTGGCTCTAAAATTAATATTTCATATTAAGTACAGGCCGATTAGTAATTTAAATTTTAAAGCAAATTTTAATGTATTTGCTCGTTGTTGACCCATATCAAGAAAAAAAGCACGGAACGGAAAAAAGTGGATGTTTTTAATAGAATGGCAGAGCACTGTCTGTTGACTTTTCATTATTCTTTCATTTAAACTTTTAGTTGAATGAATATCTTTTCTCCTTCAAATCAAATAACACTTTATCGCTCGACAAATTCGATTCTAAAATTGCACGACTTTTATATTTATTTTGCCTAATTCAAACTCTATTTTTATTGTGATTGTTAGAATTGCATTGCTTTGCATTTCTATGCTTTCAGTTGGTCTCCTGCAGGCATAGCATTTGTTCGACTTGTACTCGGTAACGTTATGTTTTATCACTATTTCATCGATGTAATTTGAATGCATTTCTTAAGGGAGTTTCACTTCCGTTAAGGTGTATTTTATTTTTATCTGTTTTATTTAATATGCTTGTGAATATTACCTCACACGATGAATTTAAAATATTTAAATAACGATGTCATACAATTTAGACTATTAACCTAATTTGCTGGAATACCTAGTTGTTAGAACTTAATTATTCAATTGATGTATTTTTTTACCAACTTAAGGATATAATTAACTTTGCTGTAGAGTTTAGTTCATTAATTCTCGGCGTCCCATTTCCAAGCTACTCCAAAATACCTTGCAAGAGACAAATTATAAAATTACAAATATATTTTATTGGGCCCAAGTGCTTCCCGAGAGAGCAATTATCCTTCGAGAAGAGGTCAGTTAATGTTTGGTGAAGTTTACAGGACATCAAGAAAGTTGTTCTAGATTGCTGTACACTAGCACACAATGGACATATTAAGAAAATAAAATATCTTGGTTGTGGACAAATAATCAGAGTACTATCTTGTAAAGTTGTTTTATTTCAGATAGTTTTTAAAAATAGCTTAAGGTTTGCAAACAGAAATGTTTTACTGAATTGATTCGAGCGTTTTATTTAGAGAACTTAAATATGCAATGAATAAATCGGTTTTATTGTACTGGGTTTCTCCAAAAAATGTTTGTACCTCTATGTTATGCATTTTCATCATATTAGAAAATTGACTTTTTACCTTGGACATGGGACATGTATCTAAAATTAGAAAACCACATAATTATACTATTTCTTTAAAATACCACCATAGAGTAAACAGGCTCAATTAAAAATCACGTATTTTATTTTCGAAGGAACTCTTAAATTTAAATACTAGTTTTAAGACTGTAGTCTCCTTATTATACAGGGTGATTGTTTGGGACCGGGCCTTAAAACTATATAAAGAATGAATAAGGCTATTGATCTGATATTTTGGTTATGACCATAATGCTATATGATCTGTTTAATGAAAATATTTTCAAGATGGCGACACTTCCGGAATTACCGGAAGTTGACGTTAACTTTCTTATTTCAAATACAATGGACCATTTTTGGATTTGGCACGTTATTTTAAAGGGACTTTTGATACCATTCTCTATACCTAAGTGCAGTCGTTTTTTAGATTTTTGGACTTTTTGAAATTTTTTTATTTTCATCATGATGCTTAATATTACTCGTATCTACCGCCGCCATTTTTGAAGAGAAAACGCTTAAATTTTGACCAGGCATAGAAGAAACCTTAAAGTTGATCCTAGAATTTTTGCAATCGATGCATTACTTACAGGGTGTCCAAAATTTAATTTTCTTTTAATACTTCAGACCACTAAAATTCGTTTGTTTTTTCCAAATACAATGCCTTTTTTTCCATTTTCCAATGCAAAATCAAATACTGCATTAATCTGTATTACCGTTTTCCATACCTATCTGCAACAATTTGCGAGTTATTAAGAATTTTTGATAAAGTTAAGAGATATTGTAACATTTTTAAATAGTAAGTAAGCCTTGGAAATTGCCAGTATTAATAACTGTCAACCACTTTTATTGCGTTTGTCTGAAGTATCCATGAAAATGGAAAATAAAGAGTATACAAATACGAATATTTTGAAATTATTTTATATTCAAGAAGAATGCCACAAGATTATAGAAAGAACTTGCCGTGTGTTCAGTGAGAGGTATCCTCATTGACTGTAATAACAAGACAGAAATTTTAATGAATAGAATCAATTTTTTTGCAATTTAGCAGAGTGAAATATGCTAGTATTCGACCTAAGTATGTAACAAATAATGAAACTAATGAAGTTAACATACGGGGATATTTTAATGACCATCCTCAGCGGTCAATTCGATCGGCAGTGCAAGACTTGGGTTAAACATACTATGTATGCTGTACAAGCTACATTAAAAATGCACAACTATTCGTTCGCACTTTCAATAAGCTTGTGATATGTGTCTATGAATGTAAAATAAATTCAAAATATCCCTGTTTGAATACTCTTGATATTCCATTTTTATGGATACTTCAAACAAACGCGATAAAAGTGGTTGACCTTCAAACAACTGTTCTCTTTTGGCTGGTTTTCCTATATCAGATACCATTTCCCCATTCTGTTCAGTGTCTTTTGCCTTATATACTGCATTGTTTAAGATTAGTTTATTGCATCTTATGACTGCACAATGCCCTTGATTTATTGCTTCTTTTAGCTGCGGTATAAGCGATCTTCTCTCCCCTTGTATGTTTTTGTAGTAGTCTTCATCTATCCATATTTCTGTCTTTTATTTTTTTTTTGTATTTTTTAGAATGTTATATCTCGCACTTTTTTCTGTCACTTTACCAGATATGGTCTTGTTCTATAATCAGTGTACTTCCCAAATTGTTTTATTTCATTTATACCCACCTTTTCATCACTGTTAATTCCTATTTTTTGCTTCACTGTATAGTTATAATGTATGCTGTGTCCAAGATAAGAATGCACAGCATGGGGATCTTGCTTATTATAAAGATACATATTTGTTTAACTTAGATAAATTATTCTCAAGTGTGAGAGGAGCTACAAAAGTACAAAATTTATCGTACTTCACATGTTATAGCAAAAAAGTATGAAAATGTCGAATTTCTTTTTTCTCTCATAACTTTTTTGTCTTAATTATTAGAACAATTTTATTTGTACCTTCTGAAGGCACTTTTTTATGTAAAATCCAACTGTTATTTTAGACTTTTTAATCACGTACCATTTTTGAGATATTATCCCTAATTTTGTTTTTTCATTTGGGCCGCAAAGTTAACTAATGCTCATATTAGACGTTGCAATTTTTCTTACAAATCATTTTTCCACAACGCAAAACCAAAAAACACAACGTCTAAATGGGCATAGGAAAAAAAATCGCAACGGATTTTAAATGTCATAGGATTTTATTCTATTGAACATGCTCTAATTTTTCAAGGTCAAACATGTGTATTTTATTACATTTCTAGTAACTTCTGGTAGTTTTTGTGCCACTATGTTGTCAAAAGGATCACATAACCTACTAAGTATACTTTTTTTAATTTTTTTTAACACGATACACATTTTGCGATTGTAGTAAACAGACCACGTTAGTAAAAATGCAGATATGTAGGTTATTATTGGTTATTATGCGGTTAACTGCCGGTTGGCTGTCATTTAAATGTCAGATCAATTGTGCAGCGCAGTAGCGATTTCGAATCGTACGCAAAAAAAAATCGCAAAGTGTAATAGGGGTCGTGTATTTATTTTACAAGCTGTAAAATATTTTTCTTACAGATGGAAAAAAAATCGCAACGTCTAATATTAGCTTATGGAATAGTTAAATGTGCTTTTTTTTCTCTTTTAAATAAGACGTTACTTGCTATGTCTATTTATAAATAAGTCACAAAATGAAGAAAAATCTTAATTTTACCCATCACAAAACACAAAACAAAAAACGACTACATATGTAATTAAATGTCAAATCATAGTTACTATTTGTGCGGTATCATTTATTAGAATTTTATAGATTGCTGTGTAATTCAATCAGGGCCTATCACAGGGGGGGAGACGGGATTAATTCCCGTGACCCGGTGTTGCAAAGGGGGCCCGGATTCAAGCTAATACATAAAGTTTTGTTTACAAATACTGTTAAAATGAATGAGAACAGCGACGAATAAAATAAAATAAATTTAAAACACAAGCTGATGTTTTTCGTTTTTTTTTTAATTTTTGACCGAAATAGAAAAGAAAAAAAAGATGAAGTAAAAAAAGATGAAGAAAAAAAATGCCAAAGCGGAAGAACTGTAGAGACTTGACTCATTATATTATGACATTAAACATTTTGCTTTAAATATTTTTTTTGTGCGATCGTACTAGAAACAGCTGTTTGACGGACGCGTTAGCAACCATAAAGTACTGCATTACCGGCCCTATCCTTAGCAACGGCCGTAAAAGTTACTTTGCAGGCCGTTACCCTTAGCAACGGCCGAAAAAGTAACTTTTACAGCCGTTGCTAAGGAGAGGGCCGGTAATGCAGTACATACGCCGTCGTCTGTCAGTGACAGAATGTCACGTAGTTTCTAACCTATAATTTTGAAAATTACTAAAAATTTAAATTGTTTTTAATTCGATCGCACAAAAAATGTAATATGCACCCCGGCCAAAACGTACTTTTTCGGCCTTGCCTGTTTGCTGGCCTCGACTACGTCTCGGCCAGCAAACCAGACGCGGCCGAAAACGTTACACTTTTTGGCCTTGATACATAAATAACTATTTTTTAATATTTTTTATACCGAATGACATAGTCTACACTCCATAGGGTGATCCACATAGAATGGCCACCATTGGGATCTCGAAAACGGTAAGAGGTATAAAGAAGTTTAAATTAGACAAACTGTTCCATTTTCGGAGACCTATTCTCTAATGCTTTAATGATAACTCGGTTATACTTGAAGGTACAAAAATATTTTTGGGGAAAATGTAGATTTTTTTACGCACTGTAAAATGAATGCATTTGTTTCAATATTTGTCAATTTGTCTAATTTCAGCTTCTTTGTAGCTCTTATCGTTTACAAGATCCCAATAGTAGCCCTTGTATGTGGATCACCCTGTATATCAAAATGCGAGTCTTAAATTTATACGTTTCTTAGAGAAAAGGGGGGCCCGTTGTCTATTGCTTCCCCGGGGCCCGAATTTTCTGTGAACGGCCCTGAATTCAATAGTATTTGTAGCAAATGGGCACATTTGCAACTAATTAAAAGTGTTATATGTTGAAATGCTACATTCTTAGCCATAGAAACTGTGTAAAAATTAATGATTCTAATTTGTTATTGATTTGTTTTGGATTTTTGGTTGGTTTCTCGAAAAAAACATATTCTTTTAAATTTATTTCCAAATCTCTGTAATTACGCTCCCTTCGTTGCCTTCACTCGGGACATGGCTCTAAGTATATTCGCTCAGCTTCTACACAGTTTTCATGGTAAAGAATATAACATCTTAACATGTCAAATTTTTTGCTGTTTAATTTTTTTATTATTTTATCTTTATTATTTAATAAAACATTTTATTTACAAAATTGTCAATGAAAATTCACAAAATATTGCTTTTACCCATTTAATTTTGTATACATATAATAACAAATCATGAAGTTAGTTAAACTTAAACAAATTTTCTAATCACATTTTTTTTCACCAACGTTTTCTACATAATATACATTAATTTGATGACTTATCTCGATCATAATAAAGATAATCTGCGTACGTCTCTGCAACTGCTAGTTTTCTTCTATTTGCGTAAGGCACCCATAATTTATTGTGGCCTATATACAGACAGGTTGTAAATCCTATTGCTGCAACAACTAACAAACTGGGGTTTCCTTTTTGTCTCTTAGCCCACGCCTTATACACATCCATTATTGTTATTTTAATAAATACAGCTGTAATTTTGCAAAAGATTATGTTAGGTAACAATTCTGTTGGAACTGAAAGTCGCTAGAGTTTAATATTCTTTCAAAAATTATGTTCTTTAGAATGTATTACGCTATCATTATTTTACTTATTCGTAATGTCAAAACTGAAGTGTCAGAATTATAGGTTATGTCAAGCTTTTGATGCTGGAACATTCTTAGTTTGACTCCATAGCGGTTTAGCAATTATATAACTAATATGGCAAGCAATTATTGTCCCAGTTATTAACAGTAATTGCCTATACTTTTTACTTTTCGTTTTTAGTGACATGAAACTAATTATAAAATAACTCACATTAATTTGTTGTCACTGGTTGTCATCAAAAAATGGAAACGACTTGGTAATCGTATTTTTGTATATGAAAAATTTAGTTTTCGACCTGTGTCCCTAAAACAGAATCAATAAAAGTATACCAATAAAAACCTTATTTTGCTGGATTTTTTCATTACTTGTTAAACAAAAGTGATCGTTTAAATAAAAATAAGATAAAGTCAATAAAAGACGCATTAAGCTCATATAAGACATTGCAATTTATTTTCCATCTGTAAGAAATAGTATATTGTACAACTAGTGCTGAAAGTTGAATATGTGGCTATGTTCTGTGTTGAATATTTCACACAAGTATGACAGTTGAGCTTGTGTATGTTCTGTGGTTGAGCCACGAGCCGTTAAGCGAGTGGCCTAGTCATAAGAGTGTGAAATATTCTTTCAGCACGTGTTGTATACTATGCTTTTCCGATGACCAGTTAGACATAATCATTAATTTTGCAAAAAAGTTATGAAATTTTTTTGAAGTTGGTGACACTTGACACGTGGGGTTAGATTTGACTCCTCAACTAAATTCACGTGCTCTGTATTGTAATTTTTTAGGGTCTATCGATAAATAAAAAATGTAATCAAAACGAATCAGGCAGCCTCAAAACTTGTAAATCCATCGGATTTCTAATTCGAACATTTGTGCGATCACAGTACTTTTCTTATACTACGTATGGCAAAAATAAACGCCGCAATTAGTAACACGTACATATGTCGGACTGACGTAATTGTAGAGAAATTTTGAAAATTGCAGCTTACTTGCTACAGTAAAGCACAACTTATCGATTGTGTTAAACAGTCCTGCTGATATGTTGCAGGTAACTGTGCAACAACTACAGAGTGTCCTACAAGTTCATCATAATACGGTTTACCTACAATTTTATAAATGTACAGACTTTGTTGTATCCGAGCAAAAAAGAATACATTCAAATAATTCTACTTTTAATGAAAATTTCCTTCCCTGTCAAATTTGCGTTTTCAACCAATCACTAATCTTAGATCTTCTAGAGACTACCAATAGGAGAATCATTACACGGTAATAATTTTACATACTCCTGTCAGACGTTGATCTTCCTGTCAAATTTGCGTTTTCGGCCAATAACAAACTCAGATTTCCTAGAAATGACCAATAAACATAATCATACACTGATAATATCCTTTTCCCAATTAACAGATTTTCATGCGTTTATTGATCGTTTCTAAGAAATCTGAGTTTGTGGTTGGTCGAAAATATAAATTTGTAGAGAGAATTAAATATTTTGGTCTTGATAATTTTTTAACGAATTTCGGCGACCAGTAGCGTTACTTTAATATAGATTAAACCACACCCCTTACGCACCACTCTGACAGTAGTACTTGTAAAACTTGACATAACGTACATTTAATTTGACATGTAAGTTAGGTGAAGGAAATTTCCTGATAAAATATAACTCGTGCATTGCAAATAATCTATAATTATTCACAAATCTTCACTCATGCAAGTTGAATTTAAAAAAATCACTCGTGCACTTCGTACACTCGTGTTTTTTTCAGCTCAACTTGCTTTCGGGCATATTTACCAAAAATTATCGATAATTTTCAATGCACTTGTTATATTACTACTGAAAATCACAGTTACAAAAAGAAGCCGCTATTAAATTTATCAGCCTGCATCCAGACTACCAATAAATAACACAGAATTATCTTAGCAGACTTGCTACAAAGTTTAAGGAAACAAGACCCACACAAGAAACTACGCAGTGGACGTTCGAGGAGATCAATTAACGAAGATGCGCCGGTAGCTATTCTTACGTATTTCAATAGAAGTCTTGAATATTGTCTTCGCTGATTGTCGACAGAAACAGGAGTGTCAAGAAACATCGCATTCTTACAAATCACAAATAGCATTCATAAAAACTTCAGCTTTTCAGAAATTTAATGAAAATGATCCCGACCGGCGGATGGAATTTTGTGAACTAGCTTTTGCAACAATATGCTCGGAATGCCGATCTTCCGTCCAGTAATCCGAAGTGGTCTCAATGCAGTCCGTTAAAATCAACAGCGTTTTCTCTTCGACTTCGAATTTTTGAGTTGAATTATTTGGATTCGATCTTTCTTGCACAGACCCATAAAGGTCTGGCAATATACAGGGTGTTTCATAATTGAATGCTGATCCTCAAGGGTGTAATTCCTTGAATGATTTTAAGAAAAAAAGTTCATATCAATGTAGGTCCGCAACCGCCGTATTTTTGAGATACAGGGTGTTTTTTGAATTTTAGTAGGTAGGTACCTACTAACTAGGTATAAAAACATTGTAAAAATAACATTTATTTTGAAAAAAAACTGTGACATATCATCTTTTTCATTAAAAATATTCAAGGACATGTTAGTACGAACGTCATTGGTAGAAATAGAACAATATTTTTTTTTAAATGTTTTTATGCCTAGCTAGTACCTACTTAAATTCAAAAAAATATCTAAAGCGGTATCAAAGATATTATGAAAAAACCGATATTTTTTTCAACTATTAACACCCTGTATCTCAAAAATACGGCGGTTGCGGATCTACATTGATATGAACTTTTTTTCTTAAAATCATCCAAGGAATAACACCCTTAAGGATCAGCATTCAATTATGAAACACCCTATATAAAAATACACATTAAATCGGCGATAGCGTCTAACTGGACACCTTGAGTAAAATTCTGTTGTAACTATGAACTTCGTTTTCTCGTATAGGTCGTTTATTTCATACAGTTCTGAACACATTTCATCTTTATTTTTGTTTAATAAGCTAGTTCAACATATTTCATGTTATGCATAGCTGTGTTGATAATTAATAATTAATAAGGAAAATGTGAGGGATGCTTAGTTCCCTGTGGCGTATGGCGTTAAGCTTTCTTCACTAGAGCTTAGGCGTATGTCCTGCGGTAACCTGCGCTTAAACCTTTCGTGTATTTATCTTTTTCCGACGTTTTATAGAGCAGCACTTTTACAAGTCACTAACTTTTTAAGAAATTTTGTTGCTATTTTTTTAATAAATTCCTGAACTGATTGTATTCCGAGTTCTTCATGTACTTGTTTGTTGCAAACAAACCATGGCGCGTTCACTGCTAGTCGGAGCACTTTGTTTTGGCACGTTTGCAGTTTTTTTTTTATGTTGGTTGGTGTAGTGTTGCTTCATACCGCAACAGCGAGTTGTATGGTAGGAGTGTACATTTCACTTTTAATGTCGATTTTCTGTTTATTAAAGGATACAGTTACGAGAGTCTGCAACTTTGTATAGGTACAGGTATATTTCAAGGTACCTACTGGATTTCTCCATGTCCAATCGACACTGTTGACTTTGATGTTGTGGGTTGTGATTATTTTCCTTAGACTAAATATCTTGTGATTTCTTGTTATGATTGCTGTATTATCTGCAAACATTGCATCGGTTGGTGGGAATCCGTGGAAATAATTCTTAAATAGAGTTGGCCCCAATACACTACCTTGTGGGACTCCTGCTTGTATGGATCTTTTTGTTAAGAGTGTAAAATTGATTCTTACTTAAACGTTTCTGTTTCAGAGAATTTGATTATGTTTTGAAGGTAGGTTTGCTTATTTATTATTTTTATTTTGTGTAACAGTCCTTCAATCCAGACTTTATCGAATGCTTGTGCTACATCTAAAAGTAGTGTTACTGTGTATTATTTTCTTTTAAACCCAGTTTTTATTACTTCGGTGATCCTTTTAAGTTGGTGCGTTGTTGAGTGAGCAAGCAAAAATAAGACCATATTAATCGTTCTCTTATCCATCGTTTTATGGCAACAATCGTCCAGCGTATCGTATTTGTTTTACTATTTTATTTGATCGATCGCCTATTCAAAATAACAAAACCATATTGCTCAGTCGACATTCTTATTGAGAAGTTGAAAATCTAGATACTGAATTAATTTTTTGATTCTGCATCACATTTAATAAATACTGACACAGCGCGCTCGCATAAGCAGTGCCTTAGTCAAAGCTTAACTTAAAACAGTCAAACGTAGCGGCATACAACCAATATCTACTTGTGTATATGTAGATATGTATTTATGTACATGAGCGAATATGTTTTTGTGATAATAAACATTAGGTTTTTTCGTGTTTCCCCATCAATGGTTTTCCCGCATTTATCGTTTTGTTAGGAAAGTCTCTTCAGAAACGATAAATAGAGTTTCATTGTATCAGTGGCACACCCAGGGGGTCTAAGGGGCCCTGGCACCAAGGACCGCCCAAGGGCAACTTCTTTTGCCCCAGTGAGTCTGACCGGCTGCGATCATGTGTTCTTTATTTGATCGAATTTGCAATACAAAAATATTTATCCGTCGTTACCAATAAATGTTTATTGTAGTTTTATGTTTGCTATGCCATGACGATACAAATTATTAGTAAGTTACGGAAATTTATTTGCTCGATATGGCTCATGTTATATGAAACTTTTAGTTAGGAATGCGACAAATTATTCGAGCATTTACAAGGGTAACGCAATCTAGTAATACGACAATAGACTTAGTTATAACAAACAATAAAAACATTCAGGCAAATGTTTTAGATTTGCATGCAATTACTGACCACAGTGTAATAAAAATCGTATTGTGTGTCGAACAGGTTAAGACGAACATCAACAGTATAAAAATAGTAAAAGATTATAGTGGATACAGCGCGGTTATAGTTTATGTAGGGCAAATTGGGATGAAATTAATAAATTCGAATTAAATGAAAAAGCAACCGCATTTATGCAACTGTTACGGAATTCCGTAACTGAAATTATAAAAGAAAAAACCTTAAAAGTAAATAAGCACGTCAATCAATGGTATACAACAGAATTGCGAACTATGCAGTTAGAGAGAGACAGACTTTACAAATCAAAACGAAACAAGTACAGTAAACTAATACGAGTAAAATTAAGAAAGAATGCGTACATTGAAAATAAGATTGATCAATTTCAATACAACTCAAGAAAAATGTGGAGAACTTTAAAAGATATCGTTATTAAGGATATGCCAACAGCAAACAATAGGGTGAAATTTCAAGATCGAGATTTTGTAGATAATCGAGAAATTGCAGAACAATTTAATAAATATTTTATAAATAGCATTTATGAAAGTATTGGAGTAACCAAGTTTGTCGAAACACCGATATTACGAACGAGGAAAGTATTTTCATTTAAGCCAGTGACGCTAGACGATATTAGTAAAATAATGCAAAATATAAATATTGGAGGTGGTGCGGACGATGTATCTATACAGATTATTCGAGATGCACTACCTCTGATTGGAAATACAATTACAGACATAATAAATGAATCGCTACTTAACGGTGTTTTTCCCGAAAGTTGGAAAACGGCGTTAGTTGTGCCAATACCAAAAGTGAGACGAACCAAAAAATGCGAAGAATTTAGGCCAATAAAAATATTACCTAGATATGAACAAATTTTGGAGTCTGTTGTCAAACGACAAATATTACAGTTTATAGAAGACAACAATATACTATCAGACGCTCAATCCGGCTTCAGAGCCAAACATTCATGTGAAACATCATTAAATCTTGTGCTAGCTGATTGGAAGCAACAAATTGAAAATAACAAATACATTGTGGGGGTATTTTTAGACTTTAAAAGAGCATTTGAAACCATAGATAGAAATAGGCTGATTAAAAAACTGGAACAATATGGCATACGAGGAATCGAAAACAGGTGGTTTGAAAGTTATCTAACAACTCGCTATCAAAAAACTAAATTTAACAATATAGAATCAAAAAAAATTATCAGCACACTAGGTGTACCACAAGGTTCAGTTTTGGGTCCTTTACTTTTTGTGCTGTACTTAAATGATTTGGAACACAATATAAGAAACTGTAGTGTAAATCTCTTTGCAGATAACACATTAATCACAGCTTCTGATAGCAACCTAGAGTCGGCTATTAATAGGATAAATAATAACTTACACGTTGTATCAGAATGGTTAAAAGTTAACAAATTAAAATTAAATACAGACAAAACCAAATTTATGATAATAGGAAACAGGCCAATACCAAATGATGCAAGCATTAAAGTTAAAATAGATAATGAAGAACTTGAATGTGTTTCGCAAATTAAATATCTTGGCGTTATGATAGACAATAAACTTAAGTTTAACAGCAATGTGGATTACATTGTGAAAAAAGTTGCGAAAAAAATCAGTTTTCTAGGTAGGTTGACAAACAAGCTAAGCCTCTCAGCAAAAATTACAGTATATAGGTCACTAATTGCTCCACACTTCGATTACTGTGCGAGTATTTTGTTCTTATGCAACGAATGCGACTTAAATAAATTGCAGAAACAACAAAACAGAGGAATGCGTGTTATTTTAAAATGCTCGAGATACACTAAAATAAGCGAAATGCTTAATACCTTAAAGTGGTTAAGTATACGTCAACAAATTACTTTTAATTGTTTTTTTTTAATATACAAGGCAATAAATAATTTTTTACCACGTTACATGACTAAAAATTTAATACAAAACTGTAACATTCACGAATACCAGACCAGGAACAAAGACGACTTTAGACTACCAAAACTAACGAAAACAAATACACAGAACGCCTTGTACTACAAAGGGCTCAAGATTTTTAATGAATTACCTGTGGAAATTAAACAAACTACTTCCATATCAAATTTTAAAAAACTATGTTTCGAATATGTGAAAAATAATGTTAAGATTTAATAGTTAAGAAAATATGTACAAATAAATATAAGCAGCATTAAGATAATGTAAAATTAGCTAAAAGCTAAATAACGATTTCTTATTTTTATTATTATTAAATATCGACGTAATGTATAATTTAATTACTATTTGCGAAACAAATGGAATGATTTCAAAATAACAATAGCAGTAAAATTAATGGACTTTAGTAATTTGCACCTTGATATTCGAAACTTGTTACAGTTGCAGAATTAGGATCTATTAGTACAAATAATCCAGGGTCGACATTCCGGTTTCTCGATATCATGTTCGATAGTTTCGCCTTTGATAAATGTAATTACAAACACTAGTTTGGCGAATTTAACTGCACCCGCGTGTCAGTAAGTGGTATTTATTACTCAGGGTGTAATCCAACTTCTTCTTGTATTATAAGGAAGAAAACGAGTTTCGCATTTCGCGTTTTGGTTTCATGTTATCGGTAGTTCGAAAAGTATTCAATGAAATTTATTGTACAGCGAACTCCTGTTAATATGGCCACCAGTGAACTGGTAACTGGGCCATATTTTGGAGAACATACACAAATCAAGCATCTACCTACCAATAATTTGCATTGCTTTTTTGGTGGATCATTATCTGAGCCTGTCACAAGGCAATATTGTGATCATTACGTCAGAAATGTGTTCATTCGTAATTCACTATAAATCAAAATATAGCCACGGTTCCTACAAGTCAATTCCATAGATTGCTCTTCAAACAAAAGCACACAAAAAAATGATTTATATACGATCATTTTCTCCAGAGCATGTTCCTTAAAATAAAACACTAATGTTTCCGCGCGTTTAGGACGTGTGGTGTTCTTATCTACTGGTCAAATCTTTTCACGTTCAGCTCTTCTACTTATCAGCTCTTACTAATCGACTCGGTTAGTCATTCATAAGGCAACCTTAACCAGTTCATCTTCAACTACGCGGGTAGATGGTCTTATCCAGAAAAATCGATGGATAACAGAGAAATAACTTCGTATTTTGGTGGGGATAAGTCATTGTTCCATACGCTCCATAATCAAAGACCACCTGCTGATTCGAAAACTTTGTGCGCAGTGGGTTCAATATCAATTGACGGATGAACAAAAGACTTAGAATGGCTGTATCTCTGGGTCATCTGCAACGGAACCATAAGGAAAAGTAAGCCGTTCTGTGCGGTATCGTCACCAGGAACGAAATTTGGTGCCACAATTTTGAGCCCGAGAGCAAACGGCAAAGCCAACTGTGGAAACACGTAAATTCTTCCCCGCCGAAGAAATCCAAAGCCGTACACACCAGTTTCGGGCAAGTCATGATGACATTCTTCTTCGACTGCAATGATTCGCTGCTTGTCGACTTTCTCGAGTATGGGGCCACAATCAATTTCAAGTGTTTTGAAAAAACTTTACAAAAACTAAGACGCGCCATAAAATTGAAACGATCTGAAATGTTGTTTAACGGCATTATTCTTCTCCATGATAACGCCCATCCCAACATTTACCGTCTGGTGAGTGATACGCTTCAATGATTTGGCTGAAACACACTTCAACAAATTTTCTCGCTTAAACGAAAAGATAGAAAAAAACTTTAAAGACATTTTTTGCATGGTTTTTTGTCCTTAATAAGATGGCGATGTTCAATTTTTTTTACTCATACAAATATTGATATATTACACCTAACTTTCTTATTTTAAATTACAACCATAGTTGGCTTTGACATGAATCGAAAGCTTATTTTTTGCGTTTTTCAAAAATATATAATTTCTTTATGGTTGCCATTTAAAATAAGAAAGTTAGGTGTAATATATCGGCATTAATATGAGTAAAAAACAATTGAACATCGCTATCTTATTAAGCACAAAAAATCATGCGAAAAATGTCTTAAAAGTTTTTTTCTATCTTCTCGTTTAAACGAGATATTTAACATTTTTGAAAAGTGCCAAAAATCGGTTTTTGGCTATATTTCGAAAATTAAAAAAGATATCAAAAATCTGTTTACGGCAATAAATTTCTCTCGAAAAAATAAATCGAGTTTATGTATTTAGTTTTTTTCTATCTCTGATAATAACCGAGATACCCTGTATGGGCATCGAAAATAGACCACCCTGTACATTGGAAATTGGTAATACGAGGCATATTCGGTAAGTATTTGGCTTTGTTAAAGAGCCGAAATGGGCAATTTCCGATATGATTTATCACAATTTCGCAAAGAATATTTTTGAAAGTAGAAAATGCGAGGAAAGCGACAATGACGTCCAAGGAGCAGTGCAGGTGTGGCTATCTTCACAGGCGATCCTGTTCTATGAAGAGGGTATACAAAAACTGTTGAAATGGAAAATAAAAATTAAAGGTAGAAGATTGATAAGTAGAAGAAGACAAGAACAAAATGAGTAAGCGAAGTGAGACATAGACAAAAAAAAATTGAGTCAGCTGGAGAAATTTGCCACAGTTAGGCAACGATAAACAGAGGTGTAGGAGAAAAATAATCAAGAACTAGGAAAACATACCTCGAAACAGAAAGGTACAATATCAGATTGACAAGAATATCCTGTAATTTAAACCGATTATTAATTTTGTTTGTCTCTTACTGTTTTGAGCAAGTAGAAATATTTTTCTCTCTGTATAAAATTTTTAAGTGTACATACTATACATTAATGTTTCGTTTTAGATTTTCGCAGTTACTGTTATTTTTAATTTTGTATTCGGAGTTTACCCGCGTGGTATTTACCAATTCTCGACGTTTGGACCAGCTCTAACTAAAAACCTTAAGATCAGCTCTGCTTCAAAACGGATACAAAAATAAAGCAATCACACGATCTTTAAAACGGATTACAACGAAGAAAACTACTGAGGCAGAAACACCTCCCATTGGCTTAGCCCATTTACCATAATAATAATAATAATAATAATAATAATAATCTTTATTTGTTCTGAATATCCCAAAAAAGGTGTAGAACTTGTCACAATAATAATTTACGTACATTACAAATAATATACATAGTTAATAAAAAACAAAAAACACAGAAAAATGATATTTAAATATAACATTTTACAAAGTCAGCATCATTTAAATATTCGCTTACTCCATAGTAAGCTTTAGAAATCAGAACTATTCTTAATTTCTTCTTCAATTCGCGGGTGGGAAGATTTATTATACTCTCAGGTGATGTGTTAAATTTATTATATATAGCAATAATTGTGGAGGCTACATTTTTTTGAAGATAGGTATATTTGAAACAATCGGGTTTTAGTTTTTTTTTATGTCGCGTATTGGCTGCATGATTTCTTATATTCTCTTCGAACAGATCTACATTATTTTTTACGAACATGATGGCTTCGAGGATAAATAGACCGTAAAACGTTAATATTTCGTTGTCACGAAAAGTTTCTTTGCAGTGATCTCGGTAGTTCAGGCCAAATATATTTCTTATACATCGCTTTTGTATAATGAAGAGGCGTTCTGAGTCACTAGCGTTACCCCAAAAAATTACAGCATAGCGTAACCTAGATTCGACATATGCATGATATGCAGTTTTGGCCGCGTTTGCATTGACCAATTTTTTTAGGTTTTTTAGTGCAAAAGGGTACCGTGACAGGCTTTGTGACAGGCGTTCGATATGGTATGACCAGTCCAGTCTAGAGTCAATACATAAACCAAGAAAAGATATTTTATTAACAACATTTATACTTGTGGAATTATTTTGAAATTTTAAGTCGGAGGTTATTTTACTTTGTGAAAATTTTATAACTTGCGTTTTATTGACGTTTAAGGTTAGATTATTTAACGTAAACCAATGTTGGAGTTGGCCTAAACAGTCTAAGAGTTTTTGTTCAGAGTTTTTGGAATCTGAGTCACTAATAATGGCAGATGTGTCATCGGCAAATTGTATAAGGGAAGTTTTGACAAAATCTGGAAGATCATTTGTGTACAGTATGTATAAGAGGGGGCCCAAGATTGATCCTTGCGGGACTCCTTTTTTGATTTTCTTTTTGTTGGATTTTAGAAATCTACCTGACGTGTCTTTTCCGGCAACGTATTGGTTTCTTTCCGAAAGATAAGATGTTATAAGATTATGGGCGGTCCCTCGTATACCATAGTGTTCTAATTTCGTTAGCAGTATCTCGTGGTCAACACTATCAAAAGCTTTTGAGAGATCAACACACATGACCATGGTGTGTTTGTCTTTGTTGAGGGATTGAAGTACATTTCGGATTGCCATGTAAATAGCACGGGTAGTTGTCTTGCCTTTTCTGAAACCATTTTGAGCGTTGTTAAAGGAACATCCGATAAGATTAGTAAACTGCTCCACCACCATAATATCAAAACCATATTTACAGCTAATCGTAAAATTTAAAATGTCCTTAACAGTCCAAAGTGTAAGATATTTCTGGAAAACCAAGGGGTCTATAAGATACCGTGTGCAATTTGTCAAAAATCATATATTGGATAGACCAATAGACTCGTAGGTGTACGATTCCAAGAACATAAAAAGTCAGTCAGGAATAAAGACACCACATCGGTCCTTTATCAGCATATCAGCTCCACTGGTCACAAAATCGTCGATGACGCCAAAATACTGGCCAATGTAGAACATTTCTCGTCAAAGATCATCCGAGAGGCTATTGAAATAGAAAAGAGGATGAACAATATCAATAAACGGGATGATGGTCAGAGACTGCCAGTAGCATGGAAGCCAGTGTTGACTAGCTGTTGTAGAGAGAGGCAGGTACGTCCTCTACCTGTCAGCAAAGCGCCGCCAACAGACGCAGTTTCAGCCGGGATTCGCGAAAAGATTTGCGATTTGCAAGTAACACGCAGTCAAGTGAGAGACGGTGCAAATTTAGTCATCCTTGACTAACAGAAAGTGACACTAGTTTCTGTCTGACATTATTTTTATTCAGACAGTTGTTTTTCATAAAATCTCTTGATAATGGCCAGGGAGAGCTGACCGAAACTCCGAAGACAAAAAAAAAAAAAAACTTCATTAGGCATCGATATTGTTGTAAAATACAGTACATTTTATGTGACAGTATAATCAAACCAAAGAGTTATCTATTTGCGGTTATAATGACACAAAGAGTAACCAACTAACACACATTTTAAAGACTATTTAATTCCGTTATAAAATCGTATACCCTTTATTACCAGAACATACATCACAAGTAAAAACTTTTTCAATCCTTGACGATTATAATTAAATATTAACTAATATTTAAAAGCTCTCAACTGCGTAGCTTTTTAAGACTTGTTTTTAATGGGTTAAAAAGTTTGGAGATTTGATAAATGGTTACGGCGCTGTACAGAAAAACAAGGCAATATAGTCGATCGCTGTTTTTTATCCCAGTACACTTCTTCTTAAGTATTTACACTTTCTATGTTGATCTTTAAGAGCCTCTAGAGGTCTAGACCCCTTAAAAACTTGTTTTGTTGTCTGAAAATCACGTTTATGCCTCATCGATAATCTCATCTTTTCACAGAAATTCAAATCGGCAACGAAATGTGCAAAACAAATTTGTCTAAAAAAAACTTATTGTTATTATGTATTACTAACGTACCGCCAGTATTCTTTTTTGTACTATTAAGCTTGGTGTTACGGTAATATGTTGTAAACGAGAAATTTTGTACTCACTAATTTTCCTAAACAAAGACTTTATTTTATTGTTTGTGTACACTTAGTAATTTTATATTTTAAAAACAAGCTTTAAAACAAATCACAACTTCTTAGCACGGAAATACTAAGAAAAACGGAGAACAGTTAAAAAAAAATGACACCGACACTTGCTTATGTGGCAGTACATTTTAAAACGTGGCATAATGGTGAAACATCTTTAATTTAAAAGAAAAAGATATCTATTATGTTTCATGTCAATTTATTAGATAGCTCAGAAATTCAGATCGTTTATTTTAAAAGTAAAAAAGATAATAAGTAAATTAATTTTCAGTTTACTCGTTATTAACGCAACTGTGCAATGGTCAAATCTTCTAGATTTGCTAAAATACTTTACATATTTGAAACTTTTTGCCAATATAACCAAATTACCATCTCCTATATTAAGCGAGATTTCTATAGTGACCCAAATGGAGTAGTAGACTTGCACAGGTTGTAATACCTTCAAACACATTTAAACTTTGTCTTTTAATTTTTTTAAATTAGTATTTAGGGTCACTCCACAATCAACACTATTTTTTACATAAACTCACGAAGATAATATGTGCATAATGAAAAATTCTGTGCTTTTTACTGCGTATAGCTGGTGCTTAGCATCTCATACAGAGTGCATTTTGTTTATATCTAACTTAAAGATCGATACAGAAAGTTTAAATAAAAACCTGTACATACTACATTAATTTATAAACACTTTTCTAGGGATCTGAATACCCTGTATGTGAATTGACCTTCAAACTACAGTTATTTAAAACTTGCAGTTAGCAAGCATATATGTTAATGCTATACTATTATTTCCATTACGCACAAGAAATGATTTGAATTGCAAATGCAAACGACGAATATTGTGTAACTTTAGCAATTTCTCATTAATACAATGCAATATAAGATTACAAAAACGAAACATTGGGATAATTTACCAAAATTATAAATTTAAAATAAATCATATGTCTCAATATAGCAATTTTTATAATAAACGATTACATATTGCTCGGCTTTTTAGAGTCCTTGAATTTTTTTGTAGAGTACCTATATTTAAATATATACGAAGTGTATCAATAATTCAGCAATTAATATACTATAAGGATTGTTCCAGCAGGTGCTTTTGTGCTAATGCGCATTCGTGTAAAAATCCAGCGATAGTTCTTGCCTTCGTTCATGTACTGTTTTTACCGTTCACAAACTAGTTCATAATTGATATGATGACTGCTGGAAGAACCGACTAACCGTCAGATGAACTATTAGAAACGCGATATCGATACTGCGCAAAACTGATTGTTCATCGGATGGTACATAGCCTTGTTAAAACAAACCTAATATGGACAACTGCAAAAAATAGCGTCTCGGAAATCCGAATTTAATGAGAAATAACTTTCTGTTAAACTTTGAACTGTTCCTTCGTAAAAATACACTTCATGTTTAAAATTATTTGTGATCTTTTTGCATTGACTAAACTCTTTTAAGAACTAAAATCAAGAAGATTGATATTTATTAAAACAATTTTGTTGCTTATGAGATTTTTAAATGTCCTGGTTCTAACTGTTGCTATTTAAAATTAATGGAGGATCTTTTACTGTTTAGAATATAACTTCGTAATAGAATTGGCACAAAATTTTATTTGTAAGGCAAATAACACAAAATTAGCACAAAATTAGTATAAAATTAGCACAAAATTATGGCAATAGTTTTATTTCGATTGAAGAAAGTGGTGCTGCCAAGGTGACGGACCTAGATCGTAAATGTTTTTTCGCCCCATTTTTTTACTATTCTAAAAATATTTAGTATAAAATTAGAAGCAGAAAACCCCAGGGGAGCGAATGAACATTAATATTTAAATTAATGTTTAACAAAGCAGGCACCAGTAAAGAAGAAATAAACACCGAGATGATTGAAGAAAGCATCGCAATAAAAACTATAAACTCACTTAAATGGAATAACGCTTTCACAAACAAGACCAAAAGAAGGATATATTTACCTAACAATTGGTCAAAGTTTTTGAGGTATAGGAAATTATTCTTAATATTTAAAAAAAAATAATTTTAAACTATTTTCGAAAAACATTAATAATAATTCCGTAATATTATACCTTTAAGCATTTATTATATTCTTTAAAATGTGGAGTTTTATTTTGTTAATAGAAATATTTATATTTATTGCATTTTATTTATTATTTTATAGTAACATAATACTTAAGGTTTATCGTGCTGTGTATTTGTTATTATTAAATAAATCAACTAAACCACCGGGATTTGTAATGTAGTTTTTAAGCTTTATTAAAAACAAATTTAAAAAGCAAACAAGCACGCACAAAGTGTAATTGAAAAATAAATAGTTTTTAGTAATCGATTTTTCTATGACATAATGATAGTAAAGAGCAAAGTAAAAACTTTAATATGTGGTAAAACGATATAATCATAATACAATGGTTTTTGTTGTAACTTTTATGAAATAAGTGCTTACTCAGTTTTGTTAAATTTATAAATAAAAATCTTTGTAACGAATACCTTTCTTTAGCATTTATTTATTAGTTTTTACGGAAAAAAAATTCTAAAATTTCAACAATAACAAACATCTCGGTTGTAATTTGTTTTTTTGAACATCAATTGTTTATATTGTTTTGTGTTTTATATATAACCCGATATTCTTTGAACCTGTAAAATAAAACGTTTTTTTTTAATAACTTGCTTTAAAAACGTTTTATTTCAAAACTTTTTAGTCGCGGAAAAGCACCTTGGTATACCAAACTTATTTTAGACTAAAGTAAAGTTTTGAAATATTAATGATAAGTGCACTTTAAGCTTTAAAAATCACTATAAGTACTCGTGCGAGTAATCAAACAAAGTGCTTTCTCTTGCTTAGTAAATTATTTTCCAATATTCTAAAAGTAATAAATGTACTTTTGTATTTTTAATGTAAACGATTAATTATTAAAAAAGCCGACATTTATAATGAAGATAATATATTTTGTGCTCCGAACGAATCCATTATTATAAAAAAAAAGTTGCAAGAAGGAAATAGTTAATAAAACTGAATATACACAGGGTGGTAGGAAAGTTTGAAAAACATAACCTAATATATTTTTTGTAATGTAAAGTATCAAAATTTCTACGTTATGAATCAACCAAATTGATATTATCTCTTAAAAATTTGTATTTTGTTATTGATTGAAATGTTCCAAATTTGTTTTTTAAATAATTATAAAATTAGAGTATACATCAGCCTAAATAAAAACGCCAAAATTTGTTCAGAGGACCTCAAAACGTGTGAATGTCGGCTTCTATCAATTTCGCGATTACTATACTTTCTTCATACGACGTATGTGCCTTTTATTACCAATATTATTTTTTTCAACTGCCCAAGATAACTTGCGACTATCCTTGTGGATATCAAGCAAATATGGTTACAGAGTATAAGAAGTGTAGGCAATTAAAAACTAAGGGGGGTCTTTTATATAATTTTTTTTCCTTAGACGTCTCCTTTCGGAGTTTTCTCCCTAAAAGGGAGCGGTAAAATTAAGTTTTAATTTTATTTCTCAAATTCGAATAAATGTAGAAGAATAATTTTGACGTTTACACGGCGACAACGCTAAAACGCCCTTCAATTCTACCCAATATGAACCATTGACTTTTTTCTCAATGAATATGAACATAAACAAACCATGGTAACCACCAAAATAAATCGTTTTATATTGGAATGGTATATGTTCAGTGTTAAAATTTTCAAAAAAATAACGATAATGTTTAACCGTTTCTCAACCAGTTGATATATATAAACCAAATTTGGTATACAGCACCAGCTTTTAGGTTACTACAATCTGTAAAACTTTCAAGTTCCACAGGCAACCAGTGGCGGAGTTGTGGGGGTTCAGTTTCAATAAATTTTATAAAAAACTAGTACGGACCTGTTTAAAATCAAACTTGAACCTGTTTTTGGGTAGAACCTTTTATTCTTAACAAAAAGTGCCTTTTGACTTTCTTGGTATTTGCCACCGTTTGGCGCAAAATTTGATTATTTTACCATTTTCGCGAAAAATTTGCTCCCAAGTTCGATCCAAAAATATCGCGAAAAGCAGAAAATTGCAACTTGCAGAGTAAATGCTCATTAATCGTTAATTTAGCGGAACTTCTTTCCTCATTATTAGTATGTTCTGTTATTAAAAACTGCAAAAATCGGTAATTACTTTTCTATTACGAATATTAGCTATATTTTTAGATCGAACTTAGGAGCAAATTTTTCGCGAAAATGGTAAAATAAATCAAATTTTGCGCCAAACGGTGACAAATACCAAGAAAGTCAAGAGACACTTTTTGTTTAGAATAAAATGCTCTACCCAAAAACAAGTTCTAGTTTGATTTTGAACCGGGCCGTACTAGTTTTTTATAAATTTTATTGAAACTGAACCCCCACAACTCCGCCACCAGTTGCTTGTGGGACTTTAAATTTTTATCGATTGTGGTAACCTGTAAGGTGGTGCTGTATATTAAATTTGGTTTAAATATATCCACTGGTTGAGAAACGGTTAAACATTATCGATATTTTTCGAAAATTTTAACACCCTGTATCTTTAAAATGAAGCGTTTTTGGAACCATGTTGATGTGAAATATTCGCTTTAAAATAAGTTTTTCTGTCGACTGCTACTAAAAAGTGGACCACCCTTTATAATGTAGTGTAAAAAATGAATAAATTAGTTGTGAAAAGAAGAAATAGCCAAGTTTCTTATAAAAAATCAAGAACCTCAAAAATTTGTGATTTTTTAAATTTAAGTCAATGATTTTTGATTTTTGTAATAAAAATTAAATTTTGCCCAACCCTGGCTGTGGGCCTCTTTAATCTGAATGCCTGAGTCGGTTTTTCTTTCCAGTCTGTCACTGATCACAATACTTTCTTCATGCGGCTGTTGGTGAAAGTAAATATCGATAAAGTCAATAAGTAGGTAAATAAATTTGTACATTACATTCCATTTTTTCGCACTATTGTTAACAATGATGTGCTTTGAAATGCTATCATGATTTCCTCAACGAAACTGATGTTTGCAAAGATATATGTATCTATGTCGTACCTGACATTTAAAATTGCAAAAACAACTAAACGTTTATTGCATAAATAAGAAAATGTAACATATAAAAATAAAATGTAAAACATGAGTAGCAAATGGAAGTATCTTACAGTCAGACTAAAAGCCGTTGATTGCCTTGAGGTCCACGCGCTACTGCCTGATCCATCTCACTCAAATTACTTTTGTAATTGCAATAAAGTTAATACGTATATTAAAATGAATTGCGAGTGTCTCATAAATTAATATGTAGTTTTGCTGCAACACATTTTATCACAGAACATAAAATGAAAGAATAAAACCCATTAATTCACCAACTGTACATTTTATCCAACCAAATTAAATTATTTTACCCCAGGATGATTTCTTTTAATTTTGTAATTTTACGATTTTTATTTTCATATTGTTCACATAATTTAATTTTGCTGTGTGCATACGTACATATTGGATTTTCACTGTATTGTTTTAAAACATTTTTTTTTTAATTGGAACTCGCTAAACTAAAACGAATTGTTGAGGGTCGTTAGCTTAAAAGGTTTAAAAAATTAAGTTGTACTGGTAGTCTTAAGTGTATAAAATTTGTGAAGAGTTCAGTTTTTCAAGAGAAAATTACTTACAGCTCCTAAATAGTGCATCATGTGCTTTTCTTAAAATATAACTAAGTGCAGTTTTATTATAAACTTTACACTTAAACCTTAAGATAAACATTTATTAAGTTATTCATTATCTTTACAGAACATTGTAAAGTGTTTTAAACCACTTTACGATTTTCTTTAACGACATTATCCACTTAGTTTTTATCATTCGAGTGCATGTGGTCACCAGATGCCTTAACAAATGACTTCAATTAGCTAGTAGAATCGGCTTCTACTATTTCCTGCAGGTTTAATTTGTATCAGCTAAATTAAATACCAATTCTGAGAATTGAGTCGTGTTAGCTTGGAGAAAAACAAGAAAATATAAACAATAATTGAATGAACCCAGCCTTATTTCTAAAAACAAGTAATAAGTTGATATAAAATAGTATATTGTACAACTAGTGACGGCTCGTGGCTCAACTGTCATACTCGTGTGAAATATTCTTTCAGCACGAGTTGTACACTATGCTTTTCCGACGACCATTTAGACATAATCATTAATTCTGCAAAAAAATTGTGAAAATAACATTTTTTTGACGTTGGTGACACTTGACATTTGTGAGGTTAGATTTTCTTCACGTTAACTTGACAGCGCGTTTAGCGTGTGTAATGTAGCGGAAATCGTCACTTTACACACGCAAAGTGCACTTTGCACACAATTTCCGGTGTCATGCGCAATTTGTCATTTTCAGTAGTAGTAAGTCGTGCGAAATTACTCGCTTTACATAGTGGTCGTCGGAAAATATGTTTGTAGTAAAAAGTTGTAACTCTTACTTGCCGAAAACACGCTTACCTTAATTGACCTTCTCTGGCAATTCGTTCCTGAAATATATATTTTTTTCAAATCATTGTTCTCAATCGTTTGCTCTACTTGATGAAGGCAACTTAGGGATGTACCTACTAGCCAGAAATATTTTCATGTTTAGGGTAGCTATTCCCTTATTTCAGCAATAGATCGGTTTTTCTTAAGCAAGATATTTTCTGCTCCAATGCCCTAAATAACAAAACAGGATAATTGTCCGTCTTATTGGATGACTACTTTTTAAGATTAAATAAAATCAGGCAAGTTTTAACAGTATTACTGATTGCTTAGTAAAGTGGCAATATGGAGAAGGCCAACCACTATAAATTTAATCAAATTAAAAATGTATGACAAAAGTAAGAAATAAAAACACTTTTGACCACAAGAACATTAATAAATTAAATTAAAAATGCATAATAAAGAAAACAGGTCAGCTGAATTTTTGGAAAAATGCAAAACTACAGAAGATGGTGAAGCTGTCTCCTTGATCCAGTAGTAGAAAAAAGAAGACTATGAAACATTGATTGTGTTAAATGATGCATTTTTTTGCAATGGTTTCTTTTAATGCTCCTGTTAAAATAAATTTTAAATAAATTTTAAATAAATTTAATATACATTTCATAATGGGGAGTGAGATGCATTTTCATAACAAGTCGGAAAACTATGTTCAACAATTTATTTTGAAGGTCAGTTTCGAAAATAATGTTTATTCGTTGTCTACATTTTGTATAACATCTTTCCCATCCGGAATTCCCTCCTATGCTCCAGTTGCCTTTAAAATTATAAATGTAAAGTGTTACATAAAATTTGAATATTCTTATCATAACCTTGATTACCCTATAAACAGAGTTTGAAGTTCTCGCAAAATTCTCTATATTTCTTTGAAGGTGCTTTAGCTACATTCTCACATTAATCCATTTCATTAAATCTGATGTCACGTCATTTTATACGCTCTGGCTGTCATGTTTCGAAAACTATTATTCCTACAAATTTAGCTATTAAGGAAATTTTCCCGAAATAATTATAAAGGTTTGTAGCAAGTTCAAACAAATCGGACAACTAAATGTACCTTTTGTCTCGATTACCTTAAGTATCTATTCGTGCAGTAATATTTTTTTACTGTTTTTTAATTCTTTATAACATTATCACTCCTTATAGCGTGTTCCTATCACTTTGAAAGTTTTTGAAAGTTACAAATACTGAATTTTACATATTTTAAGCTTTTTTTTACCAATATCACCTATTTTTAAAGTTGTAATAGGGCATTTAATCTTATTATAACCACACAAACTTTACAGTGTTCAGAAAATATGTGTGTACGAAACACATGTTATACTATTTTGCTTTGTTTGTACCCTTTGCTTTTTATGTTGTGGTTGACGGTAATTAAAGCCTTTATACATTATAAAAGCCACTATTTGTAAGAGGTTTTCATATATTAGCATATTGTTACAATGTTTATTTCTGTGTATTTGTAGTGTACAACTGCAAAGAAAATTATAGTTAACGAATTTTCAAAGCCCATTTATCAAAATGACGTTTTAACGCCATTCCAAAATTGTAAAAAGATGACCTTAACATACAATAATTATTCAGTAAATACTTTTACCGATATTCTTTTTATAATCAATGTTTAACATTTAGTAAAATAAATGTTTGTTTGTGTAAATGGTTGCACTTATATTCCGTATAAAAGTTACAAAATTTAAATTTCTAACATCCTTTGCTTAATTCCTATGAAGTTACATCCCAGCCTTGTTTTAGTCTTATTGTGATGTCTATTCCAAAGTGGTCGACTGGTCTACGGAAGTACGGTAATTTAACCGGTTTAGATTGCGCACTATTGTTTACTGCGCTTTAGAATTAGGTATTATGCGCTATTTGCTGTATTAGCCTTAAAAGTTACCTACATTTACAACAAACATTATTTAATTACATTCCGCTTCGCTATTCATACCCTACTTTAAAACCTTCTGCTTTTTTCTTAATTGTGAAAAAACACCATTAGGACACTAAACTGGCATATACTGAAAATACGCAGAGGGCGTACCTATACGTGTATTTTAACATAAAAAACAGCTGTACTTCGTAGACCGTTTGAAATAAAAATACAGTTAATTTAGAAACGTAATCCAAATGAAAAGATGCGTTTTGTGTCCAAGTCTAAAATATCCTGAAAAAACAGAAAATCTTCAATTTCTTGTTTTCTTCATATCTTTGCTATCATCGAAGGTAGATATATGAAATTTGGTATTTATCACTTGGTCAATGGCCTCAATCGCACGGCGTGGTTAAAATTGACTCAGCCGGATTAGTTTTTAAAAGGTGATAGTCAATTTTTACTTTCTTCTTTTTCTTACTCTTATGCCTCTCTACCTTTAGGTGTGAGGCTTTTGTTTCTTTTTATGCATGCGGCTTCTATGCTTCTCTCCATCGTTTTCTATTTCTTGTTAGTTCTCTTATTTTCTTTCATAGTTCTGATACGACTTTGTTGATTTTTGATCGTAGTCCATAATGGTCAAACAATCAGAAATGTATTACAGTTTTGATAATTTAATAGTGCATATAAATTTCATCATATTTCTTAAAAAATGTAACGATAAACAGAATGTTCCAATACGTTTTATCGGTGAGAACATGTCGGATATTAACGAAGTAATAAAAAAAAACTATATAATGTGGTACAACATTATTTACTCAAAGGTAGGTGGATAATCTAACAATGAGCAAGGAAATAAAACATCTGCATTCGGTTACAAGATATACTCAATTTAGCTACTGTACGGCTACATAAAATAAGTAGTAAAGAAGACATTAACGTTTTTTGTAGTTGCGGTTAAGATGATTTTAGGAGTCATTATTAAGAGATTAGAACGACTTAACGATAGAATGTAACCACACTTGCATATGTTCAATTTCCAAAATATTGAAAGACTTTTCTACTCCTGGGCTTCCGAAGACCTAACAGGTTTGTTCCAACAGGCTTGCTGACTGTGCGGCGCACTATCAGGAGTGTGCGTAGTATCAATATCGCGTTCCAACGCAGTCTCTGATGGTTTACCGGACGGTTTAGTCGGCTGTTTCATTATTACAAAATTAATACATGAACTAGTCAGTGTACGGTCAAAATAGTTCTTCGATGAGAGCATGTACCAGCATTTGGATTTTTAAACGCATGCGCTGTTCATAACTTACCTGAGCTCAGGTAGCTATGCATCGCTCTCCCAACCCCACTTAGTGCTAGATTGTTAAGGTGTTTACCCTAGCGATGCGTACATTAGTATGATATGAACCCAATAGACGCAAATGTCATTTACAGTTGGGCCAGTCGTAAAAGCGTTCCAACAAAGGCTAATACTGGGCAATACATTTATTAGTACATAGTTCACGCATGCGAATAAAACAGTTCATGCATTCATTCAAGGATCGGTTTTAAACTGCTAGTTGGAACGAACCTGTTGATAATACAATTTTTGGAAAATTAAGTTATTTTTCCATATTAGAAGTTACAGTGGTTAGATCACGATAACTAATAACATGGTTATGTAAGTAAGTAACGTGGTTACTAATTGCGTGATCGCGATCGCGCCGGTGTGAGTTGACGTTGCCCTAGCACACACAGAGCGTTTTCTGTCGCGCGACTTGAGTCGCACATACGACGACCAAAGTCGCGCGACTACGTGTGTACGCGTACATGCAATTGCTAGTACTCCAACAAACGCGCGATTCAAGTCGCGCGACAGAAAACGCTCTGTGTGTGTGAGGCCTAATTCCTCGAATTTGCGACACATTGTGTAACTTTTGACGAAATCATTTCCGAAGACTTGTCTATCAAAAGTTTTTTTTATTACTTTGATCAAAGTTTGGCCAGGTTAATCTTAACGCATTAAAATCTTTAATAATGTTCCGAGTTTAATTTAAAATAAATTATCGATAAATTTTTCACAATGGACGTCGATGAAAATTTTGGAAATTGTTTTGGTAGGTTAATAAGTAGGTGTAAAACTGTATTAAATTTTTTTTCTTTGGATTTCCCCACCACGAAGAAAATAATTTATTTGTTGAAAGATACCAATTACCATTAAAAAGCCACTCTTTTTGTTTTTGAAATGTATTTCTCTTTAATATTATCGTCGCGTTCAAAAAAGTACACTCCAAGTACCTATTATTTGAATACAACGGCGCTGAATGCAAAATCAGGAACAAGGTTTGTAGCGGAAGTAGCTGTGAATTCGAAATGACTTCTGCCTTTATGCTTATATGTTTGTATAGACTTTAGGTGCATTACAGGAACGTGTAGTGAAATATAATGGTGAAATGTATAGCACATGGCGCCCATATATTAATACCATTAAAGTTAACGCCAAGAACGCATATTAAACAATTCGAATTACCAAGTACCGCGTAAAAGTCATAAGAGAACAATACTTAATATGACAAATAATTATTTAAATATTAACTTCTCTAACTGTTGAACAAACGTCTACATGGATAATATAAATGCAAATTAATACAAAAAAGAACAATGAGGTTACCCAAGGCTTTTGAAATGAAATGGTAAATGTTTGTGTATTATGTATTTAATAAAATTTTTAATTAAATTTTGGCCATGTTTGTTTAACATTTTGTAAGAAGATTTTTAGTAAAAAGTTTAACAGTAAATAAGCCATAATTTAAATTGTTTCTACATAGACATACCTCAATGAATCATTTATTTAGGACTTTAATGCAAATAATAATGTTTGCAACGCCTTTTTTATTTTTTTAAAGATTTATTTTTGCTTAATTCTGTTAATTTACCCGACTTTCTGTCTCTTATACAAAGTTACCTGTGCAATACAGTAGTGATTCTCAACCATTGGGGTGAGGTGCGCCTGTTAGCAACCGAATGCGGAAAAAAAGTGGAAATTGAAAGCAGCAAATTTATAAAACAATGCATTTTGGAAATTACAGCAGTTGCACATACAATAGGTTCTTGTTGAGTCTAATAGCTAGTGTTCCCCATTTCAATGTATTTTAAAGTTTACATTAGCAAAACTATGTACTATAAAAAACACATATTTTTATAATATTACACTTAGTCCGAAGACGGTTGAGAAAGAAAACCCAATGGTGTTTTGGCTGTACAAGAAAATTGGAAGAAGGGTGCAACATAAATGCATATGGAAATGAGGGGCTCAGTACAATTTGATACAGAAAAGGAGAGCGCAAACAGAATAAGGTTTAGAAACACTAATACGGTGTAGAATTGTCTTTTCAAATCAGCGCCGCATTATTTCTTACATTTTATATAGCACTTGTTTTGCCAAATTATATGACTTATCATTTGCACATGTTCTCCAATAACACAACAAAAGGAAACGAATGTATTCTTTGAAAACTAATTGGGGTTATTATGGATTGATTTGCAAGAAATCAATAATAATCCCTTATAATTAATAATACAAATTAAAAAACTAGCAAAAAAATATCAGGAGTAATATAACAAGTGCATTGAAAATTATCGATAATTTTTGGTAAATATGCCCGAATGCAAGTTGGGCTGAAAAAAACACGAGTGCACGAAGTGCATGAGTGAAAATTTGTCAAAAATTATAGATTATTTGCAATGCACAAGTTATATTTTGTCAGAAAATTTCCTTCACCTAACCTATCTGCCAAATTAAAATGTTGTTTAATTTAGATAAATTAAAGTATACGTACTACTTACTGCGATTGTTATTATTAATAGATCATTTATAACTAATTTTTAATTCAAGAATTATGTTTTAATAAAAATTAATGAACCAAATAGTATTTAGGTGAATACATAATCTGTTATGTCAAATTTTATAAGTACTGTCAGAGTGGTGTGTCAGGGGTGTGGTTTAATCTATGTTAAAGTAACGTTATTGGTCGCCGACATCTGTCAAAAAATTATCAAGACCAAAATACCTTATTCCCTCTCCAAATTTATATTTTCCACCAATCAAAAACTCAGATTTCTTAGAAACGACCAATAAACGCATGAAAATCTGTTAATTGCGAAAAGTAAATTATCAGTGTATGATTATGTTTATTGGCCGTTTAAAGGAAATCTGAGTTTGTTATTGGTCGAAAACGCAAATTTGACAGGATTTGTGTATACGGTAAGGGTGTAATAACCGAAAGATCAGTGCAAATGGTTTTGATGAGAAAACTTTACAAATATTGGTGAATGAAAATCCGCGCCCAACCCGCGTTAAGTACCTAGTATATTTTCTAACTTCCGGGTTGTTAGGCGTGGGTTTTCATCCACCAGTATTTGTAAAGCTTTCTCATCAAAATCAAAACGACGTCCATCCTTTACTTCTCCCTTCAAGCTGTGATTCCCACAACGAAATTTCACAAACATTTTTTTTCCGCTTACCGTATACACTACAAATGTTTCTAGCCGTATCTGCAGCAGAATTGTCTTGTTTGAATCCCCAATAAATTACATGCCGCATATGTATTTTTAAGTCTTCCATTTTAACGGTTAATTATTAAACTTTAATAGGGTGACGTAAAAAATAGCAGAACTTGGTGAAACTGACTACAAGTTGCTGCAGTTATGCGCATTTGCATCCTAAATAAATGTATAGTATTAGACTATGTTAATGCAGTACTTGCAACATAACTTGTTTATGTTACAACTCAATATTATTACAGTAATATGCATGTAAATTTTACCAAATTTTTGTTTTTATACTATTAAACAGTTGCAATCTACACCATTTTTGCGAAATTTTTCAGGTAAAGTTACTCCTGATTAAGGATATTTTACATTGTACCATTTTAGAGAGAAAATACAATATCGCATATTATTTATTACGAAAAAAGTAGTAAATTGTTGCTTTGAATCAAACAGTCACTGTTACATGTGAAATGAAAAATAACGTTTGTTCAGCGATTTAAAGTTATTTTCCATTTTTCACGAGGAAATCTGACACGTACAACTGTGTCGCGATTTATGTAATTCTATAACTCGGCAATCCGAAGTAATCAGGTTAAGCGGATTTTGGATGCGAAATCAAGTAACCCACGTTATGTTTAAAATTATGTCGGTGTTATGCAGAACCAGACATAAGCATAGATTATACAAAGACAAATATTGATCTGTTAAAAAAAAAGTAAATATATAGGAGTAATATTCATTTACAGGAAAGATATTCCGCAAATATTTGTTTTCAGCATCTTACATGTATATGAGTTGTATATGTATAAGAAATTTTTACATTCACCATTCATTCTTTTGTTATAAGTAGGTACACTTCTATTCTTAGAAGTATTGTTAGCATTTTGTAAAATAAAATAATTACAAAACTAAATAAAGTAAAGCACCTAGGTTTCTAAAATGACGTTAGAAATGTACGGTAATAGATATTTACGTAACAAAATCAGGCGAGTCCAGTAAAGACACTTTACGGGTATGTTACGTACAATATTGATTCTGTGTGCGCCCCTGACACCGAAATTACTATCGTTACCATCCATAATTAAAAAATAACTTAACAAACTACAAGTGAAAACTCGCTTGGTGGTATAATGACACTTGTTTGACAGCGCAAATCAACAAAACAACTCATCACCATGGCAACCAGCTACTTTTCGGCCTAGGCCGGTAAAGAGTTGTTGTTACAATGGCAACCAGTTACTTTCTGGCCAAGACTAGTAAAGATATATTTTTCAGCCTAAAAATTGATCAAAAACAACTGATTCTCCGGACGGACGTATAACAAAGCAATTAACACCTTTGCAGACAGTGCGATTTTACTATCACTTCAAAAAAACTCACTTTGTTGTTTTTGGGTTATTTTACTCATTTTGCACTCAAAATACGTGTGCGTTATGTAAAAATTAATCATCGCATTTTTCGATAAGAAGTCTGGGATATGTGTACAACATAGTTGCATTGTGGTAGTGTTATCCATGTAGTTTATATGATCTAAGATTTTTGGAAAGTGGAAGCAATTTGGAATACAACTGCGTCATTTAGGTTAATTTTTATCGGCTCAAATAATTTTCGGACGAAAATTTTATTTTATTAAGTGTACCGTGACCTACATGAATTGAATTGTAAAATATTATGTCAACAAGTGTCCGGAAACGTTTTTGTTAATTTACCCTTACAACAAACAACGGAAAAGTAGACAGAGACGTAGAAAAGGAAGCAGAAATGGGAAGATACTTTACACGACCCCATTATGGAGTTATATGGAACAAAACCATTAGCAAGTAAACAAAAAAATCATTTTTTTCAGAGCTTTGTAGGAACTTATCGTAGTGAAATGTGGCAGATGTTACTCTTAGGCAGCATATTTTATCTATTGTTTTGCACAATGTTGCTCTTGTTAAAATTATCTTAACCAACCTTATCAAACCCGTATGATCCAGGTTATACAAATGTTAAACAGAATTCGTGGCATGCTACTCAGTGCGTCATGTTTATACACATTTTGGGTAAAAACCCTTTAGTAATATTGTTATGAGGTAATTTAATTTTAAATTTTAACGTAATTTATTCATTTAATAAATTTATAAACAATCCCTTTACCCGTAGAAGTGTTATGATTATTAAGCTTTACCTGGTGAAGTAAAAATTGGCAACGTAACAAGTTATATTACAGCTCATGCCTTGCAATTTTTCACGTCGCAAATAGCTCTTGAAAATCTTGTAATATTCTCTCCTCGACTAAATAAATCAACGCTTACTTCGAGTCAAATGTATGTTCTTATAAAGCGACGAGGCCATACTTCTCTTAAGGGGTAAACTAGGTAATGCTTAGAAGATTAACCAAGTGAAAGCTCATAAAACATCACGGATTTATTCGCCTCAAAAATATTGACTTAAAGTGGAAGAAAATGAGCAATACGCTGGGTTATTTATTACTAAGTAGAAAATGTAGACGTAACGACTTTCATAAAAGCAATTAGACGTGTTTTTATTTTTTTACTTATAGATTCAATTTTAAATTTTTACAATACCATATGGATTCAAACAACTAGTTAGGTATTATTTAACGTGTTTGTAGTTCCAAATGATCCGAAACTTACTACACTGTTACACGTATATTTTTAATGAGATCTAAAAAGTTGAATTGTTAAAAAGTTGCATTCTTAGTTGGTGCATTCAAATGTACGATAAACATTCCTATAGTCTTAAAAGTTATGTAAAAAAACAAAAAATATGTTTATCGTCTGTTGCATTATTTTCTTTACTTTAAAAATATTTAAAATTCTTAAATACTTTGTATGCTTGAATGTTCCACGACTGTTTGTGAAAAATGATTAAAACATCGTTTATTATTGTAAAAGACCTTTTTGAGCTTTTAAAAAGTTGCAACACTTGTTCTTAACCGTCCTTTACAGATCAAGCTGGCTTATAATCTTATAACAAGTTTATCTGGATTTTTCAAATTATTGGTCAATTTTTTCCATTCTTTAATTGCTAGTTGCTTTAGATCCTTTTTAACCGTCTCTAACTACTTTATCTGTAGTCTTCCCATTGTCTTTTTTTTTTTCGTTATACCTCTTTCCAGTATATTTTTCGTTGGTCTTTGTGGTGGCAATCTTGATATGAGACCCAGCCAACTTATGACTTTACTATCATATATTTATTGTATTTGGTTGACCTTATAATTGCACCAATCCCTCATTAATTTTCCTACTTTGTTGTTGTTCTTCTTCCTTTTTCTCCAAATATTTACTTTCCTTATCCAGGCTTGTAGTAATGTTTTTGTTTCCTTTTGACTTGCTTACCATATCTCAGCACATCGGTCCATAGGATTTAAATATCCTGATTGCGGATATTGTAACACAAAAAAAATATATTTACTGGTTGGGAAACGGTTAAAAATATTTTTCCCAAAATTTCAACGCCCTGTATCTTTAAAATGAAACGTTTATGGACCCATGTTGATTTGGATTCGCTTTAAAATACGTTTTTATATCGACTGTTGTATATCCTGCTACAAAAAAGTGGACTACCCTCTATAATCTAATCGTAATTTATTAGAATTCCGAATTCTTTTTTTAAATTTAAACTATCGTGTTAATCTATTTGTTATGGCTGAAACACACTGTACAATATTACGTGAATTTGGTAAAATAAATTTTATGAAAATTTGCCTTACAAAAAAGTGTTACAGGAAAATTATGTCTCTCACTTAGCATGTAAAACGGTTGTTCATAGCTAACATAAAAAATGAGGCAAATCTTGATTTTTAATGTAGAATTTGCCCATCTTCTCGGTTGTACGACAATAAATACAGTATTAGTGCTTTTTGTCCATATAATGTTTATCTACCTTGCAACAACATAAACAGATGAAAACCTTAAAGTTTATCAACTGTTAAGTTTACTTAATAGTTTCTAGTTAACAGAAACAAAAAACAAACAAAAATGCAAATGCTGATTCGTTTTTGTCATTGTAATTAAACTAAACACTAAATTTGCACTTTATTTACCAAGGGGCAACCAAATCCAGATCAAATAACGCGTACACTGGTTGGTAAAACTTTTGAAACGTTTAATTTGATTGGAAATGTTCGTAATTACCTAAAAACTGGACGACCGAAGTCTGCGAGCGGAGAAAATGAAAGCCTAGATAGCGCGGTTATTCCAGCAGAAATACCGCAAACTTCCACTGTAGAACTTTCACATAATTATATTGTATTACTGGTCTTTGTTGTGTAAGGCGAATACGGAAACGTGAAAAATTGTGTTGCTGTAAACTGCAGTGTGTCCAAGGGCTATTAGTGCATGGTTTTTGTCAAAGAGCATTTTAAAGTCTGCTAGAGTATATTGCGCGTAGTTGTTGATGTTTTCGTTGATTTTGGTGCTTTATTTTCCCACCCTTGTGCAAAACTGTTTTAACTTAAAAATAAGCGCTGCAAGAACAATCAGTATTCACTACTCATTTTTATATTATCACATACAGGGTGGACTAAATTCGAATGTTTAACGGAATATCTCAGTTACCTTAATAGTTAGTGAAAATCTGAAATCGGTCGCTTTTTTTAAGAAAATTTTGAGCGATACAGCACTTTCATTTTTTTAAACATTTAAGGTCTTTAAAAGGACAGTAGAATTTCGTTTATAAATTAGATTGACAATTATACAGGGTGTTTTTTACACTTGGACAAACTCGTGAAACTTAAAACATCGATAACTCGTTTTTATTAAATACAACACCAACACCCTCTTTGTTTTTACATAGGCTTTGAAAATATTTGATTGTCTTTCAAAAACATAAACTATGTTTCAAACCTAAAACTAATATTTTACCAGATATCGCGATTGTATTGTAAATTATTAGGGCAACGTAATATTTTCGAGTAGGCCATAAAGGTAATTTTGAAACAATTGAAAGATAAAAACAACAAAGTTATATTATTTTTTCCTTACGAATTTTCGAAAATTTTTAAAATGTAGATATAATTTTACCAATTTTACGTTTATATCGAAATTTCTTATCAGGGCCGCAATATTTTTCATATAATTGATTTTGATCATTTGCAAAGTCCTAAAAACCGATTGATAATGTATTGAGTATGCGAAAAAAACCCTGATTAAACAAAAGTCTCTGACCAGTCTAATCTTTAAATTTAAAAAAAAAACGCTTAGGGTTGAAACCGTTTCCGGTTCAACCGAAAATCATACTGTAGAGCAGGGGTGGGCAAATTTTTTAATTGTCGGGCCACATTGCGGATGAAAATTTGACCGCGGGCCAAACAATTTCTTTTTCTAATTTTAAGTATAGTTTTTGCTAAAGAGGTTATTTAATAAATTTTAAAACCAATAGTTTTGAATCAAAACATGTATTTTATTAAGCAATTTAAAGAAAAAAATTGAAAAGAAAATGTTTAAACATTAATATTAGATAATTATCAAAGTGTACAATACTCATACAACATAAAACAACAAAATGAATAAAAATTTTATAAAATAATTTTAACATTTTTTTATAACATAAAATTTAATTTTTTTTTTACTAAATACAGATTAATCCTTATATGAAAACATGCAATTTTAAATAAAACAAAAATGTAATTGAAAGAATGGTATTTACACATATAAACGCATATAACATTGAATTTACAAAAGATAGAATTTTTCATTGAAGTATGAAGAATTAAAACTAAACTTTTGGAGGTGAATGAAATTTTTTCAAAACATACAACTTTTATACATATCTATCAAAATTTAATGGCTAAAGTGAAATTTTTTAGCATCACTTATAATTTTTTGTATGTCTGGTGAAAATTTTGTTGTTAAAATTCTTAAAACTGCCTCTAAATGTTCATCAATAATACAGGATCTGAACGGGTTTTTGTTAAAATTTAATATTGATAATGTTTGATCGCAAATGTACGTTGATCCAAAAATAACGAACATTTTTTGAGCAAAATTTTTTAAATTAGAAAACTTAAGTTTATTGTATTTTATTGGAACCGCCTTATTCAAATAATGTATTGAATAATTTTTTTTTCTACAATTTTTTTTATGCGTCAATTTATATTGGATACACAGTAATATTTTTGCTTTTAATAATGATTTATAAAATGCTTCGCGGGCCGGATTCGGCCTGCGGGCCGCCATTTGCCCAGGCCTGCTGTAGAGTGTGGAAACACAAAAAAAATAGTTTATATATAGGATTTAGTAATTGTCCCATCACACTGGTCCAATAAATAAATGCATAATTTTAGGAAACCGCGATTTAAACGTAAAAATGGTAAAATTACATCTACAATATTAGAAATGTCGAAAATAAGTGAGGAAAAGATAGTATTATAACTTTTTTTTTAAATCTTTTAATTGTTGCAAAATTACCGCTGTCTACCTCCATAGCCTACTTGAAAACAATTTACGTTGCCCAAATAATTTACAAAAAAATCGCAATAACTTGAAAAATATTAGTTTAGGTATGAAACATGGTTAATGTTTTTGAAAGACAATCAAATTTTCTACAAGACTATGTATACCGATAGGGTCTTGTATTTAAGAAAAACGAGTTATCGATGTTTAAAGTTTCACGAGTTTGTCCAAGCGTAGAAAACACCCTGTATAATATTTTTAAAATGTGGCTAATGCAAAGTGTTAAATAATCTATTGTCAATCTAATTTTTAAACGAAATTTTACTGCCTTTTTAAATATCTTAAATGTTAAAAAACGTTGAAAGTACTGTATTGTTCAAAATTTTCATAAAAATATAAATTTTACAAAAACGATTGACTTTAGGCCCATATTACCTCGTACGTTTTTAAAAGTAAATCTTAAGAGGAATCCAAAAATATGAAAATATACAATGTGTTCTGTTTAAAATTTCAAAGTTTGAGTATGTTTCCGGCTGAACCGGAAGTCGTATTGCAACCGTAATATTTTCATCTAATCCGAAAAATATCATAACGCTTAGCATTTTGTTCTATTTTAATAAATAAAGAAGTTATAGCAAATTTTCAAAACGATGTAATTAAATTTTTCGTCTGTAGTGCCAAGATGGAAGGCGATATAAAAAATCTGATAACATAGGCGTTCTTTTCTCAAAAAAATACTATTACCTACGCCTGCGGTAACCGATATACCCCGTAAAACATTCGAATTTGGTCCACCCTCTACACTCTACGTCTACACTACAGGGTGCCTTCACTAATTTTTGCATAAATCGAAGGTTTATAACCTACACCTACAGGATAAAAATATAACAAATAGATACAGCGAAAAATTGAAGTACGGGGTTAGTAAGACAAAGTGGAAAAATGTCGAAGTTTTAGAACAGCTCTGGAAAACATTTAAAACGAAAATATGTTGAGGCTGGAGAAATGTGTGGATTTAATTATAGTATTATAAAGTGAAAACGTGCTGCATCCTGGAACGATTAAAAAAGAAATTAAATATTAGTTTATTTATTTTTAATTGCGTGATTACAGCGTATAAAAATAAATTATAGTATAATTTTAATTTTTTTCGTCAGCTTATTACCTAAGGAGTTTAGGATTCCATGTGTAGCAAATCAGTACAAACAAATATGATTGTTTTAAAAGTGTTTACAAAACAAAAAAGTTTAAACCCATTAACTTGATAAAATGTTTTTATATCGTATCGACGTGTTTTTGTGAATTACTCCCACATACTTAAATCCTACACACTGGAAGTTTTTATGATAATTAAAATTGTTTTGTAAAAATAGCGCGCAAAAGTAAATAGCGACATTTGTATAAACAAAAACAAGGTCGTGACTTTATTTAGTTTTTTAGGTCCATAGTCAGTGAAAAAGGCCTTGTGCTTGCATTTTATGTATGTTACTCTTTTATTGTAAGAGCGTTGGGAGTACGGCGCTGATTGGCGCTAATTGTGCGCCCATTAATGGCATAATGAAAATGTCCATATTCGAAAAAGTCGCGGCTACGTGAAGTTAGCCGCAAGTTATTTGTGTCGACTGTATCTCTTTTGCTATTTGGGTGCTAATATTTATAACATGGGTGCTAATTGGCGCTAACAAAGCGTTTATTGATGGCATAAAAAAAAGATTTCGGAAAAGTCGCTGCTACGTGACGTTAGCTGCGAATTTTCTATATCGGCTGTATCTCCTTTATTATTAAGATGCCTATATTTATAACATTGGCGCCAATTAGCACTAATTGGACGCTAATTAATAAAATATAATTTTTTTAAATTTTGGAATAATACTTGGCCACCTTCACCTACTTTATTTTTGTGATTTTATATTTATCAATTTTAAGGATTTTATTTTCAATCGGTATACCTATGTTAAATCAACAAATTAATCCATTAAAAAAAATTATGTTGTAGAGTTCCACGGCCAATTTTTGGTTTGTAGAGTTGAAAGTATTCTTATAACCGACGTTTCGTCTTCTTTTGCAAGATACATCGTCAGGGTTGACTTTTTAATAGTATACACTTTTTAATTTACCACTGTTGCTATTAAAAAGTAAAAACTATTAAAGAGTCAACCCTGAAGATGTCTCTTACAAAAGAAGACGAAACGTCGATTATTCGAAAACTCTTAACTCGATTCCAACCCGAAAGCCAACTTTACAAACATTTGATGTTGAACAGTAAATAAATCACTGTAATCAATAAAAGACTATACTAGTGTTCGGGATGTGTTTATTATTTAATTAAATTATGATCATGAATTTCATGTTAACGTGCTTATCGTCTGCAGCTGTGGTGAGAGAATGTTGTCGATCAAAACCAAACTGTACTATATCTTGCTAAACTTGGGTTTACCAATTATGCAAGATTAATTTGTTGATTAATTAGCAATGTCATAGTGCTTATACTGTTGCATGTTGTAACACGAACCTATTAGGCACCATTAAATAATTACCACAGTGATTAACAGTATTATTTTGTATTTTTTAAAGTAAATTAACGTATTTCTACTAAATTTGCTTTATGGAATAAAGTCAGATACAAATCGGGATATATTTGATGTAATTGGCAATATCTCAGGTTCTGAAATATTCATTGTTTGTTTGTTTTTATACAAGGTGTTAATACTAGTTTGAGACAGAACTTTACCGTGTAGTAATAAACAGTTGCAAACATTGGCCACAATTAATTTAGAAAAAAACATTATTTTCTGCACTAAATGCAAGAAATGTGTACGTCAGCTTTTCAATTAAAATAGTTATTTATGTATCAAGGCCAAAAAGTATAACTTTTTCGGCCGCTTCTGGTTTGCTGGCCGAGACGTAGTCGAGGCCAGCAAACAGGCAAGGCCGAAAAAGTACGTTTTGGCCGAGGTGCATATTACATTTTTTGTGCGATAGAATTAAAAACAATTTGAATTATTAGTATTTTTCAAAAATATAGGTTAGAAATTACGTGACATTTTGTCACTGACAGATGGCGTATGCTGTTAGCTTTAATGCAAATTTACGCTGTAGCGGCCGAAAAAGTTACTTTTCAGGCCGTTGCTAAGGGTAACGGCCTGAAAAGTTACTTTTTAGGCCGTTGCTAAGGATAACGCCGGTAATTCAGTACTTTATGGCTGCTAACGCGTCCGTCAAACAGCTGTTTCTAGTACGATCGCACAAAATAATCATTTATAGAAAAGAAAAACATTTACAGTTTACTCGCAAATACCTACGCTGTTATTTTTTCAAATTATCTCTCGTCAAAATGCAATACCAATTTTAAGAAAAAATAAGCTACTGCAGGTACAACACCGATAATCCGGCAATAGGTAGTCCTGGACCTCATTTAACGACAATGAGCCTATGTGGGAATTCTGTATTCGAGCAATTTACCTTCGAGCAATTGTATTCGAGCAATTATTGTATTCGAGCAATTTATCTTCGAGCAATTGTATTCGAGCAATTTACCATTCGAGCAATTGTATTTCGAACAATTATTGTATTCGAGCAATTGTATTCGAGAAATTTACCATTCGAGCAATTGTATTTCGAGCAATTATTGTATTCGAGCAATTTATCTTCGAGCAATTGTATTCGAGCAATTTACCTTCGAGCAATTGTATTCGAGCAATTTACCGCCACCCGTTAAAGTACGACTTGATCTACAAAACTAGGTATATCAGCGCCAACTATGCTGCAATTTTGTCTAGTTCTAGCGTTAACGTGGTTTAAAGAGTAGTTCACACGGTGACACTATCGTCGTGACACTAAGTGCCATGGCATCAAATGTCGTCGTCTGAACAGGCTGATGTCGCGATGTCACGATGTCATGACGCTAATGCCGCGATGTCATGACGCTAGTGCCGCGATGTCGCGACACCGATATTGACAGTGCGGTATTTGACGTAAGCCTACCGTTCTACAATATTTTGACATTGTTATTTTATCCATCCGTAAGCATTCGAATCGGTTTGGATAGACTTGAAAGTTGAGCAAGTTCGTTACTCACGAATTTAGCGCAACAAATAAGCTCGAACGGCTAATCATTTTTTCATACGTGTTGTCAAACCCAGAAACAAACAATTTTTGGGAACTTCTCCCTCATTCCCCATATTCCCAAGACTTGGCGCCTTTAGATTATCATTTTCTTTTGTCAGTCGTCAACCATATACTATTTCCAAAACGACAAGGTAGAGAGTTAAAGCTTTTTTATGACAGCGGAGAGGAAATCTTTAATTAAAAAAAGTTCTTTAATCTACTTTGTATATGTATCATTTACCTCAATTGGTTAAAACTACACTAACTTTCTTGGTTATTTTAAGAAAAGTTTTTTAAATCAACCATCGTGAAGTTAATATCGTAAATATCATCGCACTGGTTTTTATCCATACGTTTGTGTTCAAGTTATTTTTAACTCTGCACACATCAGAGGCTTCTGTTTATTGTGTATATTTTTGCGTGCAATATTGTTGAAATAAAATGAAAAGTGCGTGGAACAGACAGTTGCTTGCTGACAAATGCCTTGTCATTATTTAGCTACGTGGGTATTATTCTCTTTTTATCAAACATTTCACAGCGTAACCTTATTTTTTTAGTGTTATTTAGTCGAGTAACTAAGGCGGTATTGTGCGTTGGTGTTTAGAAGCTAAACGTTTAGTGTATAATTTTGAGAAGAATTAAATTCATTTAGTTACGTTGGCGTTCATCATTAGAAAGCGTCAAAACGTCGACTGTATTATATGTAATTTAAAATTAAACTTGCAAAGTAAACTCATGAATGTTTTAGATAACAGTCTACAGTCTACACTACAATATCTATTATTTCGAAAGCAAATTAAACAGTTGTTGAAGATTTTTTTCCACCCACTACTAACAATCAAAATAATAAATTTACGTTTAATATTACATAATTGATATAATTTCAAATATTCAGCAGTACTAACACATAAGTCTAGAAAAAAAATCTTGTACAGTGCACAATGTATCGTTACGCTGTATATTTTTTCAATTTACTGTGCTAAAAGACGAATAAAACGAAACATGAATTAGTGGCGATTTATTTGAGACCAAGTTTATTTTCGGATTATTTATTTGAAGGGACATGGCAGCTTAACGACTTTCCACGAACTTCAAAGGTTATATTTGCCATGAGCAAGTATCATTTTTGTTTGTCACAAACACTTCAATGCCTGTCCTTCTGGTTGGTTTTTATGAAGTGTTAGGTATATTTAGTAGAGTAGCATAGAATTGTTGCACTTGTGCTATTTTAAAATACCAAGTAAAATTCCCAGTAGAAACTACAGCTCTGTAATTTTGTATTTTAAGAATAAGACATTTGACATTCAGAATTTATAGGGTATCAATTTTTTCTTGTGTGTTATTATAGCTAATTTAACATCTTTCATATAGTTTTTAAAATATTTGATTTTAGAGTTTAATTTTTGATATTGATTCTTTCTTTTAACATATTTTTAAACACATCATTTAATGGCTTTTAAAATTACATCTTACATAATTTAATTTAACAATCCTTTTTATAGAATAAGTAAATACGAGGCGTATTCCAAAAGTAAAGGCCGGTTGGTAATAAAGAAAACGCAAACTTATAGAAAATAAATATTCTTAAATATTTTTATACAGGGTGAGTCACGACGGACGCGTCGGAGTTTTATGGCGAAACGGTTTATATTTTCCAATTTCTGTCGCTGTTAGATTATGTAAGTCAATAAGGGCTACATTTTAAAAATATTTTCAAATATACAGGGTGCTCCATAAAAGAGTTCCATATCAAAGTTATACTTTTTCTTATGGAACACCCTGTATATTTTTACATTATTGGATTCCTCTTTAAATTTAATTCAAAAAATGTAAAAGGTCATATGGGTCTAAAGTCAACCGTTCTCGTGAAAATTGCATTTTCATGAAAATACAGTATTTTCAAAAATTTTCAACATTTAAAAACTTTGAGAAGTCTGAAGAAATTCGCTTGAAGATAAGATTGACAATAGATTATGTAACACTTTGCACAACCTACATTTTTAAAATATTATACAGGGCGTTTTTTACGCTTGGTCAAACTTGTGAAACTTTAAACATCGATAACTCATTTTTTTTAAATACAACACCCTATATTTTTTTGCACCGTTTTATAGAAAATTTAATTCTCTTTCGAAAACATTAAGGCTGTTTTATACCTAAAATTGATATTTTCCGAGATATCGCGATTTTATTGTTAATTATTAGGGCAAAGTAATATTTTCAAGTAGGCTATGAAGATAGACAGCGGTATTTTGAAACAATTGAAAGAAAAAACAAGAAACTTGTAATTTTGTCGTTTGCCTACACATTTTTGACATTTTTTAATAAGAAAGTTGTAGTTTTACTATTGTTACGTTTAAATATAGGTTTCTCATCAGGGCCACAATATTTTTCATATAATTGCGTTTAATCGTTTGCCAAGTCCTAAAAACCGATTGATAATGTATTAGGTACAAGTACGGAACGCTGATTAACAAAAAGTAATACTGACTTGTTTAATTTTACTTAAAAAAAAAAAAAACATGGTTGGTACTGTTTTCGGTAGAGTATCGTATCGTAAACAGACAAAAAATGGTTTATAGGATTTAATAATTATCTTATACACTGGTCCAATAAATAAATGCATAAATAATTTTAAAAAATCTCTATTTAAACGTAAGTATGGTAAAACTACAACTTTCCTATAAAATAATGTCAAAAGTGTGTAGTCAAACGATAAAATTATAAGTGTCTTGGTTTTTCTTTCAATTGTTTCAAATTACCGCTGTCTACCTTCATAGCCTACTTGAAAATATTACTTTGACCTAATAATTAACAATAAAATCTCGATATCTCGGAAAATATCAATTCTAGGTGAAAAACAGCCTGAATGTTTTCGAAAGAGAATTAAATTTTCTATAAGACGGTTTAAAAAAATATAGGGCATTGTATTTAAAAAAAATGAGTTATCGATGTTTAAAGTTTCACAAGTTTGACCAAGCGTAAAAAACGCCCTGTATAATATTTTAAAAATGTAGGTGGTGCAAACTGTTACATAATCTATTGTCAGTCTTATCTCCAAGCGAATTTCTTCAGACTTGTCAAAGTTTTCAAATGTTGAAAATTTTTGAAAGTACTGCATTTTCATGAAAATGCAATTTTCACGAGAACGGTTGACTTTAGACCCATATAACCTTATACATTTTTTGAAGTAAATTTAAAGAGGAATCAAAGAATGTAAAAATATACAGGGTGTTCCATAAGAAAAAGTATAACTTTGATATGGCACTCTTTTTTGGAGCACCCTGTATATTTGAAAATATTTTTAAAATGTAGCCCTTATTGACTTACATAATCTAACAGCGTCAGAAATTGGAAAATATAAACTGTTTTGCCATAAAACTCCGACGCGTCCGTCGTGACTCACCCTGTATATCTAATTAATTTTTTAACAGTTATCATTGGTTCCCAAGCACCTTTTTTATTAGGAATAACCTTTAATTAAATAATTTTTGGAAACATAACTTATATAATATTGATTTATAATTTGTTTTATAAAGAAATATCAAAATAAATTGTATTTGTAACACATAAAAGATCATGTTGATAAAACATAAACAATAATACTATCACATACAACAGCTATTTGTTTAAAATATGTGATGAATAGACTACGCCACCCGCCAGTCGTGTTGGAATAAAGGGCGCTCCGCTGAAGGATTAATTACTATTTTTGTTGCTTTTATTTACATCATAGTTTCCGGAAAAAAATTAATTATGTATCATGCGATAGCAAATCTGTAAAGACATACGGTGCTATTCAAAAAAAAGGTTTTGAGACATAATAAAAAAATATAGTTCAAAAACAATTAAATTTGTGTTAACAAACTATATATTTCAAAAGAACTTGCCACCATCCAACAATAACGCTCTATGTTAAATAAAAAAGCAATAGGACTGAAAAATTTCGTACCTAGACACCCTTTATAACCAGTTCTATAACTTTTTTTAAATCAAAAGTCGGGGTTGTAAACTTATTCTCAACATAAGTAGGTTAGGTACCTATAAGATTTAAACACAAATGGATACTAAAATTATATTAACAAATAATCATGTATTATAGTCACTGTTGTTTTCATCCTTCATTTTAAGCTGAATCTATTTTTTTTTTTATGCAAAAGTAAACAACCAGTAAATTAACTATTTCAGTGAAAAATATTTGCTTAACACAATTTAATTTAGCTTAGAGCAAGATTTAAAAAGTTATATGAAACGCAAATTCACTTCAAAGAAAAACCTACAGTGACTTATGTAGATTTACCAACGATATTAAATTCTCTGTGTATTTTTGTTTCTGGTCCACCTTAAATCTGTTTAAAAAAAGTCTTAAAAATGTCAATATGTAGCCAAAATTATTCGATTCTAAAGTGTTAAAACATATAAACACTGTTTATCTACTACCACTAATGTAAATGACTCTTACCTGTATGCATAGTAAGTGAGTTCTATCCTAACACACGGTGAGCAAAACACTTGGCTAGAAAGATCGAAGTAGCCTTACGTCAAACACTGCTTGCATGCATAGTAACTGAGTTACAACGCACGGTTAGCAAAACGCACACTTGTCTAGAAATGTTAAAGTAGGCTTACGTCAAAATTGACAAGACAACCTAATCACCTGTGTGTATTAGCCAAAAAGCCGTTAAAATCGTAGGTATTATGTGTTCGAAGAAAAAGTAAACTACATAACACGAGTTGTAAAGCAATTACGCACTCGTGGAAATACGCACTCGCCGCTACGCGGCTCCGTGCGCAACTTTTCCACTCGTGCGTAATATGCTTCTTACAACTCTTGTTATGTAATATACTATTATGCTCTTGTGTGTATATTTTTAAAACTACATTTTTAAGCCAAATTTATTGTAAACGGTTTTTGGGTCGTACGTGTTTGGATTAAAGTTTTAATAAACCGCTACACTCGTACAAATGTGGAATTATTTTGTGTCTAAAGAATTAATAAGCAATGTTATTTGAGTTTTTTTAAATATAAATGTGTTATAATTAAAATGTAATGCATTGTTTTATTGCACAATATTAAACATTTTTCATCACGACAATTTTATTCGTGTTTATCACGAAATTCGTTTATTCGGATTGTTACCTTTCCCTTGCTGGTTGTGAATGTTCTGTGATTACATTTTAAAGCGACACTACCGACTGCACGAGCACAGTTGATAAGCATTACTTTGATCACTACATTTCCACGATTTTCACAGACTATCGTACTCTTGTACCGGTTAGTTTAGCATTCTTATAAAATTTTGCAGGAAATGTATTTCCTTTACGAGTAGAAGTGGATTTCTATTAAACACTTTTGTAGATTTGTTTACTTTTGACAGCTTGCTGTCTTAAAACTATCATGCATGCACAATGTATCTGATAAAAACGGTTATCGCTAGTATAAAATAATTAATACAGATAAAATTTAATCATTTTCCTGGCTTAATTGGTTTGCACAAAGTTTGTCATCGGCTACTTCAAAACCATCAGCAGCTCTGCATGTAAACTTTATTTACAGGTAAAGCTATCTCTTACACATATGGCATTACCAGGGTTTCCAAATTTCTGACGTTTTTGGAACCTTCGGGAATCGGGAAAAGGAAATAGAATGTTTTGAAAATTTTGCAAGTCCCGATATCATCTTTTTTATTTAATTTCCGTAAGACACCAGCAATAACGACTAAATCAGTAAATGTTAATAAACAGAGTACCTATGATTATACTTCCACATAATATATCACACAACGTTCACATTCTTATTTAAATATTTTAGTCATGAAATTAAACTTTACCACAAAACAAATGCAAATATTATTTGTTTAAAATTTGATATATTTCAAATACTATATCAATCAATTTTTTATATAAAAATGTAGAAGGTATAGACCAGGTATGTGCAACCTGTGGGCCGAGGGCTGTATGCGGCTCCCCAGACATTTTTATTCGGCCCGCGGTCCAGTGGGTGTGAATTACAAGCATTTGCTCTTTTAAAAGGTATAACATAAAGTGTCACTACATGTTAAAAACTAATGGAAAAATATGGGAAATTTACAGATGATTTAAGAAAAGAATGAATAGTGGAAATGATGGAGAAACCGGACAACAAAACTTATTCAAACAACTAGACCCCACAGCAATAGCAAGTTATGACATTTTTAAAATTTTAGCTTAACATCTGAAACGATTCCCTGATTGTAGTTTAATAAAATAATGTATTCCAATAGCTATGATTTTTATTTGCTCTGAAAAAAAGCGTTTTTCTAATATTATTTTATTTAGATTTACTGTGGCAAAACAAATTGATGAAATGGCAGAAAACGTAATATTATCTCTTAAATATACTGCATAATTAGTCTTTGTAGATGATGTGGTGCTATTAGCTAAATGCGAAAAGCACTTGCAGTTCAATCTAGGAATATGGGCAGATACATTAAGTAGATATAACCGATATAGATTGATGTCGAAAAAAGCTTTATACGACTACATTATTTTTTAACTCATAGTTAACTGCAATTACTGATTGTGGCAAATGTGTAGTGATATGGTATTTATACTAAATCACCAGAGATGTGGTAAAATTATTGCCGCAAATAAAGTTTTGTTACCCGTTACCAAATTACTCCGGTATATTTTTACAGTTTGACCTTAAAAATGCTATTTAACAGTAGTATTAATCAGATTAATGTTCTGTAATGTTCAGTAGGCGTAGCTGTAACTTATGTAACTTAATAAATCGTCATTGTATACATTGCCGCTGTAAATGACACAAGCTTTTATATTCTGTGCACAATTTTTCTATCCTTCTACGTATGGTTCTTTTCTCTTAAACCTTATTTTTTGTGTTTCTCCTTGGTGCAAAAAGGAAATATAAAAGAATGCAATTTCTATTAAATTAGCTAGGTTTTCAATTTTTACGTACAGAACAAGCCCTTTAGCAAACTTGTATTTAAAACAATATTTTGATATAATTTCTTTTACTCAAGAAAGTATAGCACAACTAAAATATATTTATTTTTTTCAGGTAAGAATTCAGCACATTGCTAGAATGCATATTATGTATTCAACACAGTAACGGTATTCAAAGGTATTAAAAGGTAAGTGTATATTCATTAACCAATTTGTTACCTTCATTTCACGAAGATTTAAACATTGAAAGTGTTTATTGTTCGGATAGCAAACAGATATTAGTTGTCTTCAAAAATACAATATTTATAAAGCCGAAGTTTGCAGCAATATCGCGTTAAAAGTACAATATTTACTTACCATGTAAATAAAAGCCTATAAGCTATTTATTTTGCGACTATGAACATTGTTTAATTAATATACTTCGAAGCTCGAAGTTTTTTAACTAATTTTTATCTCATGTAACTTTTTAACAGATACACTTTTTGCCGTAAGTATTAAAATTTATCATATTGTTTTAAACATCTAACAAAACCTTAACTTGTAGGAAAATTTATGTAATGTTGATAAATTAATATTAGTTTCGTGCTTATTTGGTATAAGTACAGGGTGGCCTATTTTCGATGCCCATACGCTCGATTATTATCAGAGATAGAAAAAAACTAAGTACGTAGTCTCGATTTATTATTTCGAGAGAAATTCATTGCCGTAAACAGATTTTTGATCTTTTTTAATTTTCGAAATATAGTCAAAAACCGGTTTTTGGCAATTTTTAAAAATGTTAAATGTCTCGCTTAAACGAAAAGATAGAGAAAAACTTTAATATTTTTGGCATGGTTTTTTGCCTTTAATATGATAGCAATAGGTAATCAATTTTTTTAAAGTCATACGAATATTAATATATTGCACCTAACTCTCTTATTTTAAATAGGAACCATAAGCAAATTATATATTTTTGAAAATTGCAAAAAATAAGCTTTCGATTCATGTCAAAGCCAACTATGGTTGCCATTTAAAATAAGAAAGTTAGGTGTAGTATATCAATATTCGTAGGAGTAAAAAAAAATTGAACATCTTATTAAAGACCAAAAACCATGCCAAAAATATCTTTAAAGTTTTTCTCTATCTTTTCGTTTAAGCGAGATATTTAACATTTTTGAAAAAAGCCAAAAACCGGATTTTGGCTATATTTCGGAAATTAAAAAAGATATCAAAAATCTGTTTATTGTCGATCGTAATTTTAATTTTTCATTGTAACAGTCGGATAGGTAGGTCTAAAATGTACATTTTTAGTAACCTAAAGTTTTTTGATAGGAATCATCATTTTGGAGAAAAACTCGATATTATTAAAATATAACTCTGATATTTATTGAAAGTATTTAACAAAAACTAGTTTACTGTGAATTAACAAACGAAACAAATGAAGTCAGATGTCATATTTTCGTTTATTGTAACAATCAGCGCCCTCTTGTAATGAAATTTTGCTCCAAATTATTTAATTTTTTTTTGTTAAAACTGTAGATTTGGAAGAAAAAAAATTTAATAATTTGGAGCAAAATCTCATTACAAGAGGGCGCTGATTGTTACAATAAACGAAAATATGACATCTGACTTCATTTGATTCGTTTGTTAATTCACAGAAAACTAGTTTTTGTTAAATACTTTCAATAAATATCAGAGTTATATTTTAATAATATCGAGTTTTTCTCCAAAACGATGGTTACTATCAAAAAACTTAAGGTTACTAAAAATGTACATTTTAGACCTACCTATCGGACTGTTACAATAAAAAATTAAAATTACGATCGACAAAAAAAATACAGCAGGTTATTTCTCTGCTATTATCGATTGTAGCGCCCCCTATTGTGGGATTTTATTCAAACTTATGCATAAGAACATGCATGCCTATTGTAAAATACGTGCCAAATATAAATGTTGTAGGTCAAAGCGTTCTTGATTTATCATTAAAAAAACAATTTTTCATCTCCTCTTCATGGGGCTGTAAGTTACAGCCTGTAACTTAGAAACGATGCAACTTTCCATAAGGCATGATGGGCTAAATCGTCCTATTTTTTTATGTAGATTCACCAGTAGAAATTATGCTACATCGTTCAGAAACACCCTGTATATTAAACGTAAATCTGTACTTACTCCGGCTTACAAGAAGAATCGATAAAATAACAACTTATGTGCAATTAATTTACTAAAAGCGTTTACCCAGCTATTGACGGTTATAAATTGTCACTATATTCAGTCACTGTTCCACATGATGTACTAAAGCTATGTTTAGCACAGTACTACGTCGACAACGACATCAGCACTACCATCCATTATCTTTGAATTAGAACTAGCATTCCTCCTTTGAATTTCTCTAACTTTGGAAATGTTTCCTAAACTGTCGCGACAAGTAAATGTCACAAAATTATCGTACTGTGTTGCTCACACAATGTTGTAAAATAAATTTTGTTTTCATACGTAAAGTATTCAACCCCACGAACAAACCGCAAAAGCTGATTTATTCCACATACTAAACATAGGTTTAAAAGATGTAAAATTCTTTAAATTAATAGAGAATAACATAACATAACAGTTTACTGTGTTTTGTTATCGTTGTAGATAAAAAGAATTTTCAATAAATAAAATAAAAATATATAGAAAATCTTTCTAACCGCAGAAGATAGTTTTTCATGCCTGATTCGAATCGTTTTAGATTGCGCACTGCACCCATTTTCTCTACTCCAGTCACTCTAGAGAAAACTGTTGAACATTTTCCACTTCCGTCGTTTTTGCTCAAGTAGCGAAGTAACTTCGTTTTGGCGCAGTTTACTTGACTACACAGTTGTCTGTTAATTTTTGTTTAAGTCTTAACGTCTTTATAAAAAAACGTTAGAAAGTTTTTTTTTCTGTGTATCACAATGTCTATCGTTTAATCAAATTGTCACTCTCAATTAAAATGACCACCAACTAGAGTAGCACAAAAAATGGTAATGTTGATACAGTGTGTCCAAAAAGTAACAGATCAATATCTCGTCTAGTGTGTGACAACTTTACAAAAAAAATAGTTTTATATAACAGTTGTTTGGGGTCATTTACTACATAAATTAAATTATTTTCAACTATAAACAATGTTCGGTTTTGCGCACCGATACGTCAGTATGTTTTTTTAAATGGAACATCCAGTATATTTTACAATTTTTATATGTTAAATTACAATTTCTTTTAAAAACGTATTGGTTTTATGTATCTAAATTTAGTCGTTTTTAAGTTATAGGAGTATAAGTTTTGATATCTATATTGACAGAAACAGGAGTATAAAAAAATAATCATATTTCACAACTTGGCTAAGTCAGAACGAATTCCCCAAGTCAAAACCTAATTTATTTAAAGTAAATGATGTACGTTTGACACTTCAATATCAATAAAATCGTAAGGAACTGGCAAAAAACTTTTATAGCAAAGGATTTAACAACAAATATCACAAAGATCACAAACAATTTATTAATGAGAATAATGATTGAGGGATGAGGCTGTAGCACTCTGCTTCAAATATCGGAATCAAACTGTATACGGCCATTCTCAAATCCTGTTCCACGTTGATTTTCGCACGGTATTTGCTTCTTATCACAGCTACCGCCGAAGCCCAGTTTCGCATAAATATGATGTCGAAAAAGGAATTAAGATTCGCTGAACCTTACCACAGCTTTGCACAGTGGATATTCGTCTTTTACTGATAGCCATAATTTAGTAAGATCAATCATGCCAAATGTTATTTTGACCACATTGTCGCAAGATAACTCAATAAGATTTTCTTTTTCTGCATTAGTAAATTAAGATGGAGCTTTGGCTCTGATTGGGTCTTAAATCACGTAAATTTGGTGATATAATCTCTTGAAACGTATTTTTTTAAATTACTTGATAATTTGTGATGGGTGATTTTTGTTACGGTGGCAAAATAAGTCTTATATATATTGGAATATTTTGTGGAGCCCTTGTAGGTCCCAGTTTAGGCACCACTTGTTTTGATTCTTAACTGTGTGCAAAATATATTTCGTTTGCATTAATTGTTTTGTTACAAGTTATGCTAATGCAGAACATACCGAAAAAATATACTGCAACATTTAATTGGCCATTAATATTCGCTATTATATTTTTTACTATTATTGTGTAATATATTCAATTTGCTGTAAAAATAAATTGAAGAACATTTTTTGCTTCTGTAAATACATGTAATTGTTTACTTAAAGACGTTATTGGGCTCTTGAGATTTGCAGCAGATTTCCAATATCGATTTACCCAATTGTTCCTTTTGTTCCCGCAAACTCAATAACTTTTCAAAAGTTTAACAAACTTATCAAGTACGTGGGTTTTCTATTCTAAAATTAGCTAATAAATTTTTATCAATGTAGGAAATGCAATTGGAACTAAAGTTTTACAATAGAGTAGAAATAATTGTAGAACATGCAGTTACCATTATCGTATTTGCTAAATTATATTTTGTGTAAGCAATTTATAGGAGTTAGTTGCTACTGCTAGTTGAAATTTATAAAGTTTCTTTACGTCATTAACAAATTCATCGATATGTCTTATAACATAATATGTAAAAACATACAGGTAGGAAAATAGAATTGTTTTTTTGGGTATTTTGCACATTTTTCGTGTGCCCATTTCTGACACTTTTGACACTGAACCCATATTGCTGTACTTAGTGACCATAATCATATTCATTATAAGGCACCTCTATGTATTCCATATTAGGCATCAATGTGACATTTCAAAAATCGGTATATGTAAAACATGAAATGGCCCCAATCAAATTTTGGTCTATTTAATTGAAATGTAAAGGCTCATGCTAAATAAACATGCAATAAAATATTTCATATCATTTACCCTAGCATATAATATTTTGCACAGAAAGATTTAGCCTAAAAACTCAGTAGCACGTCAAAAATATATTTGAAACTGTTATGTAATATAGTGAATGTTTTTTAACTATTTTACATTTGGGAATGTGTGATCAATGTACAAATAGGTACATATACTTTTCAACAGATATCGCTTATTCATTGCCATAAAACTGATGTATTCCAAAATAGGTAACTGTTCCATATTAGGGCACTTTACAAAAAAAAATAATATGAATTTTTTATTAATTAACACTAAAATATTTGTTCCACAATATTTGTATAGGAAGAAAATTCTTACATCTGAAATACAAAAATTATGAAAAACTAATTTTTCGGGCTTTTGCTTTGCTATAGTTTGGAATTAATTTAGTTATATCGATTTTAGATGCAATATTATGCTCTATGGGTAAATATTATTCCTAGACCTAGAAGTTTTAATTTTGAAAAACTCATTTCTGAACTTGCTACCAATAAGTGCAATGTTGCAAAAATTCTCATAGCAATAAACACATTTGAAATACGATTTTCTAAATAATGTTTGCAAAAGAGCATATTTTCTGGGATTCGCCTTTATTATTTGTAATTTATTACATAAATATGTTGTTCCACTGATTTAAAAAAAAATCATGTTTTAAGTAATTTTCCAACGTCAAACGTTTTTAAAAGCATTTATGCTGGAGTAATTTTTTGTAATTCATATGTAGGTAGTTAAAAAACACTACATTTTTATTATTTATAGACATAATGTATCTATAACTAATTTTTTTCATCAACAGATGCAATTGCGTTATCAATAATTTAAACAATTTAGTATTTTCCTAGGTTTTGTTTCAAATCCATTATAATTTTATCCTCTGCTTCACACACAAACTATTTCATTTTTTTTTCTAAGCCAAACTTTTTCTTTTTCAAAATTAGGCGTAACACCTAGATCTATTCGATGTTTTCGGATTTGTTAACATTTTTTAAAACTCATAATCATTTGTTTGTTTGTTTTTAAGTAAGGCTGGCGCCCCCGTGTTTTGGCGCCCCTGGGCAATTGCCTAAATTCACCTTACCTATAGTAAAACCGGCCCTGATCGTTTGTCGAAATCAAAAATTTACTATTGTGTGTTAAAATCTAAGCATACAATGAATTTTTTTGCGTCCTTTTAGAAAATCTGTTGGTTCCGATCATTTTTTAGACTGGAAAATACATCTTTACCGGCCTAGGCCAGAGAGTATTTGGTTTTCATGGGGATGAGTTGTCTTTGCCGGCTTAGACCGGAAAGTACTGAAAATTATGGTGATGAGTTGTTTTTTCTTTGCGCTGTCCAACAAGCGACGTTACCCCTAACCGAATTTTCACCTGTAATATGTTAAGTTGTTGTTTAATTATGGATGGCGACGATAATGATTTTGGTGTCATTGGCGGACGTAGAAAAAATATTGTGAGACATACCCGGAATGTGTCTTAACAGGACTCGCATGCTTCTAGCACTCGCCTACGGTTCGTCCCACAACTGCTTACTCCTCCAGTAAAGTACCACTTTTCGGTAAAATTACGTAAATAACTTTAGCAGGGTCATGTGATTAGAAGATGGAACCGTTTTTAAATTTCTACGGTTCATAATAAAGAAAGTTAGGAATAAAACTTGAAATGAATGTTTCTTTTAAATATTTAGGATATTAAAATTCGCACGTAAAAACACTTCTCTGATAATTTAATCATCTCTAACGGTCTCCGAGATCCCCATGTTTTCCACGTAGATTCATACACTTTGTACATGAAAGACAGCTTTTAATTATCGATTGCTTGAGCAAAATAGTTTAACTTTTAGTAAAACCTTAGTAATTCACACAAACCACATCATCAATCAAATAGAAGACATGACACGATCAATAGAAACAATAAAATGACCACAATCGGGAAATTTCATGGTAAAATTGAACACGAAAGTCTCCTTTTCCGCGTTACTTCCGTTCAATATTTGAGAAAATCTTGACGACGTTTTATTTTTATGATTAATGGAATTTCATTTTAAACGCTACCTTTCTCTGGCACCACATATAATTTTAAAATTGAGACACTAAGTTTTGTTTGTCATTGTGAACGGAGGCGATGTTTTAATAAAACGTTGATCTTTTAATATTTGGGTTACATTCTGATTTATATGTGTTTATAAATAGAATTATGTCAGCTACATATTTGTTCTGATTTCTATGTGACTGGCATTTGTTTAATTTATTAAATAATCGAAGAATTGTAATGTATTACTCAAAGCCAATTTTGTTGAGTGTTGTGCGTTCATTTCAGAACCTAAATTTTACTTGTATACAGGAACTTGTATTCAAGGCTGTTTGGCAAATCGCAAAAACTTGTAGTTTAGATCACATTTTTAAAAATTTTTTTTTTCTTGTCCTTTGAATATTTTATTTCCAGTCTTCGAGTTTATATTTTTGAGTATCTGCATTGTGTGTTACCATTTCTTAAGTTCTTTCACACATGCTTTTTGGCCGAATTTGTTTATTGTTGTAAAGGATATTAACAGAAACGTGTGTGTTGATTTGTTAATTTTATGTTTTTTAAATAGGGTAAACCAGGGTGAGATGGTGAATCAAATTTAAATTGCTCATGTTTCTTCTAAAAAAATTATTATAACTAAAATAAATACATAATTCCTTGGTTCAAAGCCAAAACACCAAAACAAAAATTTTTAAACACAAAGTGAAAAGATTAACAAACTAAAATTGCAGTTTTTATTTTCATCAAATCACCATCTCACCCATACGTAAGGGTTAGTTGATGAATGCTACATGGGTGAGATGGCGATTTGTGAAATAGGTACCTACTGAAATGTTTTTAAAAAATGTTTTTTTTGGACGCGTATTTGCCGCAAAGATCACATAAATTAGTGAACTTTGTGCAGTGTTCAGGCACCCAACGTTTACAAATCAGGCATTGAAGCCAGTCAACTGTCTTTTTCGTCTCCTTGTATTCTTCCCTGCAGCCATCAGCACAACATTCTTCATGTTCATCACCATCTTCTTCGTCTTGCAGTTCAGATTTTGAACAGGATTCAGATGACCTATCGGATACAATTCCCTTCTTCGTTTTGTGTTTGTAGTTTTTGAAAGCTTATTTTTATTTTTGTTGCCTGAAGATTGCAAGAGTTTTTTTTTGTTTTTCGAGTGATTTATTTCTCAAAACTTTAACATTATGATTAGTATTCAGAATACTAGCTAAATTTCTTGCATTCTTGCGAATTTTTTCAATTTGAGATACGACTGGTACCGGAGAAATTTGTTCCAGCATTTTTCCAGGAGTTATGTCTTCGCTTGTCAAATTCGAAAAGTTTCCTTCTACAGTCTTGGAGCAACCTGGTCGTGGAGAGGGAGTGTTCGTTTGTTGCACATTTTCTGTGGCTGTAGTACAAATGTACAACTAGTCACCATTTCTACTATAGGCACATTCACCATCAATCCCATTTGCAAGGGAGAGATGGTGAACGGCATCACTCTTAACCTGCTAGGTTGTTCGGTATTTTTGGAGGTGATGTTATCTCTTTATACTTCAAGGATCATGCATATAACGAAATATTTGCAAGCGAGTGATTTCAACCATTCGTACAAGCAGAAGCACATATCACTATAATGTTTTTAGGGGCTTGAAATAATATTTTTTGATTTACCTACTTACCGATTTTCAAACAAATGTGGGACATTTCACTTGCAAAACTAATGGCTGTTTATGTATTACACATGTAGGTACGGCATAAAAAAATTGGCCATTTAGCGCTAGCTAGCAGAAATAACGCGGTTCACTGTTGCACCTGATATCACCATCTTACCCTGGTTTACCCTATTCTTCGCCGCAGCCAACACAACATTCTTCATGTTCATCACCATCTTCTTCGTCTTGCAGTTCAGATTCTGAACACGATTCAGATGACGTATCGGATACAATTCCCTTCTTCGTTTTGATATTTGTAGTTTTTGAAAGCTTATTTTTATTTTTGTTGTCTGAAGATTGCAAAAGTTTTGTTTTTTGTTTTTCGAGTGATTTATTTCTCAAAACTTTAATATTATGTTCCGTATTCAGAATACTTGCTAAGTTTCTTGCATTCTTGCGAACTTTTTCAATTTGAGGTACGTCTGGTACCGGAAAAATTTGTTGTTATAAGTTATATCATCGCTTGTCAAAGTTTCCTTCTACAGTCTTGGAGCAACCTGGTTGCGGAGAGGGAGTGTTCTTTTGTTGCACATTTTCTGTGGCTGTAGATAAATACAACTAGTCACCATTTCTATCATAGGCACATTCACCATCAATCCCATTGGCAACGGAGAGATGGTGAACGGCATCACTCTTAACCTGCTGGGTTGTTCGGTATTTTTGGAGATGGTGTTATTTCCTTATGCTCCAAAGATCATGCATACAACGAAATATTTGCAAGCGAGTGATTTCAAGCATTCGTACAGGGTGGGCAAATTTCGATGTTTTAATAAGGAATCTTGGTAACTATTTATTAGAGATATCAAAAAACGGACCGCGCATCCTCGATCTCTTTTTTCGAGAAAAAGTTAATGGTGAAAACTAAAATTGGTTATCGTCTTTTGTTTTCGAGTTATGCCTGATAACTCGATTTTTCGTTTTATGACTATATCTCGTTTGTTTATGGAAATAAACAAAAATAATTTTGACGTTCTACAGGCATTTGCGCAAATAATAAATTTGAAATTCAAGAAAATTTAAATTAGTAGAAAATGTGACGTCATCTACCTTTTACGTAACTGGTTGTAACTAATTACAAATTTAACGGATAAGGTAATTCAACAAGTTGAATACATCTCGTTCCTGATTTATTAATTTATTGCGTGACCTAACTAGGTCATGTACCTGGAACACATAACTTGTAAATTTGTTAAACATGCTATTAAAGTGAATGATTAATTTTTTACACCTACATACATTTCTTATTTATCGCAAAACGCATGTTAACACTGAAATAATTTTAAATAAATTTTATAGGAAAATTGACTTCATAAAGTACTTGCTGTTAAACATGTTTTAATATTTATTTATGACTTGTAACATTTTTGTTTTACTTTATAACTTTTGTAATGTAGCACCAAGCTAAAGTTTTACTTCTAAGAAGCCTACTTGATAATATAACATATTGGGTGATACATAAGATGACTAATAATAATTAACACAATTATTAAACCATAAATACGAAAAAGTTTAATACAGTTTGGTTAAAGTGATATTTGAAAAGATATTCAATTTTTACAGCAATATATAAACTCAAGTAGAAAAATTTAATCTTTCGACACCAGAAGCGATAAACTGCTCACTTCATTCAAGTGCACTTGCATATTTTCAGTCCAACTTATCTATTATAGATGGTAAAGATATTTCACTGAACTGGGTAACGCTTACAGTACATTATTGAAAGGCAAAAAAAATAAAGTGTCAGATTTTTATAAAATATTTCACAAGATTTATGCGATGATCCAGTGAGAACCTATGTGCTATATCTTCTTCATTTCAGAAGACATATTTTGGTGTTAAGTATAAAATATGCTGATACTTTTTACATAATTGTAAATAATTACCTCCGTTAATAATGGTTTGATATAAATAAAAATCCGCATTTACATGATGTGTTTATTGTTTATGTCTTTCCTACGTTTAGTTTATTATGTTTTATAATATAAACTTGCTTAGGGCTGGAATTTTACATTATCTTAACATTTAAAAAAAAACAATTTTTATATATTCTTACAAGTTTAACAATTTGAAATTAATTTAATACTATAATACTTACGATTAATAGATTTTTTGGTTATTTAATAAATCTGTTAAGCGTAATTATAATCACATTAAATAAATTCTAAATTGTTTTATTAGTAGGAATATAAAAAAATTAATAATATGTAAAATTTAAGGAAGGTAATAAAACATAGTAAACGAAACGTAGGAAAGATAGAAACAATAAACACGTCCTGTAAATCCAGAATTTTTTGAAACATACCTTTTACCTCAGTAGGGGAGACCGGGGATAAAAGTACCATTTTTTTGTTTTTATTTAATTTCTCATAGATTATTACAAATTTTTTACATCCAAATTGGTTTAATGATAGATTGGACATTTGTCTTGCTTCCAAAATATTTATTTCGTGTGTTTCGTAAAGCAACTGTTAGAAAAAAAAATTTTCTTTAGTAAGACAGCTGTTACTTTCAACCTCAACCTTGGGGCTAAAAGTAACAATGATTGGGGTAAGTTGTAATGGCAAAATAATTTACACAGCTCATTAGTGGGTAAATATATTAGTATTCATCAACAAAATTAATATTTTATTCAAAAATACACATTAGCAAAATGAAAAAATAAAAAAAATATATCTTTGGTACTATACAAAATGATAAGTGAACAGTATGGCATACCAGGTAAGGGCGGTCCCAAATTATTAAATTTATACTGGATCATAATAACTGTTTGTTTTATTTTTAAAAAATCTAACCGCCCTTAAACTGACCGTCATTCATTAAATCAGTAAAAGAGGGTCAGGTTAAGTTGGGTTGGTTAAAGCTTTGTTTATATTAAGTTATAAATATTAACGTAATAGAATAAAAACAATGGCGGCTGGTAGGAAAACCAGAAGTACCAGATCTTACCAATTTACATAGGTTTTATAATTTAAAATGCTATTTAAGAAATGATTTAGCTTTACATACATTTCCATCATTAAACCGATATTATATACTGAGTTTTATAATTTAATAATTTGGGACTGCAGTTACCAGGTTTGCCAAGATTATAAGTACATATTTAAAAATGTGAATCAAAAAGATACAACAAACTGGAAAATTATTCCGACAACTCTTGTATATTCTCATCTACGAAGAAAGCCACCAATTATGTGCTAAGAGTGAACATTTGCAAGTGAAAACATTAATTTGGGTTGGTTGTAACACTTTGTTACTTTTGACCCCAAGTGTACACAAAAAAAATTTCAGGGAATCCACAATTAACCACGATTCTAACGTCAAATTGTATTGCATCCACCAATAGCCAACTAAATTTAGAACAAAATAATATAGGTACTTTTTTGTTCCTATTTTAGAGAGCGCCTAAAAGTTACTCGACGGATGAGACAACGCAGTAACTTTTAGGCGGAAAATAGTGACTCTGGCTGGCAAAAAGTTAACCTCTATGACAGATGAAAACTAGCAATGTAGGTAGGGAGCTGGATGTAACTTAACATTGCAAAAGCGTTTAGGGCGATATAAAACAAAAATTAAAGAAACTATAGGCACTGTTACAACCTACCCGTGTTACTTTTATCCCCGGTCTCCCCTATATTTAATAATATGAGCCCTACACCTCACAGTAAAAGGACTCATGACTAAGTGAAAAATATTTAATTATTTTTGAGATATGGTATTCCATAATATTTTTTTTGGTTTTAAATGGAATGGTATGTATTTTTAAATATATCATTTACAAGCACATAATTTTTTAAAAAATATCTTACATAATATTTTGTAAAACAGCACCAAAGCAACGTATTAAAAATAAGGAGTAGACAAAAGTAAAAGAAAAAAAAAATACCGCCTTTGGGTAAATGTTTATAAATAAAATTATGTGCAGGTAATATTCAAAACCATAAACTATCTACATAAAAGTAATTTTTGTGTAGGTATATCCATTTTACATATTATTTTTTAAATTTTAAAATCCCATGTTTTAAAACAGTTAAAATTCTTTGTCGTATAAAACATAATTATTTAAAGTTTTTCTGAATAATCAATTATTGGATTAAGCAAATTAAATTAAAAAAATTAAAAAAGTCATTAGAAATCTTCAATAAACCGCTAATACAAAAATGTGCAGGTTATAAACAGAAACATAAATGTAGTAAAAGACGTAAAAAAAATGTATACAATAATCGCAAGTTTTTAAAATCTTTTTAAATTTTTTATTAAGGGGCATCCAATTTTAAAATTCAAAAATAGTTGTACTATAAGTGTAATTCGTCCTCTACTACCATTAGAAAGTTAATGTAATTTTAAAAATATAACGTGCTATTGGTGAACAAACCAGAATTAAAACAAAGTTTTAAAACTAGAAATCTTTATTATTTTCTTATATTTGTAAAATTAATGGTTTTTTATATTATCTGCATATTATTATTATTACTATTTGGTATAACAATTTTTTCTGCCTTCTCGTTTAATATTTTTTTATATTTACTTCTATTGATCAATTGTTCCTTTATTACTAATATACTAATTAAATTGATTAAAACACTTTTTAATGTATAGAACTATGATGGCAACTAAGTAAACTTATTTTCTACCTTAGTAATAATCCTTTTTTTTTTCAAGTAAATCTGGGAATTAATTATGTATTTAAAAATAAAGGATGCCATTAAAATACAACCAGGGAAGGTCACGATACGTTGTCGCTAGAATTTGGTTAAGGCTGTGTTTATTGCATCAAGAACATCAAAAGTAAATGTTTCTTAGAGTTAAACGTGCCACTGGCCATTTTCTTCGGAAAAATAGGGGAAAAACTAAAAAATTGAATAGTAAAAGTAATTTTTGCGATCGCGTTGGCCATGAAACCGTCAGAGACAAAATCGAAATTTTTCTATTTACCAATACACGAATCCTTTGCGAAGTTTTTGAAAAAATCTTAAACGGTTCCGGAGAAAAACGCGAAAAACGAGACCCTTGTAAAAAAAACGGTTTTCCCTGCGTTAAACGCCTATGCAAGTCGCCTAGATATAGTTAGTTATAACAGATATACCACAACTTTTCTAATCATAGCGCTTATGCAGGCGTTTCGTTTTTGACGTTTTTCTCCGGAATCGTTCAAGATTTTTTCAAAACCTTTGCACTATTTTACTTGCAAAGGATGTGCGCATCTGTAAATAGAAAAATTTAGATTTTGTCTGTGACGGTTTCATGGCCAACGCGATCGCAAAAATCACCTTTTTATCCAATTTTTCAGTTTTTCCCCTATTTTTTCGAAACAAATGGCCAGTGGCACGTATAAAAACATTTAGTTTTGATGTCCTTGATGCAATAAACACAGCCTTAATCAAATTCTAGCGACAACCTATCGTGACCCTTCCTTGTAAGTATTTTAAAAACAGCTGGATGGACGTATATATAAGAATGGCATAAAACCTTTTGGATATCGCTGGAATAATTGTATTGAGTTGGAATGGGACTATACTAACAAGTTGAATAATAAAAATATTTTTTAACTGTTATTATGTAGTTTTTTTTTTCAAGTTTAGAACCTCACAGTGGCGTACTTACAATAAGCGAGAACCCCATGCTAAAACTCAATTTTTTATCAGCCTGTTAACTTCCTGTTTTTAAAGACTATTGGAATTAAACTCATCATTGCATAATTTGTTGTGGTTTGCTTTATGTGCATTTTTAAGACAGTGTAACAGTAACTGCGACAATTTGTAACCTCATTTAATGGAGAGTTGTCACTGTTATTTGTAATGATGCTTCTTCCTGCTGCAATATTATAAAAACCGATATGACATCAACCATTATATCTATGCTTTTATTGTTTTAACGTTGGGAATTTGTTTTTTTTTAGTACTTCGTTTCATTCGAAAGCTCCATTGTTCCACATATATTTTCTTAATGCCCCATCTTCTTGCGAGTTGCTCCTTTTCAATTCCGTTATTTATGCTATATTTCAAATTCTGTATTTGCAAATCGCAGATAAAATATTGTAACATATTGAATTTTTTTATGTAAAGAATTTGTTGTACGTGTTTGGACTTATCTACACCAAAAGTTTAAACCAAATAAAAAATCTATACCTTTATCCTAGCACGTTTCTGTCGTATACTGTCTAAATGCTTTGCGACTCGACTGCTACTATCTACATAATGTTATATGTACCATGTTATTTATTATTATTTCTTGATAAAACGAACAGTGTTTCATCATCAGTACATTAATTAAATACCAGTTGTGTATAATTTAATGCGCTTAATTAAAAAAATCGCATACATTGTATTGAGGGAAAAAAGTTAAAAAAAGTTTTAACGAATATTAAATATATTTTAATTATCAAATACAACAAAAAATTGAACAACATAAATAACAAAGTATAATTTTTCTTCCAAACGAATAATCTATTTCTAGTCTACTAAAAAAAAAATTTTGTTATAAAACCTGTTTAAATGTACCACAATATTAAAACGTTATAGCATTACTTTTTAATTATTAAACAGGGTTAATCAGTTTAACTATCATCCCCGTATAACGTTGTTATTTTTAGAGGAAACCCCCAAAAACCATATTTTTGTAAATCGTGGAAAATTCTTTATCGAAAGCCGTTCAATTGCTTTTTTACGATGCAGATTGGCGTTGGTAATTTTTTTAAAAACATGTTTAACGTTTTGTTATTGATTTTGATAGAGAACTCAATTCTAATTGCGATGGTGCATTAAAAAAGTTTTTAAGAAAAATTAGTTATTTATTATTTTTCCCAAAATCGTTGTAATTGACTAGACAAAACCCAATCGATATGGTAATTGACAGTTGACTTGTCCAATTGTGTTTTATTTTTCGACGAAAAATCATTGTGAGCATTAAATTAAAACGCCTTAAGTACAGGGTGGTTCAAATTCAATGGGATTACATGGGTATCTCGCTTAATAGTCAAGATAGAGAAAAGGTTAAATTACCAAAACTGTGCATTTTTTTCAGACTAACATAGAACCGTTTTAAAAATTATTCCATCATTTTCTATTTTTAAGTTATTAGAAAAAAGCTGTTTTTTTTCATATAAACAATGTGTTATATCTCCGTTATTGCTGTAAATATCGAAAAAGTTTGTAAAGATAATTTTTAGATATTTTAATGTAAATTTTGACAGTACTAAAAAAAAATTTTACGCTCACCGTTAAAAAGTTATGACACAAACTTACCTTTTTTTAAATAGTAGCTATAATTGGCTATGGCCTATTTAAATTCCTTTTACTTTCCTAAGCAAATTGACAGAAGGTCCATTTTCAATTTAATACTTATAAAACAATAATTTTTTGTCAAAGCATAATAAAAGACAATTAGACACGTTATCAATTGTCAATTACTACAGCGATCGTGTTTTGTTGAGACAAATACACCTAACGATTTTGTGAAAAATAATATATAACTTTTAAACAAATTTTTCTAAATATTTTATCGGATTTAAAATTTAATTCTCTATCAAAATATAAAAAGAAGTACACCATGTGATTGCAAAAGAAAAAGTTGACTATCGCCAGTCTGAATAGGTCATCTTAGCAAAAACATTTGAATTTCATTCGATAAAGAATTTTCCACGATTTACAAAAATGTGAGGTTTATGGGGTTTTCCTCTTAAAATAACAAAGTTGTAGGGGCGCGACAGTCGATCTGAATCACGCTGTACACAAGTTTAATTAAAAATATAATTATCTGATATCTCAAAGAATTCCTTCTGGAAAAGAATCTATACGGTGGTTTGAGAATTTTATCTATTTGTCGATAAATGAATGTATTAATGAGATAAAATGTACTCAAAAAAGTCTTTATGATATGCTTGTTTTAAAACTCCCGATTTCTGAACCGACAATTTAAAACACGCGATATTTTAAATATTCGATAAAAATTTTCAATTCTGAATAAATTTTAAACCGTTATTAGAGACGAACAGCACACGTTTACATACCAATAAGCTATGTAAACCATTTAACAAATGATGGGATATACTTTACTTAAATTTCAATTAAATTGCATATCCCAGATTAATCACGAAAAATTTTTTAAAATCAATTTGAAATTGTAATTTCAGTTAGTGAATTACCTTTTATTGATCACATATGTACATCACTTACAATTGTATACCGGGTGATTGATTGTCGCACCCCTATAACTTTTTAATTATTAAAAATAACTCCAAAAAACCTTATATTTTTGGAAACAGCGACAAATTGTCTCTAAGTAATGTGCATTTGTTATCTCTACGATGACGTATGTCAAATCCGCGATAGGCATTTGTTTTATTTCAAATTACATAGTATACATGTTTTTGTTGATTCGGATAGAGAATTTAATTCTCAATCTGACCGTGTATTAAAAAAGTATGCATACATAAGAATATTTTCGAGAAAAATCAGTTTAAAGTTTATTTAAACTATAGCAGACAGTCTATTTAACATTTTGTAAATAAAAAGATTGGTTTTTGTGTAAATTTACTTTCAATTCAGTTTGCAGAAAATCGCCATATAGGTAAAAAACAAAAAAGATTACTTTAAGCGCACAACCTTTGCTATGGTTACACGGTTACAGTCTTTGAATATTAAAGCTACATGCTTGCAGCTGTACGTGTTTAAAATAGTCATGATTTAAGCATAGAATATATTTCAATAAATGGAATAAAGTTTTAAGAATGTCCGTAATAAATTGCTGTGAAACCGCAAAGTGAAGAAAATAAATGACTTTTTTTTGTATTGCGCCAAGCGTTTTGTTCCATCATACTAATTTTAATATTATGTATTGTCGTATATACCTATTCCTCTGTAATATTAAAAGTATTTTCTTAAATGGTGGATTGGAATTAATTATTGTTAGTGCAATATTTAAACACTTGAAAAACGTTTTTTTAAGTATAAAATTAATTTAATGAAAAATTGTTTAACTTTTTTATATGCTAAAAAATACTGCATAATTGAGGCTGTAATGATCTGAACCTCTGAACTTATTTTCTATGCCAAAAGGAATGTAATTATAATCTGTAAATAATTTTTTCAAATTGCACTGGCAATGCTACAACTGTAACACACTTTTAAATTGTATCAGTGTAAGCACAGAAGGCAAATTAAAACTGATCAGCTCGTTATTAATAAAAACAAACACATTTACAAACACAATTTGTGATATGCTTGTATGCGGCGAAAAATTGTGGCGGCAAAGAATTGTGCGGCGAAGAATTGTGTAGGCGAAGAATTGTGGAGGCGAACAATCGTGGGCGAAGAATGTTCCGGACACGGGGCCAATTGCCGTATTAAAAAAAGAGGATGTATATCTATACCTTTCTCTAGGTTACAGAAAATTGCAAGTATTAGCAATACTTAGCTAGTAGGTATAGCAGTGGTTTCCAACCTGTAGGGCGCGCCCCCTGGGGGCGCGAGACTATTGTAAGGGGGGCACGCAGCTGTTACCAAACTATCATTTTTGAATACAAACAAACAAAACTTTATTTTTACAAAATATGGTATATTGTTTTGAAGCCCATTAAATAATTATCATGAAATTAGATTGTTACGAAAAGTAAGGGGGGCGCAAAATTTTTTTTTATGAAAAAGGTGGGCGGAGTTACAAAAAGGTTGAAAACCACTGAGGTATAGGCTAAAGCTAAAACACAAATCTCGGATGTTCTTAAAAAAATGCTGTCATAACTCAGTTGTTTTTTCTTATATCATAACCTCGTAACTTTACATTTTCACATATATTTAAAAGTAAAATGTATGTATAAGTCCATCAAACGTTACTGTAGGGGAGACCGGGGATAATAGTAACATTTTTTTGTTTTTATTTAATTTCTCATAGATTATTACAAATTTTTTACATCCAAATTGGTTTAATGATAGATTGTACATTTGTCTTCCAAGATATTTATTTCGTGTGTTTCGTAAAGCAACTGTTAAAAAAAAAAAATTCTTTAGTAAGACAGCTGTTACTTTCAACCTCAACGTTGGGGCTAAAAGTAACAATGATTGGGGTAAGTTGTAACGGCAAAATAATTTACACAGCTCATAAGTAGTGAGTAAATATATTAGTATTCATCAACAAAATTAATATTTTATTCAAAAATACACATTAGCAAAATGAAAAAATAAAAAAAAATATCTTTGGTACAATACAAAATGATAAGTGAACAGTATGGCATACCAGGTAAGGGCGGTCCCAAATTATTAAATTTATACTGGATCATAATAACTGTTTGTTTTATTTAAAAAAAATCTAACCGCCCTTAAATTGACCGTCATTCATTAAATCAGTAAAAGAGGGTCAGGTTAAGTTGGGTTGGTTAAAGCTTTGTTTATATTAAGTTATAAATATTAAGGTAATAGAATAAAAACAATAACGGCTGGTAGGAAAACCAAAAGTACCAGATCTTACCAATTTACATAGGTTTTATAATTTAAAATGCTTTTTAAGAAATGATTTAGCTTTACATACATTTCTACCATTAAACCGATATTATATACTGAGTTTTATAATTTAATAATTTGGGACTGCAGTTACCAGGTTTGCCAAGATTATAAGTACCTACATATTTAAAAATGTGAATCAAAAAGATACAGAGTGAACATTTGCAAGTGAAAACATTAATTGGGGTTGGTTGTAACACTTTGTTACTTTTGACCCCAAGTGTACACAAAATTTTTTTCAGGGACTCCACAATTAACCACGATTCTAACGTCAAATTGTATTGCATCCACCAATAGCCAACTAAATTTAGAACAAAATAATATAGGTACTTTTTTGTTCCTATTTTAGAGATCGCCTAAAAGTTACTCGACAGATGAGACAACGCAGTAACTTTTAGGCGGAAAATAGTGACTCTGGCTGGCAAAAAGTTAACCTCCATGACAGATGAAAACTAGCAATGTAGGTAGGGAGCTGGATGTAACTTAACATTGCAAAAGCGTTTAGGGCGATATAAAACAAAAATTAAAGAAACTATAGGCACTGTTACAACCTACCCGTGATACTTTTATCCCCGGTGTCCCCTACCATAAAAAATAGGTTTTGTTGTTAAGTCTTTATTTTTGATCTGTAGGTGTAAATGACATTAGGTATTTTTTAGTATATTATCACGTTCGCTGCGGCGCTATTCGGCAGTACTTTGGCGTTGACTGCGTTACCTACCGCCCGGGTCTTGTAACAGCGCATTCTTGCTGTGCGGTACATACCGCGCGGGGTATGTACGCAACGTTAAAGAGATACCAATTTAAAATCCTTGCACAGGAGTAATGTTTTGTAAATTTCGGTCCCGCCCAGTGGGAATGACTGCTACAGGACGTCGGGGGTATGTAACGCAGTCAACGTTTTATAGGAACTGGATACGATACTTAAAATATGTTGAACGGTAATCGTAACACCTGGAAAAATTCCAAAAATTGATGGAAAAACCATCAATATCCATTTATATTGTGAAAAATTAATTAAAAACGCTCTTAAGCAATCTCTTTGAGTCACTAGAAATGGTGATCACCAATCAATACAAACTTTTTTTTTGTGACAGCAAACATACTTTTTTTTAAATCGTAATATCTGCTATGTAAACCACTGGATTTGTTTTGTCATTGCCATGGCACCCAATTAAAAAATTAAAAATGGTCAAAGGGTATTCTCCTTTGTTCATAATTGATTTGCAAACAAAAAAAAACCTAATATGTAGCCTTAGGTAAAAGAACTCCGTTACCAAAAAAAAATATGTGTAGTAAATATTGACGATCTCTATCTAATGTGGCTTAAAAAAGTTGGTTAATTTTTGTGGAATTGTGATTTTTCGAGTTCAGTAAATTTTCCCCGAATATTAATAAGAATAAAATTTAGCAGCTTTGTTCATTTTAAACCTATACTCTAGCTTTTACAGTAAGCGAGCGAGACGTCTATGCTGTAACTCGAATTTCAATTAACCTGTATAGGTAAATCTTATTAAATTGCAGTATAAAAAACCGGGTATGGGTCATATTACCGATGTCCAACTTCCCGACATCCGAGTCCCCGAAAAAATAAAATTTATTATGTGGACCCAAGAACATTTAATACTAAATTGTATTCATTTTGCCTATTACAAGAACATATGACAGCTGCACACTATATGTCTATATAAATAAAAATTTAACATACTTTGTTCATTAATATGCAATAATAATTATAAATAATATCTACCTTAACTCAATTTACAATATTTTTAATCGCAATACCACAACCTAACCTAATTCGACCAATCGGAAAGTTGGACTGTCTGGAATTTGGTTTTCGGGAGGTTGTACTGACGGAAAATTGACCGTCCAGAAGTTGGCTGTCGGAATTTTGTCCGACAAATTAAAAAACCATTGTTCCAAGTATTATTTAAATAAATGACCAAAAACTCAGTTGAGATTCTTTTCATAGTCAAACAAAAAATAGTCGTATAGGTTGTCACACAAAAAAAGTACACGTTTTAAATAAAACCATTTATAAAAATTATGATGAGGAAATGCTACTGTCCCTTATAGGTTATAGGACTAAAAATGATTAGATTAATTGATACGACGCAGAACAAGTAACCTAGATCCTGTGTTCTTAAAACGGAGACATCAATCCCGCAGTTTTCATTTGTCCTTGGCATGCAAACGTTGCTTACGCACTTAAATTTTAGTGTTCAACTAGAATATACACAGTTAAAGAATCCAAATAAACTGCAAGTTCACTTCTCCATAAAAGAAGACAATGACAGTTTCCATTTCATATGGGAAAGTATTATTTAAAACATTGTAATACCATTTACTTGTCAGTAAAACTGAGTGATAGGTAAGAATGTATCTACGACATATTCAGTCCCAAGAAAATTAATCATTTGACAACGTAATGTGAAAGCTCTTTACTGTGAAATTCTGACGTTACAATGTCATGCTTGGTAAAATATTCATACATAGCTAGCGCAAATATTCATGTTATATTCTGTTATCGCGAATATGAGATGTTTGTTGATTTTTTTACCTCGTGTACCATATTAAATGTCACCAAGTATGAAATTGGTGGAAAACTTTTATTTTTAGTAATTTTTATTACAAGAAAACATGATTTAATTTACGTGCGTTTTTAACACATTTAGGGTTTACATCGAAAAAACTAATTCTTGCAAGCTATTAATTGCATGTTCATATAGCAAATATTTTGTGCGCAAGTTTTAATTAAATTTTGTAATAATTAGAAAATACACTTTACTGTTAAAAACTTTCAGATAAACTGTAATGGTTTTGATTATAAGACACACTTTTTCCCCATATAAACGTCTCTAAAAGCTATGTGCGTCTTAGAACCGATGGCGTCCTCTATTAGCAAAATCAAAGTTTTTGAATTTTTTGGTAGTGCCTACTACAATTAAAATGCGTCTTACAATTCATGGTGTCTTAAAATCGATGAAATATGGTAGTTCGTAGACATTAATCTACAGCGTTACATGATTTTTTTAGGTACCTATGTAAGTTAACAAAATTAAAGAAAATTTTATAATGAATTTAGAGCCGGTTAAAACTTATATTAACTACTTTTTTTATTAAACTAAAGGATAAAAATTAAAAACTACAACTTTTAAAAGTTTTTTAATTTTTAGTTATGATATTCTTAATAATGGTTATTTATGTACCAAGGCAGTAAAGTTCGACTTTTTATCACGAGTGATTATTATTTGCCGAGACGAAGTGGATGCAAATAACCATGCGAATGATAAAAAGAAACTTTACTGCCGACGTGCGTATGAAATTTTTGCCACAATCGACAGATACATTGCGAAAAATCAAGCAAATACATAAAGTTTTACTTCATTTGTCAGAATCTCATTCTCCTGTCAAATATTATCTTTGAACAAAAGCACGCCCATTTTTCTAAATTCATCCAATGAGCGTAGCGCATTTTACTTTTTTACTGCCTAGACAGTAAAAATGATTATTTCAGCCGCTTTTGGGTACTAATTGAGCTGGTTTAATGACGACTGCAGAAACAATTGTTTGTTTATTATAATGTACTAGCGTAGTGACCCGGCTTCGCTCGGTGAATTTTTTTATCAATCACAGACTACTCGCGCTTCGCGCTCGCGCCCGGTGGACGTTTTTGACCTTTTGAGAATTTTGGATCTTTTGGGAATTTTTGTATCTATTGAGAATTTTTGTATCTATTAAGAATTTTGAAACTTTTGTGATATTTTGATCTTTTGGGAGTTTTGGTTCTTTTGGGAATTTTTGGAACTTTTGGGAATTCTTATATAGCCTATCTTCTTACCATGGTCCTATAGATTGTCTGTGCCAAATTTGGTCAGGATCGGATGAATGGTATAGGAATGCATAAAGGACAAACATCCATACAAACATACATACATAAATACATTCATTTTTATATATACATATCTTTTTTTTTAACTGTAGAGCTACTAATAAATTCATAGTCTTTATTAATATACATGAAAAACAATCAAATTTCGACAATCTTTACAGTTAGAAGGATGATTTAATGAGCAATAAAGTGTTTTTTTACATGCTTAGTAAGAACATAAATGAAACATTCTATATTGTGCACAGTTCCAGAATATCCTAAAACAACTTAAAACTTTATTTTATTGTTGGGTTTATAACTTTAACAATATATGTATAGATTTTTGAATTTGTAACAAATAAAAATTTATGTTAGTAACGATATCTTTATACAGGGTGGGGCACGGGAACCGACTGTTTTTAAATTGATTAGTACTCGGCCATTAAGAAAGGTAGCGTCGTGTGACAGGTGTCAGTTAATTCCTTAGCTCAAAGCATTTTATTATCAAATACCATGGAGCCGTGGACACTAGAGCACCGCGGTACAGCGCGAGTTTCGCCGCAGATTCAATATTCATAAATAACTGTGTTCCCGCTCATGACACAATTTTACGTTGGGTAAACAATCTTCGAACAAGAGGCCCAATGATGGAAAAGAATCCGCCCGGCCCCCAACGTACTATGCGTACTCCAGAGAACGTGGAAAGAGTGAGACAAACAGTACTGCAAAGCCCAGGCCGCTCTGCTCGAAGACATTCAGCTGCACTCACATCAGCAATCGTACTGTAAGACGGATTTTGTATGGTGAACTACGTTTCCATTCATAAAAACAAGCAGTTGTGCAGAAATCGAATGTAAGGGATTACCCTCAACGATTGCTTTTGCACAGGAAATGCTTGCACTCTTCGAGCAAAATGAAGACATGAGCGATGAAGTCCATTTCCACTTTAATGGGGCCGTCAACAGACAAAATTGTTGGTATTGGGCTGCTGAAAATCCGCGACTATTACACGAAAAACCACTGCATAGCCCGAAGGTGGCAAAGTTTACCCAACGTAAAATTGTGTCATGAGCGGGAACAGAGTCATTTCTATGAATATTGAATCTGCGGCGAAACTCGGGCTGAACCGCGGTGTTTTAGTGTCCACGGCTCCATGTTAGTTGATAATAAAATGCTTTGAGCTAAGGAATTAAATGACACCTGTCACACGACTCTACCTTTCTTAATGGCCGAGTACTAATCAATTAAAAAACAGGTATTATATACCTATTTTTTATTAAGAGTATCAGTGCTGACAGACAAGAGTCTTTTGTTTTGTTTATAACAAAACTATAGCGTTTATAGCCATCTAAATAAATAAAAATGTTGACATAGCATAGGTTAATAATATTTAATAACAAGCTATACATCATTCAAAACCGAAAAACAAATGCCAACTATACAGTAATATCTAACATGACATCAATCAAATATTAATTGTTAACTGTGATGTTCAGATGCTAATTTTGAAAACTAGAAAAGATGAGAAATTAAAAGGAAACCACAAATTTTAATTTATTTTACTACCAATTTGACTTTTTTCTTAAACATTCTAATAATATCTGTTATATCTAATAGCTGCAACCTTTTGCTAAACTGAACCTCTATCTCGTATATTAATCGAGATACTCACGTTTTGATTATCAACCACAGTTGATTAGACATTGTCTAAAAGATTTTTATATTGATTTAACTTATGTGAGAGTTGACACCTAAAGTTGTTATACCTTTTTTTATAATTGACTTTGGAAAAAATAAGTTAGTTAATAAAAAACTGATTGCATACACCAAATTATGTTAGAAGCTTCTTTTTAAAGCGAACAAAATATATTAAGTTACTTATTGTAAAATTTTTAATGAATGCAGGTATTTGGAAATGCAAATTACAGAGTTGTTTTAAAAACGTTACAAACCGTATTAGCTTGCTTGTTAGAGCATGGTATTAATTGTATTTTTGTTGTGTTGAAACAAACAAGAAAAATTTAATTTGGTTCCAAAGAAATTTCTTTAAATATTAAGAAGTGCAAATGATAACAAAAAACTTTTTTGTTATTTAAGTAATAAATCCAAGATTGGCATAACTTTTTAGAGTACACTATAACAACGATTCTTAACCGGGGGGCCGCGAAAGATTTTAAGGGGGCCGCAGAAAATTTATAAAACGTTTTTACTTTTTAAAATATCGAAATTTAAAAAAAAAAATTTTTGCTCCTTATTTTACTTGAACACTCGGAGAGATGTCTTCTTAAATAAATTGTAATATTTTTGTAACTACAAACTAGGGGGCCGCGAAAATATTTTAGGATATTTAGGGGACCGCTACTACTAAAAGGTTAAGAACCACTGCACTATAACAAAACAATTCTAAGTTGAAATTATTAAAAAAAATGCAGACTTTGGCGTTTTTAGAACATAAAAATACTTTTCTTAAAAAACAAAACTTACTCTTTTATAGTTGCTTTTTTGAAAACCTATTTTGTTCGCTCCAAATATGAGGTTTATAAAAAAATTGTTTTCATAAGCTTGTTTTGTAGCACACTGTTTATTAACAGCTTATTTATTTTACCTTCTAGTTTTGTATTTTACATAAAAGTATTAATTACGGCCACTATAGTACATAACGTAATGAAAATATAGTCTAAAGTGGTAAATACTTTGAGTACATTGAAAACGCGAAAACTGTATGGCACGAGGACTATTTAAATATGCAATATTGTGTGAATGAATATAAAACTCATTAAACTTGAAGTGGTCTTCTTAATAAAAGCCCTTCAGAGCCCAGTTAAAACAGCAATATTGTAGTTATGCCCTCGAAATGTAAATTTTCATTCACAAAACAAATATTTTCGTTTTGCCAATTTACTTTGCGTAATATTCATGCTCAAAATATATTTTGTGTACCCACTAAGTGTGCACGAGTATTTATTGCAGTTATTTTATTTTGCTTAAATTAACTATACGAAAATAATAACAAATTATGTTAAGTTCTCTTATATTTTTTAATTAAAAACTCTTAGAAAGTGATCAAAAAACATAATTAAGGTATAACGTATTTTGTGTATACTGCACTGAAAATGTCATTTCTGATATGTGTTCAGTTATGTTGTGTGTTTACAATAGTTTACATGCTGTGTGGTAATTGTTAAACAATTTGGTACTGGTATATATACCTTGTATCTTGTATGTACATCGTCCCACATGAGGACGAGTAAATTTGCATGATGCGTAAACGATAATCATGAGTTATGCGTATATACAGTGGTGCGCAAAAGTATGGAAACAGTCAAATATCTGGAATTCTTTTGAAGATAATACAATGAAATTTGATATTCCGGCCATTATCGTATGTTTTGGAATTGATGCGAGTATTGAGGTTACTTCCGGTTCAAGCAAAAAAGAACCGACATTTTGAAAATTTAATAACAGAACAACTTGTATATGGTTATATTTTTTGATTTTGTTAAAAATATATTAGGTTATATGGGCCTAAAGACACTTTTTTTGGTGAAATTTACATTTTTATGAAAATTTTGAGCGACATAGCACTTTCGAAAATGTTTAGGTAACATTTAAGTACCTATACCTACTACTTTAAAAAGACAGTAGACATTCTTTTGAAAGATAGATTGGCAATAAACTAATTAACATTTAAAAGTAGCAAAATTTTAAAAATGTTATACAGGGCGCGTCTTATGCTAATACACAGCTTCCTATAGTGCTTTTTTACACTGTCTTACAGAAAATTTAATGGATTTTCCAAATCATTTGGCTTGAGTAAAAGATATATTTTTCCAGATTTGGCAATTTTATTGTTAATCATTTTAAAAATATTAAAATTATATGTAGCTTTGTTTTTTTTTAATGCTTCTAAAAATACTGTTTCCTATTTAAAAATATTACGTCACCCTAATAATATGCAATAAAATCGCGATTTCTCGAAATATATCAAGTTTTATATGTAAAAAAGCTTCATGTTTTTATAAAACAATTGAATTTTCTTTAGGACTGCGTAATGAAGCATAATGAGTATTCTTAAATACCTAAATGACCTGGGATGGGGAGTCGGCAGAAAAATAAATTCTTGACTGCCGATTTTGCCTTCTGACTCCTTTTATTATTGCGCGACACTGGAGAATATTAAAAAAAAACAATATTAAATATTTGCAATATCCTGGTTTGAACAAAAAACAAAATATCGTTTCCGTTTGCTTTCTTAAAAAACATTTTGTTTTCGTTTTGTTCTAATCCTTGACTCCGACTCCGACTCCCCGACTCCTCCAAAACGCATTGACTCCTCGACTCCGACTCCAAGTCCCCATCCCTGCAAATGATTAAAACAGTTGCTTAGAGGTGTACGTTATTATAGTTTTCACAATTAAACAATGGTTTTAAAAAGGGCTAAAAATAAGAAAAAACGTTTAAGTTGCTGAAGAGAAAATGAATTTATACAGAGTGTCCGCTTATTATCAGAGTACAGGTTTGTTTAAATTAGATTAATTATTCCTTAGTATGAGAGAAGCCACAATCAACATTTAAAAGTACAAAATTTCTCGTACTTCAGATGTTATAGCAAAAAAAATGAAAACATTAAATAACATTTTTTCTCTCGTAACTTTTTTGTCTTAATTATTAGATCAAGTGTGTTAGTACTTTCTTGGGGTACTTTTTAATAGAAATTGTAACTGTTATTTTAAATTTTTTATCACTTACCATTTTTGAGATTAACCATAACTTTATTTTTTCCTACGGGTTGGGAAGTTAGTTATGTACCTAATAGTTAAAAGCAGTGACTAAAAACGAAAAAAATTCCGTTCGTTTCTGTTCGGAACGAAACCGAAATATATCGTTTTCGTTTTTTCGTTCTAACCGAAAAAATTCTTTTTTCGTTTTCGTGAACCGAAATAATAACGGTTAAAACCGGTTTTACAATATTTTTTTTGTCGTCATAAAATCAATTTTTTTTCTAGTCACCACAACCCTCTATAAATACGATAACAATATTTGCGTCTCAACTGAAATATAATAATAACAATAATAATAATGTACTTTAGTTTAGCGATTTGCTAATTATGTTTACATTTTTATTACATGTTCATATATAAATATTAAAATTTAAAACTTTTCCTTAATATGAATACTGAGCTTACATCTAAACCTTACAATATTAGTTTCACTTTTAAGTTCACTTGATAAATCATTGTAAAATTTCAGTCCTTTATATAAACGATGACGATGGGGTTTGATGCTCACGGACAGCATATTTTAGACTGGCGAACCATCGCCATATTAAATTTACCAAATCGTTAAACACATTAACATTTAACCATTTTATTAAGTTTAACACCCGTAAGGTGCAAAAACACAACGTGATTAGGTTAAATTAGACACACGATCTTTATCTAAAAATATGAAAATATAGCAAGTGCTGTTTTAAATTTGTTTTAGTACTAAAAATCTATGCATTTGTATTAAATAAGATCCTGCTGTAATTATTTAAAAAGACAAAAGTATGAATTCAAGTGGATAATTTACTAAATGTTATAAATAAAAAAGATATATAAAAAAAACTTATATTAACTTGAAATATACTTTAATTTTATAGTTTGTACATACCATACAATATACATTTTCACATTCCGTTAAATCTTACTAGCAACACATCTTCCAATAAATCTTCTTTTACATTAGTCGTTTTCGAAGTAAGAATAAATTTTACTATTATTATGCCTAAACGCAAATAAAATATACACATTGATAATATATATCCAATCAAGTGTATATTCTATATTGATGATCTAAAAAATAAATTAGAAATAGATAATATCTGTACCGTTAATTGTGTTACACGAAATTGCAAGTATAAACAATAAAGTTGTTAATACATATTCACGTAAATATATGGAGAAAAGTGAAGCTCACTTATTTCAAGTGACATTTTTTACTGCCTCGTGTAGTCTCCCCAGCACAGAAGGTAAATTCGCGTTTGTGTTTAACAAATAAAATTGAAATAGCGACAAAACCGGTTAAAACCGGTTTTGAAAAATATTTATTTCGTTTTCGTTCTTAACCGAAAAATAATAATTTCGTTTTCGGTTTCGTTTTCGTTCTTAAAAAAATTTCGGTTAATTTCTTTTAACGTTTTAGTTTTTGTTCCGTTCTCAGTCCCTGGTTAAAAGTGCTTTTTTTCTCTTCCCAACTTCGCGGCTCATAGGAAAAAATTAGGGGTAATATCTCGAAAGTGGTAAGTGACAATAAAAATCCTAAATAGCTGTTACATTCTTCATTGAAAAGTGCCTCCATAGTACTATTAAAATTGATCTGATCATTAAGACGAAAAAGTTACGAGAGGAAAAAGAAATTCAACATTTTCATATTTGTTGCTATAACATCAGAAGTACGAGAAATTTTATACTTTTAAAAATTGATTGTAGCTCCTCTCATACTTGGGAATAATTCATTTAATTTAAGCAAACCTGCATCTCTTATAATAAGCGAGATCCCCATGCTGGAAATGTTATCTGGGACACCCTGTATACTCAATTTCAAGAAATAATTCTGTAATGACTTTTTAATACATTATTTAATATTAATATTAATAAGAATAACCTACAACTTATTTGCAGCTACTACAAAAAGGTTATCATAAAACGATTGGGTATGTTGCTTTGTAAAATCATTTAGTACTTGTTGCTTCTCCATACGTCATACTCCTCCATATCCATTTTTAGTCAATCGCGCTTTAAACGTATTGCGTCAGACTGATTGCACAGCCGCACAGTTCAGCTTAATACAACAAAGAGACACCTGTGCGGTTGTAATAACGAATGATGTTATTAAATGAATCCCAAGGAAACTGACTCGATATTTATAACACGCGCGGCTGATGCCTTTAGGGCATATTTTGTGCACGTTGAAATATCGTGAGTTTTTAATTAAAATGTTTAAATTTACACGTCAGTATACAACCTCCAACTTTACTGAAACCCTTTTTAAGACCTACTTAAATTTTGTTTCTAAATAATGGCACTGTTAATAAAAATATTAATAAATAGCCGCTTTACTAAGTTATATTTGGTTTGTTCTGCTGGTTATGGGCATGTGCAATGTTTTTTAATTTACTCAGTACATAAGGATTAAGTAAATTCAAACGAAAATCTAAAATTGCAGAAAAAATCCATGGCACACCAGATACAGACAAAAAACTGAAATTAGCGTTTTTATTTAATCTTAAATATCTTCTGTTCAATTGTTCATAGAAAACAATTTAAAAGTTGCAGACACTTAAACAAAGTAAAACATAGCCACCTTCATTTGTTATAATATAAAGTTCACATTCTGAAATAAATGACGAAATTTAATTAGAAAAAAAATATGAAAACCATGGTTGACTTTGGACAAATAAAAGATTTGTTTTCTCTTTTCGATTTTGTCTTGAAATTAATACAAATTCTATAAAGATCTAGTGTGCCATAAAACCTAAAATAATTTAGAACTGAATCTAAAACCCAATAATTCTTGTAGAAAAACCTTGCAAGATACATCTAATTTACTAATATTTGATAAAATAATATCCACCTTTTATTTATATTTTTATTTGTTTATTAGAATAATACAAATCATACAGAGTTCTTAGATAAGAAATTTAACAAATTATTTTTTAAAGTCCTTAAAAATGTTTACATCTTGTTCCTTAGCAAGTTTTTTTTTATGAGTTACTAAAGATTATAAAACACTACTATTTTCAGTTTTTTGACTGTATCTAGTGCGTCATGATTTTTTCCCCAAAAGTGCAAGTATTGCTGAGTAACTTCATATTCAAAATAGCAGCATTTTGTCTAATTTAACCGCCCTTGTATGTTTTACGTCTCGGTGATTGCCCTTAACAGCAAAAATAATTATGCCGAGTTCAAATAAATCAAATTTAAAAAAAGTCGTACGTGTTTAAAAAATTAGTGATTTTAAATTGAATACAAATTTATATATTAATTTTGTTAAGAAGTATATTTTTAAGCTAAATCTACATTTTGGAGAGTATGAAACAATTAAGTTTTAATAATTTTAACTCAAGAACTATTGATTAATATTATTACATTTTATAACAGGGTATATTATTTCGTAAATTTATTAAATTTCTGTTTGTTACTTAATATTTATAATTTGACTATCTTAGAGAATATTGTATTGAAAATTGGATTTCTAATTTAAGTATTAGACTCAACAGTCAATAAAAACTTAAACTTTGAAATTTAATTTTCAGTCCTATTTTTCTTGCATTTCTTTATACTTTAGTTGTGTAATGTACAATTTACGTCATTAAATTATATTCTCTGCAATATTTTAGCTTTAACAGATGTTGAATTACACAATAATTTATTTTTATTGTGATTTTTTTTACCATATAACTGTATATCAAACCGTAAACAATTTTCAAATAATTATCGGGGGTAATTACACTAGAGCTTTTTTTATAGCCGGACAAAGTTGCGTTGCTACGAAAGTTTGGTTGCTAGGAAAATCGACGAGACAAAACTGTCTGATAAAACAACGAGTCCGTAGGACAAGTTGTTTTATCTTTGACAGTTGTCGAGTCAAGATTTGCCTAATAGCAACTAAACTTGAGTTTAGTATAAGCAAGTTTGTCCAGGATAAAAACAAAGCTCGAATGTAATTCGGTACGATAACTGCACGAATAAATTATAACCTTCAAATAATAATTGACAAAACATCAAATCTTTTACTTAGTTACAACCAAATAAGTCGGTTGCATGGTAACAAAGTTACATGCAAAACTGCAAGTGGATATTTAGTTAGGTACCTTTTTATCCGCTGTCATAACGACAAAACGTGACGTCATTATGGAGAATTTAACATATGAGTGTAGTTATCAGTTATAATATGGCCGCATTCCACTCAAGCACCGTGCAAGTGCACGGTACACTTATTGTATGTGTACGGTACACAATGAATGGAACGGTCGGTGTAGCAAAGTGCATGTGTAACGTTTACGTATTTATACTTAACCTCAAAAGTTTCAGTTTTTGATTGCAGTGAACTATTTTGCAGTTGAAACATTGATTATTATATTATATTTTTAGGATTTTAGGACATTACCGTGCAAGTGTCATCCATTTTTCTCACACCACTGTCAATCACATGAAAATTTGAGGTTATGTTAGTTCAGTTCTACAAGTGCCCGGCATAATTTTTAAGTACACTTTAGGAGTAGTTGTCGTACCGCCGTGCATGTGCACAGATTGATGGAACACTGGCAGTACATGTACCGATGTGCACGGTGCTTGAGTGGAATGCGGCCTATATTAAGGGAACATTATTTTGCCGGTAAAATTATTGACAAAAGTTTGTTACTTTGGTAACATCCTGAGACAAAAGACATGACAAAATCCTGAGCCGAAGGCGAGGGATTTTGTCATTCATTTTGTCGAGGGATGTTACCTATAAGTAACAAACTTGAGTAAAAATTTTTCCTGCAAAATAATGTTCCGAAATATATTTGATTAGACTATTTCCCAAATAAGATACCAAAAATAATTACAATTTTCGTTTATTATTTGTTAACATTTTCGATAGCGTACCAACCTCTGTAGCGCATTTAAATCGTAACTCCTTTCCTTGCAAAAATTTTCAAATTGTTTCCATATTGACATTTTGGATGCAACAGTATTTTTGGGAGTTATATTTGCAACAGTTTTTTGTATTTCTTCTATGGAAGTTATTCCGAAACGGCTCATGTTAAATAATATATTTTACAACTGTCAAACATCTGTAAACAAACAACCAGGTTGCTAAGGATATAATTGACATGACAACGGGATGTTTTCGCTATTTTGGAGGTGAAAAAATCCCTAGGGATTTTATCGCTTAAAAATGAACGTGATTGGTCAAAACATTATGGCGTGACTATAATTTGACAAAGTGATTGGTTTATATCAGTTTATATGACCATGAGGGGAATAGTCAGTAGTAATATAACAAGTGCATTGAAAATTATCGATAATTTTTGGTAAATATGCCCGAATGCAATATGAGCTGAAAAAATCACGAGTGCACGAAGTGCATGAGTGAAGATTTGTCAAAAATTATAGATTATTTGCAATGTACGAGTTATATTTTGTCAGAAAATTTCCTTCACCTAACCTATCTGTCAAATTAAAATGTTGTTTAATTTAGATAAATTAAAGTATACCTACTACTTACTGCGATTGTTATTATCAATAGATCATTTATTACTAATTTTTAATTCAAGAATTACATTTTAATAAAAAATAATGAATCAAATAGTATTTAGGTACATACCACGGTCTATACATAATCTGTTATGTCAAATTTTACAAGTACTGTCAGAGTGGTGTGTCAGGGCTGTGGTTTAATCTATATTAAAGTAACGTTATTGGTCGCCGACATCTGTCAAAAAATTATCAAGACCAAAATACCTTATTCCCTCTCCAAATTTATATTTTCCACCAATCAAAAACTCAGATTTCTTAGAAACGACCAATAAACGCATGAAAATCTGTTAATTGCGAAAAGTAAATTATCAGTGTATGATTATGTTTATTGGCCGTTTAAAGAAAATCTGAGTTTGTTATTGGTCAAAAACGCAAATTTGACAGGAGCATCAACTCCTGGCAGAGGAATGTAGAATTATTACCGTGTAATATTGCTCCTATTGGTAGTCTCTAAAAGATTTAAGATTAGTGATTGGTTGAAAACGAAAATTTGACAGGTGAAGGGAATTTTCATTAGTTTAAGCCCGACGAATATATTTATAACTTTTTCTGTACTATCTTTTATAAGTAAATAAATGAAGCAGAGATATTTTGGCTTTAATTTATTGACTTTGGTTTGCTGTTCATTTGTAGTGCGCTTTTTAACAAGTTAAAAGCATTAAAAGTTGCTCTACTTATTAGATAACTTTTGTCGCATTAAACATACTTTATATCTATTACGGTCCAGTAATTACCTAACGCAAGTTTAAATTTTCAGACATAGTGTGTTAGTGTTATAATTGTTTAATTGTAACGTTAAAATTCGAGGAATAAGCGTTAACAATTAGCGTGAAACGGTATTCAACATTCGTACATTAATCAAAACAAAAAGCTCGTTAAAAATATGTGTGGCAATCTTTTATTATGAACAGTATTTGCTCTAAGGACCAACCGCGATTTTCTATTTGGTTGAACCCTTGTCCACGCCCGGAGTTTTCCGGTGCCGCGCAGTCTGGCAAACTCTCGGCGCAGTCTCGTATTAGGAAGCGCGTTTTACTCTGAATTTGCCGTAGTCGGTGGTTGCACGCGCGTGTTGTCAACCCAAACGCGATTTATCACAAACTTTGCGTATTACATCAATGCATTTACGACGCAATCATCGTGGAATGTTTAGTTAACCTATAAAAAATATCAACAAATGTTTGAAATAATTACATATACTAAGGTAGGGTGTTCCCATAAATATTTGTTAGTTGTTTAAAGTTACAAAAAGTTTTCCAAACTATATTATTCTTTGTATTTGTCCAAAAACAGCTTCTATAATGCAATAGTACGTACTCTAAACGAATTTGTTACATTTTTGTTCACCAGAAAATCAACAAAAAAAACTGTAAACACAACTGCGTCCCATAAACTTTATTACAAGTGAAAAAACTATGATTTTATCTTAACAATATTAGTAGTTTTGCGTTTTTCTAATAAAAATAATGTAAATATTAATAAAATAAATATGCGCACAAAATGCCAAAAAAACAAATTGGAATTTTTCAAGGACATAATTTTTACATCGTAGTTTTCATAGAAATTTTTTAAGTTACAAATTTATGTAATGTTTGTAAGCACGCATTTTAAAACTGATAAAAGCTTCTAACACTTGCAGCTATATAAAAAAATGCATGCAAATAAATTGGGCCAGTAGTAGAATTATCTCTTAAGACAAAATAAAATACATAACACTCAAACCACACGTTTGCAACATAATTATGTTTCATGTACATATTAAGTACCATTAAAAAAGGGTTGCAAATCAAGAGATTTTGATTTAAACTTTTAACAATTAATCAAAGCACCTACAACGTAATGATTGTGGTATTTTTACTTGACCAATAAAAATTATTAACAAATACTTGTATCATTCAAGCTACGTAATACTAAATATATAGTTTTTCATAAATATTTGTTAGGACTATTCACAAAAAAGTAGGTTTACGAACCAAATTTTGTTGATTTATTAAAAAAAAAACAGTTTTATAATGCAAAAGTACACTAAAAGTACCTAAACAAAATAAATGAGTAATTTTTTCTTAAGTAATGTTTAACCAAATTGAGTCTCAAACTTTATTACAAGTGATAAAAACTTAAAAATCTAAAATTTTCATCTTTTTAATCTGTAGTTTCTCCTTTTGGTTACAAATATTTTACGAATTATGCACAAGCGCAATACAAAAACACATAAGAAACATTTTAAATCGTTTTTTATTGCAGCTTGATTTAATTAAAGTACTAAATATATTTCATTTTTATATTATTACATTTTAAACATGATAAAAGCATCAATTTCATTATTTCTTTAGCACATTAACAGTGTTAAAATATTTGGTTGATTTAATAACTTTTTAAGTTTATTGCAAGTGATAAGAATTTAACTTCGAAAACAGTTAATGAATAATCAGCAATTAGAAAAATAGTGGCGTACTGTACAGAAGAACACATAAATGAAATTTCTTATGCATGCATCATATTTTAATCGGTTTAAGATTAAGTTACACTTTAAATAATTAACCTTAATTTTAATATAACAATTTAAGATATAGTCTTAGAGCTCCTTTATAAACAAATTTAATTATGTAAGCCAAGTCAATAAGCAACCTATATTTTGATGGATAATATAATATATAAAATTTAATACATTAAGGACGTTTCTAACTCATAATTTTACTTTAAGTATAATAAAATGTGGCAAGCCTGTTTTATGGTCATGGTTTATAAATATAACACACTTAAAGAAAAGCTTTACAAAAGCTTACTGGAACAAGTAAGTTAGATGGATGGATAAAAATGTTTTTCCCTCATTTTTTGAAGTTCTTTCTCTGACAAGTTCAATTCAACTGCGTTTTTGTAAATAGCGATAGGTGCCACATTAAGAATTAAGAATGAATCACGGTAAACAACTGAAGTACTAGGCAACTTCGTTTATTATTCTGTGGATTAGTTGTTCAAACAAGACATTAAATGAAAATAAATGTAGGTAAGTTCGCCTAGAACTAGGAAATACAAAACTTTGGTAATATATTGTGAAGGACCGTACTCTGCTCAGGCCGCACTGCTGGGGAAGAGTACTCATGTTTTTTTTTTTTTATTGTTGTTCAGCTTGGCTAGTGATCGCCTTTATAAGTCGGTTGGATCCTCAAACGTTGTTTTACGTAATACACAGGTCTAAAACATGTATTACACAGTAAAAAAGAAATGATACACAACAAATTTAACAACGAACTCCTTTATTTTTCGATCAGTTATACATTTCTCTATGGTTGGTTCTTAACTTCATAAGCGCGACTGACCCAAGATTTTGGGTTCGTGTTGCCATCCTTTTTTATTGTAGTTGTATCCTTATCATTCTTTCCTTTAAAATCATATTATACGAGTAGTATGTCATATTGATGATGTACAAATTTATCAGCAAATCGTTTTTTGAAGGACGAAATCCAATCACTCACATTGTACCTACTCCAATTTATGAACGTAATGTTTTAATGTTAGTAAGTTTTACTAAAGTGAAAATCCTCATAACTTGACTCTTCTGAAGTGTTTTATGATTAAATATATGATGGGTCTGTATTTGTTTGGTGTTATTTATTTAAAAGTTAATATAATAACACTTAACTAAACTAATAATTGATGGCAGATGGGGTGTCCCAATATATGTATATTTGTTTTAAAAAATTACTGAGTATATTTTTAAGCCTTTGTGTGGTGTTTGCCTTGTTTTACAATTTAATGGTTTCTTTAAAAGATGGCTGTAATACCCAAAAGTCGTTTTTGTATGGTCTACTTCCTGCTAGAACACAGTTTCAAAATCTGAATGTGCATAAAAATTAAAGTGCTAAAAAGCCGGTAATGTGTTTTGTATAAAGTACTATAAAGTAATATGAGACTGATATTTTATAAAGTATCTATATTTTATTTTGCTTTTAACGTAATAACTGCATAGAGATTATTAAATAAAAGCTCGAAAGCAAAGCCATTTTTATTTTTTGTGCTCAATACATTTACATAAAATCAATTTTGAACCACATTTTATACTGCTTTAGTATACATTTGTTGTAGCATTACCTTTAGAATAAAAGCAGCACTTAAAAATATCGTGTTTTTTTTTTAGCAATTTTAAAAGAATTTTACGTTTTTTAATAAATATTTGCGTTGCAATTAAGTTTTTTCAGACTTACTTTAATTAACAAAAGTTAAATATGCATTTGCTCATTTTGTGTACTTTTTTAGTATTAAAGATTATTTTTACACAATTTTTGGTTTTGTAAGGCTTTAAGAGTAAAGCGTTTATATAAATTGGTAATTTTAATTTAAAATCAAGTATTTGAAAAGCTTAATAGGATTTTTGAAATTAATTTAATAGACTAAGCCATTTTGTTACTATAAATCGATAATTCAGCTTCATAAAGTAATGAACCTGCTGGCAGACGTAATATTGTCGAATAAATCAACATTTAATGGATAAATCAGAAATCGGTGGAAAAGTAAATTAAAGAAAAGTCTTTATAAAATTGTGTTAATAAAATAACAGTTTAAAGAGGTAAACATTTTAAATCAGGGATGGAAAACGTAACGTAACGATACCCGATAACGTTATAATAACGATTCAACTATAATTTTTTATACAATAACGTAACGATATTTTTATAACGTTATATAACGTTATAATAACCGATAACGTTTCGTTAAAAGTTATTTTGTATCGTTATTCTCTATAAATTAAATTTTTATATGGCGATCTTTTTATTTTCTGAAGATATAATAATTTGTTTGTATTTTAGAAATTAAAATGAAAACAAAATATCTCAACGTAATTTTGTACTATTTTTTAAATTTACATTTACAAATCCCAAAAATAATTTCAGAGTTACAAATAAAAATTATTTTTATACAGCATGTTTCTTAAATAATGCGAAAAAATTCGGGAGGTGATTTCTTATCAAAAATTAAGGGGGGTCTTTTATATAATTTTTTTTTCTTTAGGGTCTCCTTTCGGAGTTACACCACCCTAGAGGGGATCGGTAAAATTGGGTTTTTATTTTATTTCTCAAATTTGGATAATTGTAGGAGAATGGTATTTGGTAGATGTTTTATACTTATTAAAAGGTTTCCCATAGTAATATTTTTAATCATCTTCCACCTTCACAGGAGGCTGAAAAGTGCGACCCCTGTTGGTTTTTTTATCAGGACTTTTTGGTGGGTTAAAATTTTGCAATTTAAATTGTTTTTTGAAAATTTGATTTATTTAGAAGTTTTTTTTATTCTTTAACTGTTTTCGTTAAACCTACAGTTTTTGAGTAAAAAAATATATGAATGAACATGAACCATCAAATATTCCAATATAAAACGATTCATTTTGGTGTATGTATGTATGTTCATATTGGATAGAAGTGACGCGTGTAATTCATTTTGACGTTTACGTGGCGACAACTCTAAAACGCCCGTCAATTCTACCCAATATGAACATAAACATCAAATTCACTCATTTAATTTTTTACTTAAAACTGTAGGATTTACGAGAAAAACTAAAGAATCAAAAAAGGTTATAAATAAATCAAATTAACAAAACTAACAAAAAAAAAATTGCAAAATTTCAACTCACCAAAAAGTTCTGATTAAAAAACCAACAGGGGTCGCACTTATCAGCCCCCCATGAAGGTGGAAGGTGATTGAAAATATTACTATGGGAAACCTTTTAATAAGTAAAAAACATCTACCAAATATCATTCTCCTACATTTATCTAAATTTGAGAAAAAAATAAAAACCTAATTTTACGGCTCAACTTTAGGGGGGTGTAACTCCGAAACGAGGCGTCTAAGAAAAAATTGTTATATAAAAGACCCCACTTTATTTTCGATAAGAAATCACCTCCCGAATGTTTTCGCGTTATTTAAGAAACACCCTGTAGGCTATATCATAATTTATGTAACGTTATATAACATAACAATTCATTTTTTTAACGTTATTTATAACGTTATGTAACGAAAACAAATACTCTAATAAATAACGTTATACAATAACGTAACGATTTAAAACGTTATTCCATCCCTGTTTTAAATATCTTTATTTTTTCTTCACATAAATGTTAACTGTGAGGTATTTGTTAAAAATGTTGATTTTTGTACAACCTTGTCTCATTTATTGTTCGTGTTGGTTTATGTTTGAGTTGATTTAATGAGTCGAACTTATTTTGTTTTGTAATTTTGTTTCAATGTTCTGATGCAACATTTTTAAATTTGTGTTTGATATTAAATTAAATTGAGTGTAATTTATTTCAAGTGACCATCAACCCTTTACAATTTGAGAGCTTGAGCATTTTTTTTTGAAATTTAGAATGCAATTATTTTCAAATCTGGTAATCTTCATGGTAAATACCAACGTTTTTTTACGATTTTGGATAAAAATACGAAATTGTAATAATTTACTTGTAGCTTTTTTTCTCCATTTAAAAAATTTATTATTGTAAAAAAGGCTCAAATAACGTCATTATTTGCGATTTTTTAACTTAAACATTTGTTTTAAGGGGCTACATAGGTAGATAAAAAAAGAGATTTTTGAAAAATACCTTTATTAGATAGCATAATCTTTTAATTATATTGTCCGAAAATTTCAATAATAATTTTCAACTTTGGCCAAGTTACAGCTGGTCAAGCGTCTCCTTGCGCGCAGGTATAATGCGGTCGTTTTATCGCAAATCTCATCTATAAACTGCTCAAACTCAAAGTGCATCTTATACTAAATAAGCGCACGTTCAGCTGTGAAACATTGTTTCAAGACGCATTCTCACTCTTGGCAACAGCGCTGCATGACCGCGTCCCAGTGTTAAAAACGGTAACCAATATATTTCAAAAACGGATGGTGACTGGTTGGTACGCAACCTTCCGAGTTAATCGGGAGGTCGTGGGTTCGAAACCCACGGCCGTCTGTCATCGTAGAGGTTTTAGGTGGTTCCCTCTACCTACTATAGGCAAATGCTGTGACAGTACTTTCACCTACCCTTACCTTACCCACCCTTTCTTGTTCTCCGCCCCCTCCTCCCGGACGCTAGTGACCTCAGATGTCAAAGCGTCCTTAAAACCAACAATTAAAAAAAAAAAAAACGGATGGACAGATTTACATGAGATTTGGTACAGATAATCTTGATACAATTATCTAGTCTTTATCATACGATCTTTTTAAAAGTCGTACTTAATTTTTTTAATAATCAAAGACGATCAAATTTTTAGTCAAAAATCCAAAATTTACGTTCAGATGCCCGCAATTTAGCAAAAATTGGAAAAATAAATATCGACTTCGTCAAGGACTAGTTGTTTTTGTCTACTATTAAAATTGAAAAAAAAAGTAGTTTAGAAAAAAACCAAAGATGACGTGATGATTACCGTAGAAACAGTTTACGAAAAACCGTTGAACGAAAGTGACTACCACACGTTTCCAAGTATAAAAAATTAATTAAAAATTTTACATTTTATAGAGACTTTATACGACTTTAAAATAAAATGGTTTTTACTAAAGAAAATTATTAAAATCACCTTACTTTTACCCATCTTAACTGTATGTAGCCTTTTTGTGATAGTATGTCTGTCAAAATAAGATATTCAGTTTCATGCTGCAAGCTGCAAGTGTAAACAAAAGTAAAATTAAAGGAAAACAAGAAACAGAACACTTCTTTCTATTGTAAATAATAAAAACACTTACATTAACCATAAAATATGAAAAGATAAACAATCTCTGCTAGTGTAAATATGCCTTGCAATAGACTATTTTCTGCTGGTATACTGTCGTGCAAATACTCGTACATGTGTATTTAAACGACTGCTATAATTAGCGATAGAGCAAAGTGTTGTTAGAAAATTAATGTAAAAAAATTCAAATTGTGTTGTTTCATAAAATTTCGTACAAAATATGTAAGTTCATTTTAATTTAAATATTTAATTTAGTTATCCGAATGCAAACGCAGTTTTAAAAGAACACGTATTCCGCAAAAGTTGATACATTTGAGTATTATTTTATACACCGTGAAAGCAACTACTGAAATGAAATTCGAGAAAACGCTTTTTACCCTTTGTCATGTTAATATAGCCTACTTTCTATCAAAGTGAACCGAAAAAGCGGCCATTTTAAAATTTTAATACTAACTCGATTTACACGAATTGTTTGGGATGAATATTAAATTATGGAAGTGTTCCAATATTTCGTTGTAGAGCCTGTATAAATATTAGAATTCTTTCTTAGACCCTGCTTATATTAAAATATCGTTAAAAATCAATACAGACCTATCTACTAACTCAGCGAGAAGTTGACATAAGCTGGAAATATGTATACATAGTTCAAATTCAAGGTTTATCATGGGGACCTCGTTTATCTTTAGAGCTATGAAGTTGGTCAAACTGGAGGATAGTTGTAAATTTAGAGCGAATTAAAATCTTAAAAGAAAAGTATTGGGGGCGGGCCTCTTGTTCATAAGTTTATAGAAAAAACCGAAAAAAGCTTTAGGTTTTTTTGTTTATGTAATTACATTATTTCATGAGATTTTGGAATGATCAAAACACTTTTATGAAGCAAATTTAATTTTCTAAATGTTGCACTAATTAGATTTTGTTTTGTCTTTTTAGACTTAGTTATTTCTTATGGGGACTGTATTAGATTTTTTTTTAAGAGAAGATAGTACTAACATTTTTGTTTATCACAGTATTGTTGATTTCATAAAAACTTGCTATAGTTGTGTTTTGGTTTTTTAAAATCAAATTAAAACCTTCTTGTGTTATATAATTGTATTCATCATTTTCTATTACCATAGTAATATACAAAAATTTAATAAATCGTTTATAAAAAAGTTGTAGATGGAATAAAACACACGAAACATGTAATTCAAATGTTGTTTCATTAGCTTTAAAAATTATAATAGGTCAGCAAAACAATTTTTCAGTATTTCCTGAACAACTTCTGAAGGACGCTACGGTGCTTTTCTTTTGAGAATTGAACAAACCAAATTTCACAACTTGGCATAATTTGACCGACTTCGTTGCTCTAATCTAAAGAGATAAACGAGATTCCAATGTCGAGCCTCGAAATAATCGTAAAATATCACATATCTGCAAGTGTTGTATAAAACTTGAAAATAATTCTTAAAAACAAATTCTTCGCTTTTATGCTGTAATCGAGTGGTTTCCAACCTTTTTGTACCTCCGCCCCCCCTTTTTCATATTTTTTTTTGCGTCCCCCTCACTTTTCGTAACAATCTAATTTCATAAATACTGTGCTGATAAATAAGAATTATTTAATGTACTCCAAAACAATACACCATATTCTGTATAAAGAAAGTTCTTTTTGTTTGTTTGTATTCAAAAATGATATTTTGGTAACAGCTGCGCCCCCCCTTGCAATAGTCTCGCGCCCCCCTGAGGGGGCGCGCCCCACAGGTTGGAAACCACTGCGTGTAACCTATAAAATATTTGTAAAAAAATGCTTTAATTGAATCGGTTCTTCGTGGTTATATTTTTAGTTTTCTGTAGAAATTCGTTAGGTTTTTTAGTAAAGTTTTTTTTTATGGCTTTATATCGCATTTTTACTTTATTTATTCTAAAAACGAAATGCAAATTACTTTGTGAAAATATTATACAATTCGTAACATTTTCTTAACTTAGTGATATAACATACCATTTTATTAAAAAAAAAACTACAATGAAAGTTAATCACTTGTGAAAGATGCTTTAAAATTACAGAAACAGCTTATTTACCAGTGCATTAAAACAACTACCGAATAAAACAAATTTGAAAACTGGTTTTTGAACTGTTATCTTTCCTGAATGTAATCCCAAAATTTTTACTGGAGATAAAACCGACACTTTCCATTATTTATTAAATAATGTATAAACTAGAAACCCTAAGAGGTCATAAAACTTTTTTTTGTTTAAAATATTTGCTTAACTTGATATTAAATATCTTCCTTTTTAAATTTTTTTGTCATTATTTGTTAAAAATTTAAACTGCATTTCATTTGTGGATAAAATCATTAACAGCAGAAAAATAAGAATTAAAACTAAAATTTTCCTGATAGCCGATTAAGCTTAGAAAACTGTCAATTAAGAAGTAGATAAAAATGCTATTAAAAGTAATTACATACAATTGCAGTTTTTGTGTTGCAAGCACGATATAATTTAATACCGTATAATCAATTCTCGGCTCGTTTTTTGTCACATTGTTTAATAACGTTTTCGTGCCGTAATAAAAGTGGAGATGGCAAGCAATTAAGGTGCAAACAACTGCATGGTATAATTTCCTCATGTTTCAGTACTTCCATATGTACATAATTTGCATATTTATGAAGAATTATATTGCTTTTATTATAAGGCTTGCAAGGAGCAGGATGCTGTGATTTGCATTTCCTTAAGAGATCACATTTTAATGCTAATAAACACAGAAGATTATATATCACAACAGACATATGAAACTTGTAATCTTGATAGAGATCAGGACAGGCGACGTAATATATTTTGCGCAAAATAAAATTAACAATTTTATAAAACTCGTCTTTTGCAAAGGAAAAGCTATATGGTTTCAAGGGGCTGTTTTTTTTTTGAGAACAATGACTACATTATAAAATTTATTAATAAAACAACGTTACAACTAAACACAACCAAAATAATGTTTGACATAATACTCAAAGATATTGTTAACCTTGGTGTGGGTGTTAATCCTGACAGCCAACTTCCTGACGTTTAATTTACCGATAGAGTATCTGTTAGATACCCAACTTCCTTAAAAAATAAAATGTATGGTTTAGACCAGTGTTTCTTAAACTGTGGGTCACGACCCAAATGTGGGTTGCAAGAATTTTATTTTGAGTCGCAAACCATATTGAAACTAATAATAAAGTTTGTATTTATTTAACTAAGCCGAAAATTAATGTTTAATTCATTTTAAAGGTAATTTGAGATTTAATTTTAGTTAAAAAATACATTGAGTTGGCAGTTTAATGTGTTCTTTTAATTAAAAAATTAATAAAGGTTATGAATGGTTAATATTATCATTTTAAAGTCTCGAAATTTTTCGGGGTCGCGAAAATTTGTTGGATTGGAAAGTGATGAGTCGCGAAGAAAAAAGTTTAAGAAACACTGGTTTAGACTAACGAAAACTAAATTTAAATTATCTTGTCTATTGTATTAACAAATGAAGGGTGTTGGGCGAAAACAAGGAATGTCAATTTTTATCGATTTTGATATATTGATGCCATCTTATAGATATTTTGCTGTACTACATCAGAGTGTAATCAGTTTAGAAAAACACCAGTTCCCCATACGAATATAGGCAGTTTGGGAGAAAACAAGGAATGTCATACCGCGAACAAGAGAAAACAAAGAATGTTTAAAATATTGAATAATAATTTTATCAGAAATTGCAAAATAAAAAAAAAAACGCAATAGCGTTAAAATATTTCATCATATTTCATTTGATATTAATAAGGATAATTGTAAATTGTGACACCACTGTTTAATTAGACAGTTCGTTCACAACTGTTTCTTACAGGAAATAAAAGAATAATTTAAAATTGAATTATTTAAACAAACTAGTACTGAAGCTAATTACTCGTATAATAAGTACAAACATGATTACCAAGAGAATAGTTAATAGAATATAATACAATCTTGGTTTGCGGGTTTGGAACCGCGTCTTCTATATTTAGAAGTAGTTGACGTTTCGACCATTGTGTCTTGGTCTTTTTCAAAACGACTAATTTGTGAGGGATGTTGCTGGGTTTATATATCCAGCTTGTGGAGGCGTGGCGTTCCGCTTGATGGATTTGTTCTGCCTCAGTGATTTTGTGATGACTGGTTTCCAGATGTTTGGGAGTTGTATGCCTGTGTCTCTGTTGTAGTTGTTTGGGTTCTTGATGATTTCCAATGATTCTCGATATAATCTTGGCCAGAAATGGTTTGCGCGGGCCAGTAGTTTTGTTTCTCTGAAGAGGATGTTGTGTCCTGTACCCTGGGCGTGTTCTGCTACCGCTGATTTATCGACTTGTTTTCTTGTTGTTTGTCCTTCGTGTTCTTTGAGACGCGTTTGTATACTCCTGCCAGTCTGTCCTATGTATACTTTTCCACAGGAGCAAGGTATGCTATATATTCCCGCGTGGTGTAGTCCTGTGTCGTGTGTTCTTCTTAATTTATTCGAGAGCTTCAAAGGAGCGTTGAAAACGGTTTTGATTTTATGTTTTTGTAGAAGCTTTGATATTTTGTTAGTCACTCCGCTGATGTAGGGCAAGTAAGTCGTAGCGATGTATTCTTTCTTTTCTTTTCCTTCTTTTGGCGTGGCATGTTTTTGTATGGTACGAAGTATTTGTTCGAGAGCCCTGCAAGAAAACGGTTACCAGCGTAAACTGGATCGCCTCGGCGTTTACATGTTGGTGGAGCCTTTTTTCGTGGCTCTTAGCCAACTTCTTAATTGCGTCGGTTACCGTGTCCTTGTTGAGGTCCCGATGTATGTCACTATTTCTGCAATACTAAGGTGCAACAGCGATGTTCCTTAGTGTTTTGTTCTGGAATCTTTGCATGATCTGAATGTTACTCTGTTTGGAATCCCCATAGCCGTATCCCATATGTTCATACAGGTTTTAAAATTTGCTTGTATAGCAAAAGTTTCTTATGTAGGGACAGAAAGAAATTCTTCCCGATTCACCAGTACATTTTTTTAAATTTGAAACCTATTTCTTAAATTTTTTTTCTTGACACGAACCTTCAGTGTAGCTTAGCGTCCAATGTAATACCAAAGTATTTTGCTGTGTTGGAGTATGGTATTTGTTTATTATTCAAGTTGATTGGTACATGTTCAATTCTCTTGTTGGTAAAATTGATATGTACGACTTAGTTTCATTTAACTTTATACGCTATGTTTTTTTTTTGTCTTAAACGCTTTTTTTGTTTTCTAAAATTTTTCGATTTCATTTTAATATTTCCAATGATAATTATGTTCCAAAAACGAATAAAATCTACAATCAACTTGTGTAACAGAATCAAGGCATAATACAATTTGGGATTTGCATCTATTTCAATAACGATTTAAAGAAAAATCGTTACAATGAATGTGCATAATATGTATTTAAAGGTAACCGCAAAGTTATTTGAAAACCGTTAAAACTTATAAACTACAAAAATGGTAGACTGAATCCTATAGATAATTTTAAACCTGTAAAGTTTTTATTTTTGTTTGTGATAATTTGTTACCAATTGGTTTAATAAAATTGGAAAAGAAACTGTGATCATCTTCATAACCACGACTGCGAGATTTAAAGACCTGAAAAATATTAAAATAAATAAATTTTGCTTGCCGAGAATGTTGACAACCAGAAACAGCCCTTCCCATAAGTCTTGCTTATAACCGTAAAATTTCACAGTGGAAACATTGCATTTCGGTGTTTGGAAACACTTTTAAAATATACGCAAGTAGCTACTGTTGAATTTTGATTAAATTCTCATCGTGTTAATGACTTTTGTAGTACGATGTATTACCCTGGCAACGCGTTATTGGTTTGAGAGATCTTTTATTATCTTGTTATCATATTTTACTTTCATCATTTATTTGAATTCATATACAAAGTAAAAGGTTAAAAGAAGGGCAAGAAGAAATAACTTTCAAAACACCAACGCAGCTTGAGATAATAACTTACACAGATTACATCAAAATCGTATTTGAAAAATGTTATTAATTTTGGAACCTCCTGAAATTAATTCTGCCACTAATAAATAATTTACGCGAAGCGTAACAGCAGTAGGCCGTGCTAGGGTGTGTTATATGGGTTAAAATAATAGCTGCGTGATCGCCCATTCATTAATCTGAGTTATTGGTAACCAACATAAAATCATCGGATGTGTTTATGGCAACCATAACTAAAGCAGTAGGCCGTTAAAATTTGTGTTGATTTTACAGATCGACCAACTTTTATGCAAAACAAATGTTTCTCAGTATGACCTAACACATATATGTCACAGGGAATGAAATATTCCATTGCTGTCGTTTAGATGGATGACAATGTGACACAAATTTATGTGTAATTTGCTGAATGGATGCATTTGCCCCATTTTAGATAACAACAAAATAAAACCTTGACATTTTGTCCTGCTATTGTTGATTGGCTTCAAAAACATTAAACAAATTTTATAATGTACTTACGAATAACTCACTAATGACTTTACCCAGAGGTTACCAAACTTTCTTAATTCACGGTGTGCTAAGGAGAAAAGAGATAGGTATCTAACAGTTTGAACAACTTGTTTTTTGATCTAACACTAATTGATACATATTATAACTTTAAAAAGTAACAAAATATTTATAAAATAAATAACAATATCAAAAATAATGCCCTGTTTCCGATATTTAAAACCAAGGACTAAAAACGAAAAAAAAATCCGTTCGTTTCTGTTCGATATCGTTTTCGTTCTTCTCGTTCCAACCGAAAAAATTCTTTTTCGTTTTCGTGAACCGAAATAATAACGGTTAAAACCGGTTTTACAATATTTTTTTGTCGTCAAAAAATCAATTTTTTTTCTAGTCACCACAACCCTTTATAAACACGATAACATATTTGCGTCTCAACTAAAATATAAACGATGACGATGGGGTTTGATACTCACTAGGGATTCTGTCCCGGGACTTTCCCGGGATATAAGTCCCGGGAATTCCCGGGACTTTCTTAGTCTCGAGTCCCGAGACATTTAATTCGAGACTCGAGACGAGACTAAATGTTACAGAACATTGAAATGAATTTTTTATACATCTAATTTTTAAACAAATTTTACTGCCACGAGTTTAGCAAAGTTATTTTTATATTCTAAAGTTTAAGGAAAGTTGCTAAGTTTATTAGTAAAAATATATTTTACTTATGCCTCTTATGTTAAAATGTTTGAAAAATTGGTAAGTTTATTTAAAATAGGTATTTACTTGGAAATATATATTTTATTTACTGTAGAATGAAGACTAAATTAAAAATAATAATACTAGTACTACTACTACTTAACTCTATTCATAAAATAAATGCTTAAAAAAAACGTGTAGATGGTTTAATTTAAAAAAATATATATCATTTGCTGTTTATGGATGTGTGACGTATAAGTTAGTCGTGTCAAACTGTCACGACCGATTTACGATCAGGATACGCCCAAAGGAGTAATTTTAAGTATATAGAGGGTGCTACCAGAAACAATGTCACTCAAAAAATAATTTATTTTCTACTGTGTAAATAGTCGTTCAATTATCAGTATCTTTATAAACATTGCATCATATTTCTTGCAATTTATGAAATCTTTCGTCATTTTTGCCGGGCTATACCACCATTTTTTAGTATAGTATAAATAAAATTCGCAAAAGTCTCGAAGTCCCGGGAATTCCCGGGACTTTGATAAAAAAAAGTCTCGAGTCCCGGGACTTAAAAAATTGCCGAGTCTCAGAATCCCTAATACTCACGGACAGCATATTTTAAACTGGCGAACCATCGCCATATTAAATTTACCAAATCGTTAAACACATTAACATTTAACCATTTTATTAAGTTTAACACCCGTAAGGTGCAAAAACACAACGTGATTAGGTTAAATTAGCATTAGACACACGATCTTTATCTGAAAATATGAAAATATAGCAAGTGCTGTTTTAAATTTGTTTTAGTACTAAAAATCTATGCATTTAAATTAAATAAGATCCTGCTGTAATTATTTAAAAAGACAAAAGAATGAATTCAAGTGGATAATTTACTAAATGTTATAAATAAAAAACAGATTTAAAAAAAACTTATATTAACTTGAAATATATTTTCACTTTATAGTTTGTATATACTGCACAATATACATTTTCACATTCCGTTAAATCTTACTAGCAACACATCTTCCAATAAATCTTCTTTTACATTAGTCCTTTTCGAAGTAAGAATAAATTTTTCTATTATTATGTCTAAACGCAAATAAAACATAGGGTAAGTCCGGGATAGATGCCCCATCAAAATATTTCGTTATTAACGGACAGGTTGCGCTGCCTTTTTAAGGGTTGGTTTGTATTGCGTATGTGAATGTGTGCAGTGCTAATGTTTTTTTTAAAAATTGGGCAAGTTATTAGCAAAAATTCATTTTTAGAGCTTCACAAAATTTATCACTATGGTTTGCTTGTACACGCATATCATGATAAAGTTTTTTTTATCATTGTTTTTGTAGTGCAATACATTTAGGCATACAATAGGTTAGTGTTTGTGCCAAAGTACATATTCTGGCGCAAAATTTAAATTTGATATTTGGCTGGGGCATCTATACCGGACGATAGGGAAAGATGCCCTACATGTGTTGGGTGTGGGGAAATGTACACAAACACAAAATGGAATGATGAGTGGGTCTAGCGCATGCATTGCAACAAATGGTCTCATGAAGGCTGTTCTAAATATGAAAATCTTTGTAATTTGTGTGGTAAAATACTGACATTAATTGTTGATATGTTTACTAAACATTTAGTTTCTGTTTATTCATTTGTAATTACATAATATTTTCGTAGGGGCATCTATACCTATATTAGTGGGGCATCTTTGCCCGACAGTTTGGTGAAGATGGTAAATGCTCATATTTTAAGTTTTTAATTATTCGAATCATATAACTTTATAACAGTGTAAATTATTATGTTTAAATAAAGTAATATACATAGAGTTATCATACAACGTAGTTACAACCATAGTTTTTACTCCTTTGTCCAGAAAATATTAAAAAGGTGGGGCATCTATCCCAGACTTACCCTATCCAATCAAGTGTATATTCTATATTGATGATCTAAAAAACAAATTAAAAAGAGAGAATATCTGTACCGTTAATTGTGTTACACGTAATTGCAAGTATAAACAATAAAGTTGTTAATACATATTCACGTAAATATACGGAGAAAAGTGAAGCTCACTTATTTCAAGTGAGATTTTTTATTGCCTCGTGGAGTCCCCAGCACAGAAGGTAAATTCGCGTTTGTGTTTAACAAATAAAATTGAAATAGCGACAAAACCGGTTAAAACCGGTTTTGGAAAATATTTATTTCGTTTTCGTTCTTGAACGAAAAATAATAATTTCGTTTTCGGTTTCGTTTTCGCTCTTAAAAAAAATTCGGTTAATTTCGTTTAAAGTTTTCGTTTTCGTTCCGTTCTCAGTCCCTGTTTAAAACTGATTTCAATCATAATTGACCTCTACCAAAGAAAAACTCAAGAATATTTAAGTTTTGACTAATATTATTTTCATTGTTTACAACTTTTTCTGACCTGTAGATTGTCATTTTTTTGTTAATAAATATAAAATAATAGTTTTACCTGAAAACAACTCAAACTCAAAGTAGTATTGTACTTAATTTTGATAAACTTTGCAAACACTTGAATAATATACCTATATTCTATATCATTTTCTTCGATAAGTAACCAACCTTGACAAAGGTATTTACATAGGTACTTAATCTACACACTCCGTCCCGATTGTTTCTAGTTTCCGGGGACAGAGTCGACTCTTTAACTACATGAAAACATAACGAAGCTTTAACGACAGTTTTTTATCTACTCAAACAGGTTTCATTTCCCTTCTTTTTTTTTAGTTTAAATGCACTATTGCACCCCCTGATTGCGCCCATGAAACTTTACGATTTTGAGGAACGCATCTTTATCCTCAAACGAGGTATTACTGTACGGGCAAGTTGGCAATTATTTATGCGATTAGATCATAAACAAAAATAATTTAATTAATATTTTAACATGTTGTATAAAAAAGTGGACATCATTCTATAAACTATGTTGCATAAATATGCTTCGCATGAAATAGCCATAATTAATATTTCTTATAAGCATTTTAAAAGTCAACTTATACGAGCATTATGATAAAACTTAAAACTTAATAAAATGTTGTATCTTAAGCAAATTTTTCGATTCATTCATTGTGCTGACTGTTAAATTTTGTTGTAAACACAGTTTTAAAATAACGGGTCCTAACTTCTAATTGATTGGCTTATTCGCGTAGCAAATGGATTCTGATTGATCCCTTTCTGAAGCAAATAAAAGTAAATTGAATCGCTATTTGCTTAGCCCTTCATTCAAAAATTTACTGCTTAATCGGCGCAAGTCTGTTTTCGCTTAGAAGTTGTTCGATATTTGGCGCAACTCTTATATAAATCATCTAATTGTGGGCTGCACCGCATTCAAATGCAAGTGCATCCTCCCTAAACTAAGTCTTCTACTAAATGACATAAATGACATACTGAAAATTAAATTTAATATCCTAACGTTAGTCTGCTATTCGCAAAAAAAAAGTTTTCCATTAACTTACATTTTTCTATTACGCGATGTTAATTAATAAAAATAACCGACATGTTAATCTAAGTAGGTGTGGGTTATATTTCCGAAAGCCAACTTCTTGACCGTCAAATACCCGATCGACAAATTTCCGACAAACTAACTTCACGAAAAAATTAAATGTGTTATTTGGACCAGAAAAAAATTAAACATAATTTTATTGGTTTTGTCATTAGAAGAACATACAAGAACTACATACTATTGCTATACAAAACAAATATTTTAAACCAAATTTTTTATTATTTTTATTAAAAAACGTATAATGATTGTATTCAATAATTATTATTACTAGTTACTACGTCAACTAACCTAACAAAATAACGAAATGCTATGTGCAATACCTTCGCGGTAGTCTATTGTCACGATAATTCAGTCATAATGCTAGCTTCTTGATCGTTTGACACCTATTTGCGCTTTGGACAGGGTTCACCGCAAAGTACCTATACATTCCACTTGATTTTCTACTTGCTGCTATTCTTGTTGTCGGGAAGTTGGAATGTCGGGGAACTGGACTTCGGGAAGTTTGTGTGTGTCGGGAAGTTGGTTGCGGAATGTTGGTTTCGGAAAGTTTGACTGTCGGGACGTTGGCCATCAGGAAGTTAGCCGTCGGGAAGTTGACTGTCGAAATTTCGTCCGTCGCCCAATCAAAGTAACCCACACAAAATGAATTAAAGATCTTTTATAAGCTGTTTGGAATAAATACTGTGCAGATAGAACTGTTGTGTATTTTATTTAATTAATCCTTTTGTTTGCTGAAAAAGTTGTCGATATACAAACTTAATATCTTGTGCTGTTTTTTACCTGTGATAAACCATTGAGATTAATTAACTGTTATATTCTTGTTTTTATCGAACATCCAATTATTCAAGTGTCTTAATTTTCTTATTGTTAATTTAATAAGTGTACAAGTCTAGACATTATTAATTAAGGATTAGCTAGCAAGTTCACTTAGCTTGCGGATAACGACAGCCGACTACTAGGACCACCGTGGATGTGTAACGACAATTACAAATTCAGTAGTTACTAGTTGCGGTCTAACTATACATCTGACAATATACAGTTTAGACTAAATCCTAAATTTAACTTATTTGAAATTCAGACATGCATTTAACAATTGGGCCATTCGTGTCTTAGTTTTAAGCTTTACTTTGGCGGAATTTCTTTGCTTTGGAGAACCGGTATCTAGATTTTTAATCCAAGAAATTATATTTAGTTTTAAAATAAGGAATTGCAAATTTTACTTTAAAGATGTAAAACTAAATTTAATAAGCGGCTAATACGTACCTCATTAAAAATTTAAAACCATAACCAAATACATACCAAGTATCGAAATAGAACCGTAAAAGTTTGTTTTGTAGCACCTAAATTCGTTAAATGTTCGTGAAATTTTTTAAATTTTATATCTGTGTTATTTTTCTTCTTTTTACATTTTATTTTTAAACTAGATTTAAAGCATGCGGGTTGCTTCATCAAGAGAAAGTTTTTTAGTGCATTTAAATTTTTTTAAATTCCTTTTAATCAGGGGTTTGGAGCGAAGCGCGGAGCTGGAGCGCGGAGCAGTGGAGCAATGGGTTTTTGCCTGGAGCGGGAGCGGAGCCCGGAGCAAATAATTTTGATTGTTCCACTGCTCCACTTTACTATTATAAACTACAATTTTTTTTTTTATGAATTAATCTCATGGGTATAGTATTTAATAAAATTATAAATAAACTAAATTTGATTTTTTTGAAGTAAAATTATTATAATGTAACTTTTCTGAATGTTAATTTTCATTATTTTTTATTTGAATTTTGAAAAATTTTAAAGAACTTTTTTTTCTTTTTTTAACTTTTGAAGATCAATAATTTGTTCATTTATTTAACTTCACTTGTTTCTTAGGGTCCAATATTGTAATTTTTGGTCCATTTCCACATATCTCATAAAATTTTAGCTTTGTTTTAAAAAACAAATTTTTAAATAAAAAACCTTATTTTATTAATATTTGGAGCGCGGAGCGGAGCGGGAGCGGAGCTGGAGCAGGCATCTTGATGCTGGAGCGGAGCTGGAGCGGAGCAACTAAAAAATTGGACTGCTCCAAACCCCTGCTTTTAATTAACCTATGCGAATGCAAAGTAAGTTATTTACAAAAACACCATAGATTGGTGGTTTCATTAGAATAGTGTTGCCTAATGTTTTCCATTTGCGAAGAGCTTGGCTGCAACTACGAACCACTGATTATGGGTGATTTACATATAAAAAACAGTTTCTTTTATATGCAACATTGTAAGCATGCTGTAAGCAGCAGATATACCTACACAAAAGTACAATAACAGGCTACGAAAGGGGAAGTAATTCCTGGTAGGCTCAAAGATGTGGTGAAGTAAATACATGTCTCTTTGAAGTAAAATTCAAACATACATAAAATATTTGCTGTAAGACCAATCCTAACATTCTTCACCAAAACACACGCAGAGACAAACAGAATAAAGAGAACCTTAAAACAACCGAGATAAAACGCCCAGATCTATATATTAGAGAAAACTTTGATGGAGTACCAAGCCAAATATGCAATACAGGAGCTTAGAAGAGCTTACAATAAACAGGTGAAAATAATCCAGGACAAAACAAAACATTGCAAGAGATAGCATTTTGCAGGGACCACGAAAGCATTGGGCAAAAAATTGGGGATCATTGTCAGCGATAAGTTCAAATAACTAGGCCAAATATTTAAGTTCAAAAAAGCAGAGGCATAATAAAAAATGTCAAGAAAAATTAGCGCTGTTAAAAAGTTCCGTTCACGACCTAATTAAAGCCATGACTTGCCTTATTCAGCTTAATCGTGAAATTTAATTGTTTTTACCAGCAAAGTTATCAGCCCCACACCTACCGGAGCGTTTCCCAAATGGCAAGTCGCGACCCGGCACAGGACCACGAAAGCTACCTAACTGCCCGATCGCAACAAAAAACAGTATTATACTTCCCAATAACAAATTATTTGGTTTAAGTTTAATTTCTTTACATTTTTGTAAAAGTGAATGCTTCTTTATTGTAATACACAGGGTGTCCCACAAGGTATGCCTTCGCTAATTTTTGTATAAACCGAATGTTTAGCACCTAAATAAAACGTTTTCACCTATTAAATTTTCTTGTGTTCCTTCATATACAGGGTGTCCCAGTTATAGTGAACAGCTTGGGGATTTCGTAAACGGCAAGAGATACAGAGTTGGTTAAATGGGCCAAAATGATCTATGATTTAAAGCTATGTTCTAAAAAAAAAGTTGAAAAAAATAATAGTTTTTACGCTATTGATAAAAGACAAATCACATCAGGGTTTAATTTTTTGCTTATAATTTGCTTATTTGAATTCAGAACACTCAAAATATTATTCAACATTATTGGGGCATTTTTTTCCGTGTATTTGAAATTTGAAATTTGTCAACAAATTTTACCCATCTTCATTTGTTTTTGTTTTTTTTAACTTCAACTTTTTTATTTTAAATATGTTGATGTTAAAATAACAAAAATAAATGAAGATAGGTAAAACTTGTTGACAAATTTCAAGTCTACGTAAAAACTGCATCTATAATGTCGAAAAATATTTTGAGTGTGATTACAAATAAGCAAGTAATGAGCAGGAATTAAAACCTGATGTTTTTTCTTTTTTATCATTAGCGTAAACACTATTAATTGTTTTAAGGATTTGTTTTCATAGAACAGTTGGTCTTACATCATAGATAATTTTGGCTCGGTTGACTATAGCTGACTATGAAGAGATATATTTATTTATTTTTGTTTAACTCCCAGAATATTACAATCTGTCCCAAATGAACATTCAGTAATTTATATGAAATTGATGATTGTCATGTAGGAGGTTGCCCATTGGCGAGCTCCTTTTAGTTGCTTAACTATTAGTTAATGATTAGCTACTGGTTTTTGGGAATCATAATAATGTCAGCAACTTTCCACTGACTAGGAAAGTGACCAATTGAGATGATGGCGTTAAAAAGCTGTGTAATGTATTTTATGGCTGTTTCTGGTAGCTCTTTCAGTATTTTCCCTGTTATTAAATCGTAACCTGGGGATTCTTTTGGATTAAGAATTTTTATCATTGAACTTACCGCAGTTAATTTGAACGGTTTCATTGGTAATTCCAGTTGTCCTGGGGCATCCAGATATTGTTGTACTTCAGTCTCTTCCTCTGCCTAGTTTTCAGATTCAAAAGGCTGAAAAATGTTTGTTAAATGTTCTGAAAATAGCTCGAAGAGACCTATAAAAACGATTTCGCTAAAAACTTTTTTTTTAGGTACCTTGTGGGACACCTTATTTAAAATTGTATGCACATTTAAATATGTCATATTTTCCCCATAGACGTTAAAAATTTTAGTGGGTCACGAAGGAGATTTATAAATATAACCGGACCACAAAAAAAAAAGGTTGGAAAACACTGTTTTACGGTATTCGTGAACCACAAGTGGAGAATACTGCCATATTAAGTTTAAAAAGTATTAAAAGTTAACCAACAATTATTAGAATAGAAGTTTTTAGTACTTGATTACTTCTAACCAATTAAACCACAACAATTTTTAGTGCAACATTGTACTCATTAACTTTTATCACCTTGAGCCTGGTATTGTAATTGCGCCAATTTTACTTGAACGTCAAGCGTACAGTTGCAACACCGTTGCGTTTATTTTGTAGCCAAAAAAACACCGAACGAGCCTCGAAAACCATTTATACACCCCGTTAGTGTATAAGTGTAATTGCCTCTTGTGATTCGACCAAAAAATAACAAATTTAAACAAAAAATCCTCAACTGTATTATTGCGTATCCGGGCATTAGCGTTAAGATAATAAATGGGATTTAGGTTGAGCCCACATAACAAAAAGCATAAGCGAGGCCCGCTCTTAGGCTATTATCCTGCAAGGAATTCCGATAATTTGTAACCCCGTGGACAGACTAAAACCTTTTAAACGCTAGCATTTGGGTCGCGTTAAATCAAGCAAAAAATTGATAGGAATGAAAAGTTAATTGGCTATTACGTAGTAAAATTTGAATAGCTACAAGAAGATTATGAATTTACGTAATAAATACCATGTAAGCTTTTAAGGCTTTATTCAACTAATTTGTTGAGGCATTTTAAATAAAATGATTTTTAAATTTTACATGCTTGTTATACAGGGTAAGTCACGACGGACGCGTCGGAGTTTTATGGCGAAACGGTTTATATTTTTTAATTTCTGTCGCTGTTAGATTATGTGGGTCAATAAGGGCTACATTTTAAAAATATTTTCAAATATACAGGGTGCTCCAAAAAAGAGTGGCATATCAAAGTTATACTTTTTCTTATGGAACACCCTATATATTCTTACACTTTTGGATTCCTCTTTAAATTTAATTTAAAAAATTTATACGGTCATGTGGGTCTAAAATCAACCGTTCTCGTGAAAATTGCATTTTCATGAAAATACAGTATTTACAAAAATTTTCAACATTTGCAAACTTTGACAAGTCTGAAGAAATTCACTTGGAGATAAGATTGACAATAGATTATGTAACACTTTGCACCACCTAGATTTTTAAAATAATATACAGGGCGTTTTTTACGCTTGGTCAAACTTGTGAAACTTTAAACATCGATAACTCATTTTTTTTAAACACAACAGCCTATATTTTTTTACACCGTCTTATAGAAAATTTAATTCTCTTTCGAAAACATTGAGGCTGTTTTTCACCTAAAATTGATATTTTCCGAGATATCGCGATTTTATTGTTAATTATTAGGGCAAAGTAATATTTTCAAGTAGGCTATGAAGGTAGGCAGCGGTAAGTTGAAACAATTGAAAGAAAAAACAAGACACTTATAATTTTATCGTTTGACTACACACTTTTGACATATTTTTATAGGAAAGTTGTAGTTTTACCATACCTACTTACGTTTAAATAGAGATTTTTTAAAATTATTTATGCATTTATTTATTGGACCAGTGTTATAAGGCAATTACTAAATCCTATAAACCATTTTTTGTCTGTTTACGATACGATACTACGACACTCTACCCAAAAACAGTACCAACCATGTTTTTTTTTTCACTGCAAAATTAGACAAGTCAGTATTACTTTTTTTTTAAATCAGCGTTCCGTTCTCGTACCTAATACATTATCAATCGGTTTTTAGGACTTGGCCAACGATCAAACTAACTTATATGAAAAATATTGCGGCCCTGATGAGAAACCTATATTTAAACGTAAAAATGGTAAATCTACAACTTTCTTATAGAAAAATGTCAAAAATGTGTAGGCAAACGATAAAATTATAAGTTTCTTGTTTTTTCTTTCAATTGTTTCAAATTACCGCTGTCTACCTTCATAGCCTACTTGAAAATATTACTTTGCCCTAATAATTAACAATAAAATCGCGATATCTCGGAAAATATCAATTTTAGGTGAAAAACAGCTTTAATGTTTTCGAAAGAGAATTAAATTTTCTATAAGACGGTGTAAAAAAATATAGGGTGTTGTATTTAAAAAAATGAGTTATCGATGTTTAAAGTATCACAAATTTGACCAAGCGTAAAAAACGCCCTGTATAATATTTTAAAAATGTAGGTGGTGCAAAGTGTTACATAATCTATTGTCAATCTTATCTCCAAGCGAATTTCTTCAGACTTGTCAAAGTTTTTAAATGTTGAAATTTTTTGAAAATACTGTATTTTCATGAAAATGCAATTTTTACGAGAACGGTTGATTTTAGACCCAAATGACCTTTTACATTTTTGAATTAAATTTAAAGAGGAATCCAAAAATGTAAAAATATATAGGGTGTTCCATAAGAAAAAGTATAACTTTGATATGGCACTCTTTTTTGGAGAACCCTGTATGTTTTAAAATATTTTTTAATGTAGCCCTTATTGACTTACATAATCTAACAGCGACAGAAATTGGAAAATATAAACCGTTTCGCCATAAAACTCCGACGCGTCCGTCGTGACTCACCCTGTATACAAGTGTTTTCCAACCTTTAAAGATCAGGTTAGGCTAAAACACCTTTACATAAGCAGAGTACATTCTACTTAAGGGTATAGATCTCGTAAACGATAATATACGGTGGTTTAGTTAAGTTAAAAAAAGTACACTTCAAAAACCACTACTAAACTTTACTTAAATTTCATTAAATAATTGAACGAAGAAAACTTTTAGTTTTTTTTATACAGCGTCATTTAAAAAGTGTGCAACAAATGGAAAAGCTTTTTATTATTAATTTCTCAAGAACTTTTATTCTTAATAGGAGTTGGTGCATGTTCTAAGACTAATTTTTAGATTAAAAAAAAAAAAAAAAAGAAGTTCATTCCACACTAGATTTTAACGATTCTTGAAGTATTCAAAAGAGTAAAGTGCCCATAATTTAAGAGTTAGAAATGAAGTTAATAGGAAAAAATGTTAAGAATTTAAAAGTATGACCTGCTATGATATTTGAAGTTTAATTTCAAATAATAATTTTTATAGTAATTCCAACATTCAAAAAATCAAAAAGTCGTCAAAATCTAATGTCATGAATTTTTTTGAACTTTTTTTCATTTTAAAATTAGCTGAAGGTTATTTACAAACTTTTATCGGGAAGAAAATTTTGTGAGATAATAAGAAACATTTCCATTTTGCAACTTTTTGAATGTTAAAATTAAAGGGAAAAAAATTAAGGTTAACGTCAAATTTTATATTAAGAAATACTTTCTAATTTTAAACAACTGTTTTATAAACATTTTCTGTGACTTAAAATAAGGGCACTGTACTCCTGTGAATATCGTTAAAATCTAGTGTCCTGTAAACTTTTTTTGAACTTCTTTTCATTCTGAAAGTTTGGCGCACAAATCTTTTCAAATAAAGATAATATGGAGGTTTTAAGAATATGTACATTTTTTGTTTTCATCGTGGTACTACGTAACAGGATAAATTATTGAAAATGTAAAACTGGATTATTGTTACGCATGTAATTGCGCAACTTTTTCCTCATTTAACCGATTTTGTATTTCTAACGGTTTCCGAGATACCCATGCCTACTTCATTTTAAACGGCACACCCTGTATTTGAGATATTTGCATAACTTTGTTTGCCAAATGCGTTTTATAGACATTAATATATCGTACTGTGTAATATAAAATAGAAATGTATAGTTGGCAAAGCGACAATATTTTGAGGGGCTCGCAAAGAAGTTTCCTAAATTCAACTTTGGGTCTGAAGAAAAAAGAAAATAAAATTTACGGGAAAAAATCTTGAAATAATAAGTTTAATCGAATCCTAAGCAAATTTTAATTTCTGTGGCTGCACTCGAGGTTCAAAATTATTAATTATACAGGGTGTGTACAAATTGGCGGAAGCGCCACACGTGGAGATGTTCTTCGTAAAATTCTATGTCGAAAATTTTAATACAAAAATGTTGTACCATGCTTCCTATGGCCTCAGGAACCATTTAAAGAAACAAAAATTTAGCAACATTGCATCCATTGATTTGCGTTTGGACATTTTTTTATCAGCAATTTTTACTTAGATATTTATAATGTTTATTCGAACTGAAAGCCTTCAAATCGTAAACATACCTGCATTATCTTAGGTATCGTCTAATACAAACAAGAAATAATTACGAGAAAAACAGAGATGACAGCTAATGACAATGTTGCCATATGTATTATTTTCATTGAAATCAGAGATTAACATAAATTTTCAACACCAATTTTTGAAAGGAAAAACACAATATCTAGGAAAAAATATTGAAAATTTGTTTTTATTCCAAATCGCAGTTTTTTCATTAAAAATATTAAATAATAACGCTTATTAAAGGACTGAATGTCAAAACTTTGAGGACCTCTTGCAGACACTTGCTGTGCATGGTACAACATTTTTGTATTAAGATATTCGACTTAGAATTTTACAAAGAACATCGCTACGTGTAGCGCTTCCGCCAATTTATACACACCCTGTATATGATGCTTAAAGTTAAAAAAGTGGCCGACTCCTGGTATAGTATTCCTTAGTTATTACTGAAATGATATATGTATTATTAAACTAGGTTGACTACGTAGATTAAATATTATTAATTTAACTGTCACTGTTCTTCTATTTTATTTTCTTTTTAAAAATAAATTAGAATCTGAGATTAAAGAAACCTTATTTTTCGTCCCTCGCCCTAATAAATAGTCATGAGCACACCCTTGGGTACGCGTGCGACGCTTTGGACACCGCAGTTTTAGATGTTAAAGAATTTCGTTTTCCTCCTGTGGCTAACCATTAGATTCGAAAAAATATAGTATTGTTACAGGTAAATAGATTGTTTCGGTTTGAATCGCATAATTAATGTATTGGGATATTTAGGTTAAAAATGATGTTTCACAAAAACTAACGATGGTATTTTTTTTTTAAATAAATTTAAGTTGATGAGTGCTGTTTTTTTTTAAATATTTTTGTTAATAACCGATGTATTTTACTTGATAATACTTTCAAAACCAAAATTTTTGGTACAGGGTGATTAAAATTCGAGTTTAAGCATAGGGATCTCGTTTTCAATAATAGCTTGAGTCTAAGTCTAGGTTTAAATTTGGCAAAGTTGCTAAATTTTATGCTCAATAATGATCCAAAGAGAAATTAAAAATATCATAAACCATATCCGAGAAAATAAGGAAAAACCGGAAAATACGATTTTTTTAAATCGTCTGTAACTCCCTTGGAGTATAAAATATTTCAAATGTGTAAAAACTTTGCCCAAGCCACTTCTTAAGCCGACTTGGATGGTCACACCTTTTTTCTATGTCGATTCGTTTTTGTTTTGAGACAACCAACTTTATTTTTTCTTAAGTGCGCAAATGTTGCTATTTACATAATCAAAAAGCATTTATTTTTCTGAATGCATTAATGTATCACACATGTTATTTTGCTTCTTCATTCAGTGCCAATAACCACTATAAATCAGGTAGCCCGGTCGTTGTAGTTTATGTCGTTTCCATGGCAACCAATGAACATGCTAAAAGTTTTGAAAACTTATTACGTGACACATTAATAAATTCTTAAAAATTGTTTTTAATAACGAACAAAACCGCGATATGCTGCGAATTTGTTGTTCATTGAATAGAAATTCTATATTGTCAAGTCAGCGATATGCAGGGACACATCCAGAAAAACGACAACCTTAGCACACATATTTTTGTACGTTGCAGAAACTTGGGTAAATATAGGTTCTTTGCCAAACTTGGAGAAAAATATGGCAGAAAGGTTTCAGATTACAATTAAAAAAATATTTTTATTACTGTGATGTGACATGTGTATTGGTCAGTGTCAGTACTATGGGTCTTTGTTTCACCACATTACAACCTTCTCCAAAAAAATAACTACTTTTTTAAGTTAAAAATAAACTTAAATAAATTTGTATAAAGCATGTAATAACGTATAACAAAACTTAAAAGAACAGTAAATTTAAACATTCACTTTAGCCATTATAGTAAAAGAGTTCTCTGCATGTTTAAAGTCGGATTTCAATAACCCTGTATATATATTTTATATTGATCAATATTTTTTTAGCTTAAGTTGATCAAGTAGTTTCATAAAAATCGAATATCGACTACATAAGAAATAACGTTAATTACTGCTTTTCAAAAACTATATAGTTTGGGTTAGTTGTGACAGCGTCTTGTTGTTGCCTAAGAAAATCAAAAGTGTGCTGTGAGAGAATTGAAACCACTAGTTTATTTAAAAAGTTAAATTATTATGTCACAAACAAATCAGATTTTTATAATCAATACTCAAAAATATTTTAAACAACTTAAAAAATATTTTTTTTTGCTTGTATCAATTTCGATATAAATTTAGTAAGAACATTAATTAGTTTTTGTGTTTGAAAGTCTCATTAAAGTGTTATCTGCACTCTCCGAAAACTTTTTTAAGTTCAATCTAGTGTAGCGCTAAGTTAATGGGTTTATTGACAGTCATTTAAATAACGAGATCTGGCAAAAAGGCAATTCATTTAAATAAAGGACCATTTTCCTTAACCATAAAGCTTTATTTATTTCTACTAATAAAAATCGATTTTTTTAACCAAATACATGACGGGTTTGTTTACGTTATCAATATTTGATTGTAAATTATAGAAACAAATGATAATTGCTTTTAAATAACTATTTACATACATAACTGATAACCAACTTCAGTTGAGAAATATTTCGCTTTGAAAATGTCGATTATTCCAATTTAATTCCACTTAAAACAAGAAAAATGTTATAAGTAATAGATAATTCATAAAATGTTTTATAGCATAATATTTTCATTTTCTGTAATAAAGTTATTTTCTTTATTTTATGAACTCGACGTCTGTAGAGTGATTTATCGCGAAAATGTAACACGAAAGTTGATTACTTTTAAATGGAAATGCTACTTGGATTATTATTTAAATTTCAGTGCTTGCGATAAACCAATTTTAACACATGCACATAATTTCGAAACCTAGAAATTTAAATCCAAGGACTTCAAGCCAGGAATCGATGTACGGACATTGCTGAAGTTATTGAAGGTTGTAGAAGTTATTTAGTTGACATGGAATCCTTATGCAGGACGCGGTGATAAATTGCAGCCTCAACTGACTGACGCATTTAACACAGGTTGTGTTTGGAATTTTCGTATTGATTTAGTCACTTGACTTTAATCTCAAGCAAAAGTCACTGACGTAGCAAAACAAACCATTGTCATTGATGTCAAGTATAAGCTCTAATAGTTGGTAATTAATTATCATATAGTTAAATAATTATGGAGTTGTCCCTAACATTTAGACTGGTCGCTGACATGCAATTGTCACTTGTGTAACAATTTGTTTGTGGGAGTCATTACCATTGGTTTATATCACAACGCGCCGACATGCAACTAATGTACAACCATAAATTTGGGCAACTAAACAGTTTGTGTCTTGACACAAACTAAACGATTGCGGGACTTGGTACAACGGTTTTGTGTCGTATAAGTTTAAATTTTGTCCTTATCATCTCAAAAGCATACACCGTAGCAAATTCGTAAAAATTCTCTTGTAATCAAAAAAAAATGTTGCTTGTGTGCATATCTAGTTCTGCGTATGAGAGCGCAGTTTAGCCATTCGGGGATCAAACTGTTGCACAACTGATAATTGCATGTCAGCGACCAGCTTTAGTGTTTTCATTTTTGCACTTTTTTAGCAAACGTAAGCAAATAAAAAACTATCCTTTCTAATAGCGTTTGAATTGATTTTAAACTAAAAATAGGACCCTAAATTACATGTCATAAAACTTGCATTTTATGTATATTATTTTTAAGTACACCATATAGATATGTGAGTGCTTGGTAAGTTTTAAAATATTTTCTTTTTTCATAAATAATTAATTATAGTTAAATTACGCTCCTTTTCAAGGTTAACATGTAATAAATATGTATTGAAACGTCGCTATAATCGATACATGTTGCTGCACCGAGTTGGTAAGTAAAGTATAGTGCAGCGACAGCAAATTCCAAAGTTTCTACTTGGAACATCTCTGCAAGTTTCAGAACTTGAAGATTAGAGCCATTAAAACATATAAACGATACTGCGATTTGAAGTCAGAAATAAAAGAGGTTTGATAATGCAGAAGTTGTCAAACAGATAGCGCAATGTTTTACATCTTAAAATGCAACCAAGGAATATGGTATTATATTCTAAACATTAAAAAAAAAATACTAGTTATTTAACCTTAAGAGTTTAGTTGCATAAAGTTAAAGCTATAAACACAACACAAGACAAATATAATGAAATAATGCTTGTATTCTAAAACATTTAAAAAGGGGTGAGCGGGGGAGAGGCAAGAGTCCGAGATAGGCGGATTCTGGGAAGAGATCGTAAGATTGTTATTACAAGATTTTAAGAAAGTTTAATTAAGCGCAAATTTCTAGAATGTTTTTCACCAGTAGTCGTAGAAATCGGTTTATCTATAAGCAGGGCATGAAACCGTTTTTTTAAACCGGTTAACCGTTATTTTTTGTCAGAAAAAGTGATTTTTAACCGAAACCGAAACCTTTATTTTTAAAGGCAAAAAAACCGGTAACCTTTAACCAAAATAATAAAAACCGTTTTTTTTAACATCTTTTTTTAATAAAAATTACGATGAAAAATACAAAATCTGTAGTAAATGCGATTAGTTTACCAAAAGTCATGACTGAACTCTTGATTGTACATTTATTATAAAATTATAAATAAATGATATCTTTTCATACTTTGCATTCCTGATCTAAATAATTTGAAAAATCGGTTAATTTAACCGGTTTATAATTTAAATCGGTTTTTTACACTAAACCGGTTTTTCAACAAAACCCGTTATAAAAATAAAGTTCTCGATTTCGATTAACCATTAACCAAAATTTTTTTCGGTTTCGAGCCCTGTCTATAAGTAATAATAAATGGCAAATGTAAGTTCTCAAGCGGTGAAATTTAATCCACTTTTTTTTCTTCTTCTATATCGGGTATTCTTGCACCCTAAAGGTGTTGATGTACGTTTTCCTACTTCTTGACTATGTTTCTTTGTTTGTCTATGATTGGTTGAGTGAGGCGTATCTCTCAAGGTGACTCCTTTTTTTCTAGTCTATGTCTATCGTTTTCTCATTTTGTTCTAGTCTCCTCTCCTTCTTTTTCTCTCAAACTTCGCGTTTCACCCCATTTTTTCGTATCTGCTTTCTGTCATGCGTAGAAGATGTACCATCTATGTTAATTGATTTGTCTCCTTCGTTTTCCTTGTCTTTCACTCCTAGATTTTTTCTAATTTTATTGTTGCTCAGATTATAAATTAGCCTGCGTCCTTCTATACTTCTCAAAAAGCTCATATTCTAGGTCTGTATCATACGTTTCTGCTTTCTTGTTGGTGTCCATGTTTTAGAATTATATGTGAGAATTGATACGTGCATTGCTTTAAACACTCGCGTCTTACAATTAGTTTCTTTTAAGATCTTCTTCTTACTGATCAAGCATTTATTAGTGCTGTGGTAAAATTTGTCACTGCAGCTATTTTGTGATTCAGCTTTCTTCTTTCAATTTGCCGTGCTTTGCAGTTATCGCTCCTAAATATTTAAAATTTGATACCCGCTTAATTCTTTCTTGGCCATCATAATTAAAACCGTACCGTAAAATGGGGCGAAATTGATTTTTTGGGGCTAAATTGATTAGTAAATCCGATTCTAATATTTTTGAAATTAGCGCCTTAGTTATTTAAACTACGTGAATTGACATGCTGGTTTCCTACACTTCGATAGACAGACAGTGCAAAACTTGGTTTAATTTTGGTAAATATTGTGTTTTTGTTGGTAAAAAGTTGAACTCTAAGTGAGCTTACAATTTCAACATTTCTATAACACCGGGAACTTTGGCAGGTACGTTAAAAATTAAAGCTTTTTAAACTCATTTCACAGTATGAACGGAAATATCGGTCCCTCCTAACCTATTTCATAGTGGTTGTTTTATTGTGACTCGACTACGAAGGCGGGAAATTTAAAAAGTTCTATGTGTGGTGAAATTGATAATCGGTGAGGGGTCAACTTGATCATAGGTGTGGAGTCAATTTGATTGAGTTCCAGCGTCCCACATATTCAATTATGATGAGACTAATCTACAGGATGATCCAGGGCAAAAAAAAAAGCTATTTCGCAGAGGCACTAAATACCCAGAAAAAGTTTGTAACTTCACTAAAACTGCCACTTCAATTATGATGTACGGTTCCGCTTCAGGTGTGCTTTTGCCACCGTATATAATTTATAAATCAGAAAAAATGTGGTTACAATGGACCGAAAATGGTCCAAAAGGGTTACCGTGCTGCAATGAAAGATGTTGTGCATCAAGGTCTCGTTACAACAGGACACATCATGGCTGGATAGATGCCCAAACTTTCGGGGATTGGTTTGTTTCTACCTTCTTCCCTCATGCCAAGAGACTTGAAGGACGCAAAGTTTTGTTAGGCGACAACTTATCGTCGCATTTTACTAATGATGTGTTAAAACAATGTGCTGAAAATAATATTTCATTTGTTTGCCTTCCGAAAAACTCAACCCACCTTACTCAACCATTGGATGTCGGATTTTTTCGACCATTTAAAATTGCTTGGAGAGCTGTTTTAACTATATGGAAAGCTACAAATAAACTTTCAGCGTCTATTGATTAAAAGGACTTTCCGAATTTGCTGAAAAAAACATTGCTTGAAATGGATAAGAAGTTTATTAATGGCGCTATACAAAAAGACCTGGTAGCGTCCTTCAAAGCAACTGGAATATCACCTATGGATGCAAACTCTGTGTTGCGAAAAATTCCGACAGAAAACAGCAATAATGAAACCAATAATGATATTAATAATGTATTAGTTGACTATTTAAAACAACAAAGATTTTCAGGCGCGCCATCAAGGCGGAATATAAAAAGGCAAAAACTTGCCGTAGAACCCGGAAAGAGTGTGAGTGCACCTAACGAAGACTCCGATAGCGAATCCATTCCACCTGAATCATTGACCAATGATGATTCTGATAATGAATCAATGGAAGACATTCAAGAAGAAGTAGAACATCTGATACCATAGGAAAATGAAATCGAGCGAGGTAATTTTTTGTTAGTAAAAGTACTGGGCGGTTCAAGAAAGAAAACAAGTTATAGATATGTTGCGATAGTTCAAGGTGTGACCAATGACGGTGAAATCGAACTGTTAGGAATGAAATCTGTAGACAGGCAAAAAAAAAATTCAAAACTGAAGCAAACGACGAATTTTCCGTTGAATTTTCAGATATTATAGCTTTGCTTCCGAATCCCACATTACAAGATTTAAACGGGCAAGAGGCATACTTTTTTGACCATGTTGTCGATATTAATGAAATGTAGTCATGTCGCATTTTTTTGTGTTATGTTCTTTCAAATAAACAATTACATTTATGTTCTTTTAGTTTAGTTTTGTATTTTAAATTGATAAATATTCGGAAAAACTGAAAGGTTAATGGTGATCAATTTCACCCCGAAAATGAAATTTTGCTGTAACTTTTTAGTCATCCAAAATTTTTTGGTCTGGGTCAAATTGATCCCATATATGCAGTTTGTACGTTCATTTCATACGATAAAACCTTACTTGATCAATTTGACCCCATCTTGAGTATGAAGTTGATCACTTATTATTTTTAGTGTAAAAGCAGAAATAGAAATTATTTTTGGTTTTCACAAAATGTAACCGTTGTGTATCACGCAACTGCGCCCACTGAAGAAAAAATAACTGCAATTTTAATATTCTAAACAAAAGTATAGATAGAAATAAAATAATCTTGATCGATTTTGCCCCATTTTACGGTACCAAGATTGTATTTTCTTATACACCCAGATTATGTTGCAAGTCCTTTTCGTTTTTAGCTAATAGCGCCACATCATCTGCAAGGGTCAGTTCTGTTAAATCTATTGGTTTAAGTTTATTCCATCCTCAGTAGTATATTTTTGTATTTTATTTTTACTCTTAATTATTTTATCCATTAGTAAGGATCTATTATAAAAATCAATGTACTTAAAGTGCCCCTCTGTCTTACTTTCACTGTTGTTTTAAAGTCCTGCGAACTACTTTTGTGGGTTTGCACGTAATTTCCACTACTAAATTGCAGCTATTAATCTTTCACCCACCTTACTTTCTCTCAATATCCCAGAATACGTAAAAATCAGGTCCTGGGTGCTTCCACCCGGTCTAAAGCCGCATTGTGTCTTTTCCAAAATTCCTTTAAAATGTTAAAAAAAAAAAATTTAAGATAATTTTTCTGCTACCTCAGTGCAATTAAATGTTTTTGCAAACTAGTACAAAAGTGTTGAAATAAATAATAATAATAATAATAATATACGGCTTTATTTCCACATTTTTAAATAAACAAAATACAACAAATAAAAAAGATTTTTTTTTTTTTGGGAAAATCGCAAGGCGGGGGGTTCTGCCACCCAACCTTGAAGCTGAATACAACAAGCACATAAACATATTGACGTGTTGCAGCACTGAACCGACGTGGCCCGACACTTACCAGCAAGAAACTAGTTGAATGACGATAGCAGTAGGTGTTTATGAAATTTAATTTTAAATAAGTTCAAAGGTAAACCTTTAAATAAAGGGTCTATACTGTTATAAATTTTGGCAATTGTATATGAAAAACACTTTTTGAAGAATTCTGTTTTATGGTGAGGAGGGGTTAGTGTACCTTTAAACCTAATATTTAAAGTATGCACATCTTCACGATATTTAATTTTACTATAAAGATAAGGAGGCGTATGGGAAATAATCAACTTGTGATAAAAACATGCTGCATATAGCAGACGACGATTAAACATATTAAGCCATCTCAAGTCTTTCAACTTATGTGATATGGGACTATATTTCTTAATGCCAAAGATTAATCTCATGCACGAGATTTGAATTTTTTGAATTTTTTGTTTATTGGTGCTATTAATAAATGAACCATACACACTATCACAAAAATTAAAATGAGACAGTACCAATGAATTACACAATATCTTTTTTTGGCCTCTAGTTAAGAGGTATCTGTTAACATATATTGTTGTCAAAGAGTTGTAGGCCATTTGTAAACATTTGTTAATATGAAAATTAAATTTTAATTGGTGATCTATAATGACACCTAAATTTTTTGCTTTAGCAGTGAATTTGATTATGTTGGAGCAAATTTTTATTGGAAGGGGATTTTCTAAATATATTTCTCTAAGCTTTTTAGGGCCAAATAGTAATAATTCTGTTTTGTCGGTGTTAATATTTAAGCTGTGTTTAGCTGCATATTTAACTAAATTATCTAAATCTGCATTGAAATTTAATGAGGCGTTTAAAAACTCTTCCTTTGTAAACGAAAGGTATAACTGAGTGTCGTCTGCGTAGAAGTGTGTTGCAGAGTGTAACACAGATTGCTTTAGGTTGAACGTATAAATGCTATACAGCAATGGTCCAAGTATAGATCCTTGGGGGACACCACTTTTTAATTGTAGGGGATTTGATATGTCATTATCAATTTTTACATATTGTACTCTCCCTTGCAGATAGTTTATGAAAAAATTACACGATAGTTGGTCAAGACCAATATGTTTTAATATTGAAATTAGTAAATCATGATTTATTGTATCAAATGCTTTAGAGAAGTCAATAAGAGCTAGTACTGTAAGTTTATTTTGATCTGTGGCTTTAACAATGTCATCAACAATATGTGTGAGAGCCGTTTCACAGCTATAACCTCTCCTAAACCCTGACTGTGTAGATGGTATTACACTGTACAAGTTTAAATACTCACGTAATTGAGTATTAACAATTTTTTCCAAGATTTTTGATACTGTTGGTAAAATACTAACTGGGCGAAGCGACTTATAATCTATTGGATTTTTAACTTTAGGCAGAGGTTTAACAATTGCATGTTTCCATAACGTTGGATATTTACCCTCCAATAAACAAGAATTGATAATGTTGGTTAGATATGGTAGAATTACAGGACATGTTAACTTAAGGAGATATATATTAATGCTATCATAACCTTCAGCTTTTGAGGATATAGAATTGATTATATCAAAGACAGTTTCCTCATCAATTAATAAAAAGGAGAAAGTTGTATCAACTAATTTGTTAGAGTTATAGTAATCTAACATTTCAGTGACGTCTTGCTGTAAGTTTGATTGGCTACTTAAAAAATAAGAGTTGATTTCATTAATATTTTTTAATTCATGTGGCAAAGTTGTTATATTATTTCTTAGTATGCTGGACGATCTTAAAACATTCCACATATTATTAGCACTATTTTTCATTTTATGTTGAATGTATGCTTTTTTTTCAGCTTTAATGGCTGAAGAAGTAGTGTTTCGCAGCTGTTTATAGTAGGCCCAGTCATTTTCATTACGCGTAGTTTTATATTTGCTAAAAGCACTGTTGCGTAAAGACTGCATTAACTTTATATTTTCTGTAAGCCAAGGAGACGAAGGTTTGGTTACACGCCGGTGAACGGATGGTGCATGAATGTTTATTAAATTCAAAAGGTGATTACTTAGAAAACTTACTTTTTGATCAACATCACACATGTAAATTATTTCATCAAATGGAATTAATGCCAGATGATTATGAAAAAGAGGTAAATTTATGTTTTTGAAATCACGGTAAGTTATGTATTTTTCACATCAACATGAAAATTTTATAACGTTTTATTGTTTTTTTGCCTATGCTTACTTTTATTAATAATGTTAAAAATGTATTAGTGCATTACTTAATAAAAAAATGACAACTTAAAGCAACAACGCGAATAACCTATGAAATAAACAGTACCTAAATAATTTTTAAAAAGTCTCTAAATGCAAATTTGAGATGGTTAATTAAATAAAGATATAAAACTGAAAATGAACAAGCAACATTAGGCAGATAAAATAAGAGTTCCATTTAAAAAGGAAAGTTCAGAGACCTGAAAGGGCTTTGAAAATTGAACGGTCACATTGTATCGTACCTTGCTGATTTAATGAAGGTGTAAGACAAGATTATTCAGTAGCTATCGTATAGCCACACTTTGTCGAACACTTTGAAAATTGAAGTGTCTAAGGAAGCCGCAGCGTCTTAACCTTCCAGACTAAAAATTTTAATTGTAAATAAGAGGGCAAAGGATGTAAACGTAAAATTGGAAAATTTAATTGAATTCCTTCAGGGAAGAAATAATTGCAAATATACCTAAATAGCGGCGTGCATGCGGAAAAAATAAACAAACCGCAGATTGAAACAGGATAATTATTCGAGGCGAATCTCATTGAAGCAAGCATCAATAAACCTAATTAGTATGTATTCAGGGCGATTCGTTAAACTTTATCGACAAAGATATCTCTTTTAACTTAATAGAAAAAAATCGACTTAGTTGACTCACACTTGCATATTTTTATGAGAAACAAATGTTATTCAATACGGCGTATTTAATATATTTGGCAACTTTTAGTTTAGATTCTTAGGAGCAAAGGTGAGAAATGGGAGTCAAAGTCAGGAGTCAAGAGTCAGAAGTCAAGAAGTCGAAGCTTTTTTGGAGAAGTCGGTAGTCGGAAAAACTATCGACTTCTTTGATTCATTGTTTATCGAGGATAAGAACAGATCTTTTAACAGATTAACGATATTAAGCGACATTTTAAAAATAAGGGTAACGCAAACTACATTTTGTTTTCGTGTTCAAGGGCGGATACGAAATTAAAAATATTCTATACTGATTTAAATCAGTTTTTCCGAATGATCTCCAGTGTAGTGCATTAGTGAAAGGAGTCGGAAATTGGAGTCGGTAGTCGGAGTCTGCAGTCGGAGTCTGGAGTAGAAGTCTGGAGTCGGAGTCGATAGTCGAAGTCGATAGTCGGAGTCGGGAGTCGAGAGTCGGTGTCGGGAGTCGGCAGTCGGGAGTCGGTAGTCGGTAGTCGGAGTTGGAAGTCGGAGTCGGGAGTCGGAGTCGATAGTCGGAGTCGATAGTCGGAGTCGATAGTCGGAGTCGATGGAGTCGAGAGTCGGAGTCGGAAGTCGGGAGTCGGTGTCGAGAGTCGGGAGTCTTAGTCAAGAGTCGGGAGTGGGTGTCGGGAGTGTTAGTCGAGAGTCGTTCGAGAGTGGAAGTCGGGAGTCGGAGTTGGGAGTCGGAGTCGGTAGGCGGTCGAGTGTCGGGAGTCGGGAGTCGGAGTCGGGAGTCGGAGTCGAGAGTCGGAGTCGGGAGTCGGAGTCAGAGTCAGAGTCGGGAGTCGGAGTCGGGAGTCGGAGTCGGGAGTCGGAGTCGGGAGTCGGAGTCGGGAGTCGGAGTCGGGAGTCGGAGTCGGGAGTCGGAGTCGGGAATCGGAGTCGAGAGGGGATTCCGAGATTCCTATCTCTTTAACGTTGAAATATGCACCTGTAACAGATGAGTTGTTTTTTTAAAGGTGGGGCTAGTCAGTTTTTTGTAATTGCTAAATATTTAAAGCTGGGTCAAAATTAGCGCAAAAGAACGCCGAACCGATACAAATCAACTTCACATTTCAGCGAGCCTGCCACTTAAGACCTGAATACAGACCAACGCAACAAAAAGACGAACCGAACGGCAAACCTAACAATGTTAGACAACAACCGTGATTCTCCAAGAGTCGGTATTTGAACGAACCATTAAACACGTAAAGCTGCAGGTGTAGACAATTCTGCCGCAAGGTACCTTGTAGTACTCTCGTAACGAAAGGTGCTGTTGATAGGTGTTAATCTTTTATTTAATTGTTTTTGTGATGGATTGGCCCAACGAAACTTTAATCGACCTTTATCGTAATCATCACATAAAGACCATTTTAAAAAACTACTGACAAGTGATGCTTTAAGGCCTCTACTCATTATCCAACTTGTCGGGGCCGACCGTCGGGAACTCCGTGTCAGGTGTTGTCTACGCACCTCCCGACCAGTCCAACCAACACAGCATAAACGTCATAACTTTTTTTATTATTCTGGCTCTGATGCAATTTTGTGGATAACAAATTTATAAATAGCGTTAAATTTTCTTTAATAGTCCTTCTCTCTAGAGGAATGTGGTGGGGCGGTTGGCTTGTTGGATGGCTGGCCACCCGACCGTTCCAACTTGTCCAACTGTCGTGTTGGTCAGGTGACAGACTACACCTTAAACAATTTATCGGAATGGTCGGTCGGTTGTCCCGACAAATTGGTTGGTAAGTAGAGGCCTTTAGACATCAACCTACTATCATATAACTCAGCTTTTCATCATCGTTTATGTTTTTTTTTCTGTTTTGCTTCTTGAATGGGAAAAAATCGAATATAACAGAATTGTTTGTTTTTTATAGTAGATAGGTATCTATTGCTATATTTTAATATAGCTAAATTAAAGAATTTACTGTATTCGGCAAAAACTAATTGAAACTAAGGTGGACTTGCACCACTTTAAAAAAAAAATGTTTACAGTACAGCTAATCACCAGAACTTCCATGATTGCCAAAATGTTAGCGATTTTGAAGTATTTGACTTTAGTTTGCTTACAGATCATATTATTCTATCTATTGTTATTAACTTTTTTTTGGAATTGTAACTCTGTCATAATATATGGCGCATGTATAATAATGTGTTTTTAAAATTTAAACGTTAACAGCGTTAGACTGGATGCTGACATGCAACTAATTAGTTGTGCAACAGTTTGATCTACGAATATCTGAACCGCGCTTCATACGCAAAAATCAGGATTCACACAGATGCAAGTACACAAAAATCTAAATTGTTTGGTTTCAACATGGATTTCTACGAGTTAGCTACGGTGTGTGCTGTTCAGATGATAAGGAGGACGAAAGTCAAACCTATACAACACAAAACAGTTGTACCAAGTCGCGCAATAGTTCAGTTTGTGTCAATACAAACTGTTTAGTTGCCTAAAGTTAGTTTAGACAATGGTAATGAGTTCCGCAACCAAACTGTTGCAAAAACTGATTGCATGCCAACGCCCAGCCTTATCGTGTAAGGTTTATTTTGTATAGTAGGTAAACTTTAATTTTCTTGATTTTAAAATTTGACTGATTTATCTGTAAGTTAGGCTTTATAGATTATCTTTTATCTGGCAAACTCCGCTTTTACATTATATTTTAGCTTTGCAAATCCATACTCTACATTCCGTATTAAAAAAATGTTGAAACATTGTGGGTTGAGTGGGTTAATCACACATGCCACAAAAAGATGTTTTCCGAGCGTGTTGCGATAACGCTTGTTTTTGCATTATATAACGACGCTACATTTAAGCTAGTGTTTTTTGTTGGTGCAAGGTCGATTCACGACAACATAAAAATGAACCACCGTGAGTTATTTTCCTCAGATAAAGACGGACCACTCTTTGTGTCCAAACTGATTATTTTAGGTTTTGGGGTTTGAAAATTTTCGCTTTCTATTCCCTTGTGTTTTTGTTTTCGATTATGGAAATTTTTACCGATCGATGAACGATAATCATGCTGTTCTTTCAGGGCGAGAATACATTTTGCATAAGCAGTAATCGAATCTTACTCGGGAATAAACTGAAAAACCGTTGCTTTACCTAATTTTCTACAAAGTTTACTGTGTAAAATAAAAAAATATATAGTTTAGGTCGTAAAGTCATTACAAAATAAATTGACTACGTGTTTGTTACTTTTTTTGTTTATCGTTTCAATCAAAAGTCGTTTTAGTTAAGAGACATGTACATAAACTACATTTTTCCTGGTGTTTGACTAAAATTATGATTTACCATTTCAAAGCTGGATACTGGGGAATATCAATTTAATGACAAATAGGTTTTTTGCTGATTTTTAAAGATATAGAAACGATTAATTTACTAAAAATTTAAAGTTTTTTACAACAGATGTAAAACAATTTACCTTTGTTTTTGTCATATTCTATTTTAAACTATTTTTGAATAAAATATTTTATAACATTTTTATAAAATGTTCTATTTCCTTTATTATGTTTAGATATCAAAAGAATTTGCCATGTTAAAAATAAGGTCTTAACTTTTTATCTATTTTAGAATACCAATGCGTTTCATAGAGTTAGCTTCCGTTAATCAAATATTAAGGTAATTAGCAAGTATGAAATATTTGACGTTGTTAAGACTCTAAGCACAACGAAGTTATGCAAGACGAGCAATTTTGCTAATTAGGATATCCATCTGCTTTTATTTCTTAATAAGAAGAGTATGCAGAAGGTATACTATATCTACGTTAATGAAAATACCGCTGCTATAAGCGAAGTTGAATCGTTGCCAGCGTCGTAACGTACCAATTTTAAAACGAACTTTTCGTTTTGCTGGATACAACTAGATATTCCTTTGTAGTTTCATGATACGATATGTACAGGGTGGACGAAATTTGAATCTTTTTTTTTTTTTTTTTGGGTTTGTTTGGTATTGGACTGTAGTCCATCAGCCACAGATATTTTATATTATCGATACTTTAAATATTTAAATTAGCAAGTCGAGCAAAATTAACGAGAACGTCACAAATGTCCCTTGATATTACAGATAGAACCGATACTATGTTAACAGGGAGGTGCACCCCCAACGATATCAGATCTTTGTAGAGCTTTTCTGTTAAAATTGTATTATGACTACACGAAAAGAATAAATGATTTAAGTCCCCGTAAGACTGCCCATCACATGGGCATGCTGGGCTATCCTTTATGCCAATTTTATACAGATGAAAGGGGAAGTTGCCATGATTTAATTTTAAACGGGTGATAGTTGTTGAATATGATTTGCTGACATTAAAAGATGTTATGAGTGGAATTATTTGCGGTAAAGTGGGATGTATTAAAGTATAATGTGTAGGTGAAGTCTGTGTAAACCGATCCCAACTTTGTCTCCACAGAGTCCTGGCGTGAAATTTGAATTGATTATTGACATCGTCAAGTAAGGCAATATTCTTGTTGACTGGCAGAAAAGTAGCTTCTCTAGCCAGGTTGTCTACAATCTCATTACCAACGATTCCTGCATGGCCCTTTGTCCATACGAAGTCCACTAAGCATTGTACTTTCGTTAGATCCAGAAGATGTTTTTTAATATTAGATATTACATGTGGAAGTTTTTTTGTTAAGGACGTACTTTGAATCGAGTTTAATACAGATCTCGAATCGGAAAGTATAACGATGTTTCTAGCATTATAGTTGGTTTTACTGTATTTCAAAACTCGCTCGATCGCATATGCCTCAGCAGTGTAAATTGAGCAGATCTTAGGAATGCTGTATGTTTTCGAAATATTGTCATTTTTAATAAAAAAATGCACTACAAACACCGTCATTCGTTTTGGAGCCATCAGTATATACAACAACTGGGTTGTTGTAACAGTTTATAAAAGGTTTTATAATGTTGTTGTTTAACACTGGAATATCAGAATAGACAGGATAAATGACACGAGGCTTTGAATCTTGCTTACCATAATAGTTAGCGAAAACCTTATATTGGTGGTCTCATTAATTATTTTTTGAGATAAACAAGTATGTTATCAGATTTTTAATATTAATTCCCATTTAGGCACTACGGAGAAAAATTGAAATTTAATCGATTTTCTTCTTTATTTATAAAAATAGATCTAAATGTTACTCAGGTTTTTTATAAACACTTTTATGCATAATTTGAAAACAAACTTAAAATTTTTTTTTAAGACCTTAATTTTTGAGATATAAAGTAACTTTTATTTTTTAAAAAGAAACAGTAGTATGCGATGACATTATATATAAAAAAACATCTGTTTAGCTTTTTAAAAATATATAGTTTTATTATATTTGTTGCAAAAAATAACCGAAATATGGTTAGTTAATTTTTGTTATTAATTATTGGGCCTAGGAACATTTTTCGCCCACAATTCTTCGCCCACAATTCTTCGCCCACAATTCTTCGCCCACAATTCTTCGCCCACAATTCTTCGCCCACAATTCTTCGCCCACAATTCTTCGCCCACAATTCTTCGCCTCCACAATTCTTCGCCTCCCAATTCTTCGCCCACATTTCTTCGCCTACACAATTCTTCGCCGCCACAATTCTCGCCGCCACAATTTTTCGCCGCATACAAGCATATCACAAATTTTGTTTGTAAATGTGATGATTTTTATTTATAACGTAATTTTTAGATTATTTTACATTAGTCTAAAGTTCTTTCTGGAATATTAATACTTCTTCTTTTAATATTATGTTTAAAAACGACTGCATAAATAGCGTATGTTGTGATTTTTATTCTTGTTTATCTTATTAGAGTATAGATAAAAATTAAATTAATTTAACCTAACCTAACCTGACCTGACCCTATTAAAAATATTCTGTAAAAATTACGTTATAACTTATAAATAAAAACAATCACATTCACAAACAAAATTTGTGATATGCTTGTATGCGGCGAAAAATTGTTGCGGCGAAGAATTGTGGCGGCGAAGAATTTTGTAAGCGAAGAATTGTGGGCGAAGAATTGTGGAGACGAAGAATTGTGGAGACGAAGAATTGTGGAGAATAAAAGGACCTAACAGATGTATTTGTACTACATTTTTCAACAAATGTTTATATTTTTGGTTTGGTTACTTATTTAAGATTCAGGCTTTAAAGTGTTTTTTCTACACAAATGTTTAACCAATATATTCAATTAATTCAAGCAGATAGCAAACAAATATTTACACTTCCTATAAAATTTTATTCCTAATTATTTTATTACTCTTGTAAGCACGCAAAACAGGTAAATAAACAAGCAATACATATTTGAGGGATGTTTATTTACCACTAAAATAATTAATTATTTAAGAAAATAGTTTTCCAGTTCATCCTTAATTACATGGATAGTTTAAATAATCCATGTTCATGTTTAAGGTGTGTGTTATTTACTCTATATATTACCCTTGGGGAACCACTCATGGTTATGGATGTAATATCAATATTATTTATTTACCTGAGACTATTATGTAGGTACACACACATGTTGATCTAAGCTATTAAAGAAATAAAGATCCAACTTTAGTTAATCGACAATTTATGTTTTTGGTTAAAATAATCCATCAGGGGAGAAATAAAAGTAAATTAGTAACATTATATTTATATTATTATTATGTTCATTGAAATTTTATTAAATCGTAGACTAGGTTATACGTTGTTTGAACAAGTGAGTCTATACTAGGGTTATACTACTTACGTTTATGTGAACATATTTTTAAACTTATTATAACTACTATTAGTTTATTACTCAAAAAAGTGCTAATAATTATTTATGTCTTTGGTTGAAATTGCAAAGTTGGTGAAGCGCGAGTTCTTTTTTAATTTAGCATAACATGTCACACATTTGCTTTATTAAACGACAATATTTTTGAAAACATCTTTTAACATGCGTTAACATTTCTTATCAAATAATACACACTTTCGTTTCCTCTTGAAAAAAGGCTCTTTTAGAAATAGCAAACATCATATAAACTACAGTAGCCCATAAGAAAATTATTGAACCAAAAAAGTGAAAAAATAATAAAAATAAATTATTAATGATGAAAATAAAGTAGAGGTTATAAACAAAAACTTGAATGAAATAGGATAAATAAAATAAAAACTAAAGAAATAACTGTCTATTATGACACTAATTAAACTTTACCAACTATCTTAATTTATGTTGATTATTATTATTTAATATACTTTTATCAGTTTTATTTTATTTGGTATCTATTCGTTTTTTTTTTACTATCGATCGGCGCGGCGTTTAATTAATTTGCTGTAGGTTACTTTAAATGATCTTTGCTTATATCATACAACGATTTCTTGCAAGGAACGTAACGTTATCTGTAATGTGATAGGAAATAAGGGTTTGAAAATTAAAAAACTAATAAAACCTAAAAATTATTATTCAATGCACTGCACCGAGAAATTGAAAAACTTTTTATATTTCAATTATATTTATGTTTTTTTAAATTTATTTCTAATTATATTTATCAAAAACATTGTAATAAAGACTTTTTTGTGCGATCGTACTAGAAACAGTTGTTTGACGGACGCGTTATTAACCATAAAGTACTGCATTTCCGGCCCTATCCTTAGCAACGGCTGAAAAAGTTTTTTTCGGCCGCTACAGCATACGAAAAAGAACATTTGCATTAAGCAGCACTGCAAGCGCATGTGCGTGTCTAAATATAAGTTCTCTGAGATTATAGCCTCCCCGCTAAGGGTAGTGACGTAGAGGTCCTTAGGTTGTAAACTGTCAGGTAGTTTATAACCTAATATTTTCGTGTTGATACTGTTACTGAATTCTGAATAAAATATTTGTGTTGATTTACGTATGTTCTACGTTAAAGTAATTTGTATAATTGCATATTTATATATTTATATAATATACAATTTATGAATAACAATTACAAACATTACAATCGCACAAAAAAAGGTTATTTAAATTTTGTACAGAATTATGCAAGTACGTTTCCACCGCTAACAGCATACGCCGTCATTTGTCAGTGACAGAATGTCACGTAGTTTCTAACCATAGATAATTTCTAACCTATATTTTTGAAATAAATAACTATTAGTTATTTTTTTTTAAATTTTGCTTCTTGTATTTTCCCTAGTATTGTTATTTTACACAAATTTGCCTTGAGGTAAGAAAACTAGAGCAACATTTTTAAGGTACTAGTTTTCTTGTTCCTCCTGTAGATTCACTACAAACAGCTTTTCACCCTGTCAGCCTGTCAAACTCTTATTAAATTCGTGTAACTTTAATGACGCTTGTTATACATGTCACCTAGGCAACGCAGTGTTTACAACCGAATAGGAATCGTTTTATATCCCTCCAATTTTTCTCTGTATATATTTCTGAAGCTTTGAGAAGAGCAGTAACGAAGGAATACGATTGCCAGTATTAGAGATTCACAACACACAAATATTGTAAATTGCAGTGCAGCTACATGTCAGTTGCAAGTATGCTGGTAAAAGTTACAAAGCTGCCTTTCTGCAGCAAAAAAGCCAAATGTGTTTGAAATTTAATGAGAAAGAAATTATCCTTTTGTGTTTCACATTTCGGAATTTATAGAGATTAAATCCACATTTAAACGAAATCGTAATTTTTAATAAAGTTTTATCAAAAAGTCAATTCGAGACGGTTTTATTAAAACATTTCCAATATTAATTAGTCTTAACTAAGTTCATAACCAAATTTTGTTAATATCCTAATTATTTTGTATATTTAATTACCTCAGGCCTAAAATTATATTGAGGATGCCAAAAGCGGGGCAAATTTTGTATTTAATTACACAGCAAAATTCATCTTTGTATGAAAATAAATATTTGTAACAGATTGCATTTAAATAAAAACAGAAAACTATCTGTGAACGATGCTAAATTTAAAAGATTTTTAGATTAAATTTTAGAATTTAATTCTTACACAAGTTTTTTCGAATCACAAAAGTGGTTTTTACAACAATTTTGTGTATAAAGTAAATCGTCTTATAAGAACACTTAAGGATATGGTATAATATGAGAGCTTGGGTAAGTTACTAAAAGTAAAATACAATACAAAATTCATAGTAAAGTAATCCAATCCTTTATTAAAGAAACAAAAGCTTTTCTATATGGGCAGTGGGCAGTTGCAACAAGAAACATAATATATTACTCAGCGCAAAATAGCATTTGCGAATATAGTATAAAATGATATGATTGAAGGTCAGCATATCTTTAAACAACAGCTTTTTGTGCTGTACCTACTATCTTTCTGCATTAGATAAACGAAGCGGGGTTGTAGAACTGATGTGTCAGTTACTGTTGGGAATGATTATGGCGCTTTCTAATTTGTTTTACAAGTTACTAGAGCTGCAAATTGTGTTCCTTAATAATTGAAGTGTTGATTTAGTTCTTGTGTTGTGATTTATATTTAAACAAGAGTTCAAGGTGACTCGAGTTATTATAGCTAGTAAGCAATTTTGGAAGCATTTTTGCTGGACAATTTAACAAAAACTTTAACTGCTATTTTGGTATTGAAATGTTGGTAATGAAATATAATAATATGCTGTTCTTTAAGAATATCGCACAAAAGGGTACAAGCCATCGAAAAACTTAAGAAAATAATAAATAAAATAATAAACTTTAAATAATTAATGCTTTCACTTAAGTTGTTAGTTAAATACCGGGTGATAAAACTCTGATAAAGTTTAAAAAAGAAACAAGACAACGAATATGTAGGAACGTCTTAAAAAGTCACACTAGAAAAAACTTTAACTTAAGATCAAATATGACCTTAAGTAACTTTTGTCTGCTTTTTTAATGTTACTGTATTTCATACAGTAATTTCATTTTATTTATAAATTCTTAAGAGATTTAAATGATTCGTTTATTAATTTAAACATTTTTATAAACTACTTATCTTTTTATAAAGTACGCTAGACCAGTATAAAGACGCTTGTCTTCTTTATTTAATTCTTGAAATATTAAATAAAGTAGATTACTACTAAAGTTAAGACAAGGCTCCTAAAACTCGACAAGAATTTCTTTATTTTTCATTCAAAAACAAAATAACTATTAGGTTTGTTTACTAAACCTTAAAAATATAAACATTTACATAGTTAATTATTTGTAATTATTACATTAACAAATATCAGAGATATTTTACAATGCCGTTTTAAAGGTAGGTTGGTGGGTATATGAATTTGTAATTATCTAACAAAAAATTTACCGTAGTATTTATTTTGCTGTTATTTTTCGTACTTGTAAATAAAATATTTATGCTTTACACAGCTCAGCCACGATCAGATATTGGCTTTTTGTAATTTTAAGAGTGACAGGTACGTTATAACTGTGATAGAACTTGTCAAAGAGGTAGGAATCGTTTATTAAGAAATGTTCACTTGTTCCGGAAAATTCCTGTCGAACTGAAATTGAGTTGTGAACTTTCAAGTTCCTCTTTAATATGTTGCTTTCCTGAGTAGTTTGAAAGAACTGTATTATTTAACTTTTCGAGAGAGACATATTCACTTCTGTAAAAAGGTACCTGTAATGAACTGTTAGATCATTTAAGTCATAAATTCACTTTTTTAACCGGTTGAAATTAAGACGGAAACAAAATCTATACTGTATTATTAAAATTAGTTTACTTAAAAATTATTTGATTAAAATATTAACCCATTTTTAGTTTATTATGAGTTTAACCTAAAAACAAAATCGTATATTTTACAATTTGATTTTGACATTGACATTATTTTCGCCACTATAGACGAAAGTAAAACTTTCGTGTAGGGTAGGAGGTGAGAAACTTCACATACATGAGTAGAAAAAATATTTTTTTTATAGTATTTAACAATTTGGAAACCTCAAACAAATATTACGCTGTAATTCAAAGCTTAAACCGATTATTTGCAATTGTATTGTTCAATTACAATAGATTTTCTTTTAAAATTGAAGTATTTACACTTTCACAATAATAATTATTCGAATTGTTGTACCTTCCGACTATGTGTAGGTAAAATTTTTGTAAAGCGCGTTATATGTATATTTAAAAGAACTAACGTATCTAATGCTAGAGATCTGAAAATCACACAACTTTTTATATTAACCATACAAATTTTGAAATATTTGTTTTGTTTTTAAGTAAAATATAAAAATAAATACAATATTTTAAATATTAATTTTAAAGAAAAGTGTTGTCGATGGTTTTTACTTAGAAATAGATCTTTTTTATAAATTCCAAATTTAACACTGCTTAAAAACAAATTAACGTTGCTATATTTTACAGCTTAAACTATTTTTTGAATTTTTCAAAAAATGTTTTTCTTTGAAACGGCAAGAGTTATTGTAAAGATTAAAATATTTTCTGAATGTCAAATGTATACTAGAATTTTATTATCATTTAATCGACTTCAAAGTTTTAGATTCTTGGATCTAAGCAAATTTGTGTACGATTACTGTGATTGTGAAGGCTGCGCTATAAGTGTGTAATTTACTGCTAATGCCCAAATCATTCGTTTGAATAATGTATTGGAATTAATACTCGGATTACGAAAATCATTTCCGAGTGATCGCATCATTATTAAAACCAGTCGATTATGCGCATCACTAGTCCAAATTGAGAAATCAAAACTTTATAAATAGATTTGGGTAAAAAAGTCGTACTTTAATGAATGTATACCATCTTCATTCTAAAATAATACCTATTTTAATTTCATTTGAATTCATTAAAAAGCTTTTTTTTGGACTTATTGTATATTCATAAATTTTTTACTTGTTTTAAGTCTTATTGCACACTTTGAAAAAATTATTGTCTTGATCTTAATTATTATTTAGATTATTTGTGTTTGTTGCATAACGGCGTTTGGATAAGTGTGACCTAATGCAATATGAAGCATTTAATATGTTGGTTTTATATTGCACGTTTGCTTACAACAAAATATGTAGTTGTGTGAGTAATTTGAAAGCTCAAATTAAACCCAAGACTAGATGTTTTTATACATCGAAATAATTGGGGTTGATGATGGAAAAAAGTAATAAGGCTACATATAAGAAAAATTGTGATATTTTACCGGCATGTAACCCATGCACTTCAGATAAGGTGTGTTAGGGTAATAGCGCCCGGTCTGAAGGGTAAAACCGCCCGGTTTTAAATATCGCCTATGTTTGAATTTCCCGCTTTGCAACTTTTATTTTATTAGCCAAGGGTCATGTCTGTGATTATTGAAGAATTTAGTTTTTGTTTGCAGCTAATATTTTTATTTTTAATCTCGGACCACATTTTTTAAAAATATCCAGAATAATGTTTTAGGTGGGCGGTATTACCCTAACTCACTATACTACAATAATAGTCGAAAGTGTTTTACAAGCTCTGTGCTTGATGCTTAATAAAGTTGACATTGGCAAAACTACAGCAAAATGTAAATTTTATTTTCAATGTATCTCGTTTCCCCTTGTGCATTATTTTTTCAAAAGGCAACTGGCACCCCTAGACGTACTATTGTACCAGAAATGTAGGTACTTAAAACGAAAGTACTTTACCCTGTGTAAAGAGTGATAAAATATACAGGTTTGTTTAAATTAAATGAATTATTCCCAAGTATGAGAGGAGCCACAATAAATTTTTAAAAGTACAAAATTTATCGTGCTGCAGATGTTACAGCAAAAAATATAAAAATGTCGAATTTATTTTTTCCCTCATAACTTTTTCGTCTTAATCGTTAGAACGATTTTATTTGTACTTTCTTAAAGTACTTTTTAATGGAGATTGTAACTGTTCTTTTACATTTTTTTAACACCTACCATTTTCGTGATATTAGCCCTAATTAAATTTTTTCTTATGAGCCGCGAAGTTGGCTATAAAATGTTTGATTGTGCTTTTTTTTTTCTTTTAAATGAGATATCTATTACTCGCTACATCTATTTTTATAAATAAGTCACAAAATGAAGAAATATCGTATTTTACCTAGATATCACTTATCACGCTATCTATGAAAATAAAAACAAAAAACAACTAATTAAATGTCATATGATGATTACTATTTGGGTAGTATTATTTATTAGAATTTTATAGTATTGTTGTGTAATTCGATGGTCTTTGTAGCAAATTTGTTATCATATAATTAGCGGCACTTTTACAAATAATTAAAAATGTTAAATGTTGAAATGCTACATTCTTAGCAATAGAAACTGTGTAAAATAGATAATTCTAATTAATTATTTATTGATTTGTTTTGGATTTTTGGTTGGTTTCTCGAGAAAACAATATTCTTTTAAATTATTTCCAAATTTCTGTTCTTACGCACGCTTCGTTGCACGCGGGACGTAGCTCTAAGTATATTCGCTTAGCTTCTACACAGTTTTTATGGTAAAAAATGTAGCATCTTAACATCATTATAACGATTACTACAAAGACTATTGAATTACACAACAATATTATGAGATTCTAATAAATGATTCCGCAGACAAATTGTAACTGTCATTTGAAATATAATTAGTTGGTTTTTGTTTTTATTTTTAAAGATAGCTTAATAAGTGAAGGGTAAAATACGATTTTTTTTCTATTTTGTGACTTATTTATAAAAATAGATATAACAAGTAATATCTCATTTAAAAGAGAAAAAAAGCACGTTTAACTATTCATAGCCAACTTCGCGGCTTATAAGAAAAAAATTATAATAGGGCTAATATCTCGAAAATGGTAGGTGTAAAAAGAAAATTAAAAGAACAATTACATTCTCCATTAAAAAGTACTTTAAGAAAGTACAAATAAAATCGTTCGAACGATTAAGACAAAAAAGTTATGACGGAAAAAAGAAATTCGACATTTTCATATTTTTTGTTATAACATTTGAAGTACGAGGATTTTGTACTTTTAAAAATTGATTGTGGCTCCTCTCATACTAAGGAATAATTTATCTAGTTTAAACAAACCTGCATCTCTTAAAATAAGCGATATACCCATGCTGGAAATGTAATCTGGGACACCCTGTATAGTGTGCGGCAAAATTTTACCGTTGTTGATAATGTGCCCCGACATTGAAAATATTGAGTTATTATTATTATTATTGAGTTAATAAAAAAATATTTTGTAAAGCGATTTTGTAAATTTCTTTATAACTGCATAATTAATACACACAGTTTAATAAGATAATTTTTTTATGTGGACGTAATTTACTTCATAGACCAATATGAGTTATGATACTTTAGTTAGGCATTAACAAAATTTTTTAAAGGTAATGACCACAGTTGTTTGTGGTTGTAGGCGCAAGTAATAAATAAATAAAGCAACAACTGACTAAAATTATGTACGCATTTGTACTTTTTACTGCCGCTTATAATACTGCTTGTGTATTAATTATTATGCATGGTAATTGCTTTTGTGTTCTAAAATGATTATTATGTATTTAATTGTTGTTAATAAAATAGCTTTTAAAAATTTAAATTTTCGTCTGTCTACATCTAGGCCCAATTTGACAAAAACTACAAAAATAATTATTGAGGTTGTGGTGTCCTGTAAGCTCTTATTTAAAAATAAATCACTGTTCTCATAACTAACTATTAAACAAGTTTAATGCTATGATACTCTCCATTAATATTCAATCAGTTTTTGTTCCACTCCGCAAGTAATGGAATCGTTCTCTCACACAATAAGTAAATATTAATTAGTCAAAACGATCCTTAATTTAACATTTTGCGTGTATTGTTTACTGCATACTTTTACAGTGATAATAGCGAAACATACATACGTCAACAAAATGAAAATTACTCTTCCGAATGTAAATTGGAATTGCTCGCAACATGTTTACGAACACAGTTAATTAAATATTTTGGTTCAGTGTAATTCGCGTCACTTTATAGAACAATAAAAGTAATTTGTGTTTTTGTACGGACAGTATTGTGAAAATATCAATAACAGAGGTTCAAATGTTTTTAGGGTGTATATTATGTATGTCATAATCATGACTGGTAGTAATATTTTAACGGAAATGATAGCTATTGAGATAATTTAGCTTGTAATAGGCAATAAATTAATATAGTATTATAATAACATGATAATAAAAACTTGGACCGAAAGTATAATTGAAAACGAATATCTTTTATGTAGCAATGTTTTACCAAGTAGGATGTATTTTTTTTTTTTTAAAATTAATCAATTAAAAAAAATATTTTCTTTAAATATTTTAAAAGTTTAAATAATTCTTTTTAAATTGCATTTTAACCCTCGTGAATCTATTAATAACACTTTTATTAATTTACACGGTACTTAATTTGCCTTTACTTTATTTAATCGACACTCAAGTAACCATATCTTAGTTTTTAACTTATTTATACATACAGGGTGATTCAAATTCGAGGGCGACCCTGGAGATCTCGCTTATTACTGAAGATAGAGGGTAGGTTCAAATTTGGCAAAGTTGCTAAATTGTATGCTCATCAATAATATCAAAACAGATTTCAAATATCTTCAACTGTTTAAAAAAAAAATTAAAAAAACTGAAAAAATGACTTCGTTATTTGCTATAACGTTTTTATTTATATATTTTTTAAATCTGTAAAAACTTTTACACGGCCACTTTTTATTTTACTTTCTATGGTGCCATCAAATTTCTGCTGTGCCGATTCCGTTTTGTTTTATAGGTACTAACTTTTTAATTTCTTATGGGCGACAAACTTGATTTTCATCTAGTTATTAGATATGTTAAATAAATGAAAACCTTTTTTTTTCAAATAAATACGTTGTTTATGTAAATAACATAATCATGTAATACATTTTTGAAATTAGAAAAAAAGTCGTAGCTAACTAGATGAAAATCATGTTTGTCGCCCATAAGAAATTAAAAAGTTAGTACTTTTAAACAGGGACTAAAAACGAAAAAAAATCCGTTCGTTTCTGTTCGGAACGAAAACGAAATATATCATTTTCGTTCTTTTCGTTCTAACCGAAAAAATTCTTTTTTTGTTTTCGTGAACCTAAATAATAACGGTTAAAACCGGTTTTACAATATTTTTTTTGTGGTCAAAAAATCAATTTTTTTTTTTAGTCACCACAACCCTCTATAAATACGATAACAATATTTGCGTCTCAACTAAAATATAAACGATGACGATGGGGTTTGATGCTCACGGACAGCATATTTTAGACTGGCGAACCATCGCCATATTAAATTTACCAAATCGTTAAACACATTAACATTTAACCATTTTATTAAGTTTAACACCCGTAAGGTGAAAAAACACAACGTGGTTAGGTTAAATTAGACTAAAAATATGAAAATATAGCAAGTTCTGTTTTAAATTTGTTTTAGTACTAAAAATCTATGCATTTGAATTAAATCAGATCCTGCTGTAATTATTTAAAAAGACAAAAAAGAATGAATTCAAGTGGATAATTTGCTAAATGTAATAAATAAAAAAGATATTAAAAAAAACTTATATTAACTTGAAATATAATTTAACTGTATAGTTTGTACATACCATACAATATACATTTTTACATTCCATTAAATCTTACTAGCAACACATCTTCCAATAAATCTTCTTTTACATTAGTCCTTTTCGAAGTAAGAATAAATTTTACTATTAGGTATTATGTCTAAACGCAAATAAAACATAGGTACACATTGATAATATGTATCCAATCAAGTGTATATTCTATATTGATGATCTAAAAAACAAATTAGAAATAGAGAATATCTGTACCGTTAATTGTGTTACACGAAATTGCAAGTATAAACAATAAAGTTGTTAATACATATTCACGTAAATATATGGAGAAAAGTGAAGCTCACTTATTTCGTGAGATTTTTTATTGCCTCGTGGAGTCTCCCCAGCACAGAAGGTGAATTCGCGTTTGTGTTAAACAAATAAAGTTGAAATAGCGACAAAACCGGTTAAAACCGGTTTTGGAAAATATTTATTTCGTTTTCGTTCTTGAACGAAAAATAATAATTTCGTTTTCGGTTTCGTTTTCATTCTTACAAATTTTGGTTAATTTCGTTTAACGTTTTCGTTTTCGTTCCGTTCTCAGTCCCTGCTTATAAAACAAAACGGAATCGGCACAGCAAAAAATTGATGGCACCATTAAAAGTAAAATAAAAAGTTGCCTAGTAAAAGCTTTTACAAATTAAAAAATATATATAAATAAAAAAAGTTATAGCAAAAAAACGAAAAACAATTGAAGCTATTTTAAATCTGTTTAGATATTATTGATGAGCATAAAATAAATAAATAAAAAGTAGCCATGTAAAAGTGTTTACAGATTTAAGAAAATTATAAATAAAAATGTTATAGCAAAAAAAACGAAGTAGTTTTTTCAGTTTTTTTCCATTTTTTCCGAAATAGTTAAATATATTTTAAATTTGTTTTGATATTATTGATGAGCATAAAATTTAGCAACTCTGCCAAATTTAAACCTACTCTCTATCTTCAGTAATAAGCGAGATCCCCTTGGACGCCCTTGAATTTGAATCACACTGTACATGGCTGTTTCTTTATTTGATTATTTATTTACAATTCTATAACCAACGGTTGGCAAGACCAATGTTCCCACAAAGCATTTTCAAGGTGCCCGCCGCTAATTTGCCCTAATAATATTTAAATACAGGGTGTTACTTAAATATTGCGAAAAAATCTAGAGGTAAGTCCTTATCGAAAATTAAGGGGGGCTTTTTTTAAAGTTTTTTCTCCTATACGTACGTCTCCTCCTAAAGAGGAGCGGTAAAATTCGTTTTTATTTTATTTCTCAAATTTGGAGATGTGTAGGAGAATGACATTTGGTACATAGAAGTTTTGTACCTATTAAAAGGTTTCCCATAGTTATTAGGATACCTCTATATAACAGGGTATGGCCAAGCTACACAAACCCTCCAACTTTCTCATAGCGGCAATGGGATTATATAGGATTTCTTTTAATAATTCAATTTTTAAACGAAATTTGAAAGTAAAAACTTAATTGGCATGTGGAAATAGATGCAATAGTAGGTATAGCAACTAAAAAGTGAGTAAAATGAAGGCTTAATAATTGTTATTAGCTATTAATGTTTTAAAAAAAACATATACGGAGCGCGTATTTCCACTGTAAGCATGCAACCCATGATACACGCAGTTGCAAACAATTGTTTACTTAATTCCTGTTTTAAAGTCCAATGAGCAACTGAAAAGTATAGATTCATCAATTTAATTTCATATTTAATGACAAAATTACATTATTGCTATTAAATTGATGTAGACAAATAATTACAATGAACTTTCTTAAAAATTAAAAAAATAATTGTATTTAAATTTTAAATTAACTTATGAAATTTACGTATGGTAATAACTTACACAACTATCACTAATGTCTTTTTAAGTCTTGGATCACCGAGCTCGGTGGCTGGTTGGTCTGCAACCTAGCGAGTAAAGTCGGGAGGCGTGGGTTCGAATCCCGAGGCCGTCTGTCATCGTAGGGGTTTCAGGTGGTTTCCCCTACCTACTATAGGCAAATGCTGTGACAGTACTTCCACCTACCCTCTGCCCTTACTCACCTAATCCTAGTTCCCTCCTCCTCCTCCACTTCGGTGATTAGCTATAGCAGCAAAAACATGCCGAAGTAAAACAAATCAGATTTTTAAAAAAAGTCTTGGATCATACTTAAACACCCTGAAAAAGGAAGAAAAAAATAAAATCTGTAAAACTCCGTATCAACGCAATGCAAATTATATAAAATCTGGAGGTTGCAGCCTAGTGGCAAGCCAAACTCGACCGTATATTATATACAATAGAAACTTGTCCATCGCTTGTCCGTACCCTGGTTATAAAGGTACCCTAATAGTTATATGCAAAGTGCGACCCCTCTTGGTTTGTTATAACTTTTTGAAGCCTTAAAATTTTGCAATTTAAATTTTTTTTTTGAAAGCTCGATTTATTTAGGAACTTTTTTTTTTATTTCCCTGCAAAACCTATAGTTTTTGAGTACAAAATTAAATAAGTGAACATGAACCAATAAATATTCTAAAATAAAACAATTAATTTTGGTGGTTACCATGGTATTTGATGTTCATATTGAGTTGAGTCTTTAAAAGTTCAGTCCTGGTAGTAATTTTATAAATAATTAAGGTAAAATGTAGCTTGAAAGCACGGACAGCATAAAGTATGCCCCTTAGCATCTTAATAATGTATAGCATTCTTCATATCTTAAGACTTTATAACATTGTTACAACTCGAATCTTAGCGCATATGGAATCTACATTGTCCGCGTACAAATGTTATTACACTTTAAACGGTCTGAATTATAAAAATGATACTGCAGAAAGTAAACTGCATACAATCGCTATAAAATGAAAACTACCAAGTGCATCTGTAAAATATTTACAAACTTCTAGATTGTGCTTGTTGTTATAGCCACAATGAATAAGAATAAACAGACTAAGCCAACAAAGTTTATTGCAACCCTTTTGATTAACAAAAATTTAAAAAGCCTTGTTTTGGTAACAGTGGATTTTGTCACTAATAAATTGCAATAATTGTAAATAATTTGATATAATATTATTTTTACTAACCTGAAATAAATTTGTGTTCCTACCAAGACTTTGAAAATCAAATAAGTTTTATAAAAAAAACATTATACCACAATTTTAAAACTTCTTATGTGCGTTTCGAAATAACAAAACAGAAATCATTACCCAATTGTTTTAGGCCGTAACTGATGAACTGCATAAAGCAATTATTTTAAATGTACCTATGTTTAATGTGAACGGTTTAATCTGCAAGTTGTTCAGGATGCGTTTGTTAACTATGAGTATGTTTACATTCAACTTTTAACAACATTTAATATTTAACCAGGGCTAATACGCTCTGAGAGTTGCCATCTAAACATCACAGTTTAGTTTTACGTCATCTCAGCAATGTAAATATTTTAATAACATTATATAATCCAACTACTTATGATTAATTATTAGTGTAAATGTTTTTTAACAGCTAACTTACCTTTTCGCTAGTTTATCGTAATACCTTCATAAAGTTTGTCATTGGATGAAAGCTTTCGTTTACCTTGAATAACAAGTGAATCTAGAATATTTTATCAGCTTTATTTCCATAAAAATATGTTCTACAAAACTATTTAAAAGTAATGCTTGGCAGTGCCATACGCAGAAAAATATTTCAGGGGGGGATATTGTTTTAATTTGCAAAAATAATACAGACTAATTTCAAACGGAGCATGGTAACGGTGCAATCAGAAAATGACCTAGGGGTCTAGACACAAAAAGTAAGTTGTAAGAAAAAGTTGCGGGGGGTCCAGGAAAGCGGCAGCTCCCCGGGTAACAGCGCCATAGGAATTTTTTTTTAATTTTCAGGGTCAAACGTACTCAAAAATAGTATTCATGAGTAAAATATACAAACATAATATATTTTAAATGTATGGAAAAGCTGTCTGTCGCGCAATTTTGAAATACAGTAATTATAATTTTAGTACATTTCAAATTTTCGGGGGGAATTATCCCCCTAATCCCCCCTTGCGTACGCCACTGATGCTTGGAACTTATTACTCTTGTATAAATTTCTAACTCTTAATAAGTCTTTTAGTCTTGTTAACACTAACTTTAAGTATTAGAAATTTGGCGCCCCCAAAAATAAAAAATCTTTACTATTGCGCTTAAAAATGTAAGCAGGCTGGTACAATTTTAAATATAAAATTTGTAATTAAAGATTTATTGTATTGTTCAGGATATTTTAGAAACTTGATACAATATGGACATTTTGAAGGTATGATGCTACTAAATATGTAAACACACTTGTTTGCTTATTTGCAATATTTAGCGATTTCCGAGATCATAATGTTGAACCATATACCGTGCATGTATTGGGCTTAAATGTAGGTACATAGTTATTACAAACACGAGCATGTGGAATGAAATTTGTTTTAGGATCACAGTGTTCGACGGGTATTCTGCACTACATAAATCATAAAAGTCAATAGTAAATATGAGAGATTATAAAATAGTTATTTCAGTTATTTGTATAACAAGAACAGAAAGTATTACTTTGCAGCTAAAGAGCAAAATATTGCAGCCCCAGATGCATATGAGAGCTGCAATAACGCTTGGGCAGCAAATTATTTTCAGTTTTAGTTTCTTATAACAAATTTATGCTTTTAAACTATTAAGAACTAATTTAAAATTTGTTACCTTAGAAACGCAAGGAATCGAAAAATATGAATACGAACATTGGAATATTACTATCTACAATTCATAATAAAATTAAACTTTGGACCAATTGAAACAATATTCTACATGTTTGCTTATTGTTCTATTTTTAATAATAAATGCATGCATTTAAAATTTTCTATTAAGTAAACTATTACTATTTACTTTCAGTCCGTATTTACCTTTTACATGGCAACTAAATGCGCAAACAAAGCTTCTTCTACTTCTACGTAATCTAACGCCTTTCTACCGTTAGGTGTAAAACTTTTGTTTCTACTTAAGTATGTGGACTTAATTTGTATTCCTCCCTCTATCTCCTTTTATCTTTGGATAGCTCTCTAACCTTACTCCACTCGATCCTTCTATTTGTGGCACCTTCTTTTACCTTCCTTATTACAGCTTTTCCTTCGTATTTCCATGCCGTTTTTTCTCCAGTTAGCAAACCAATGGTTTTCCTGGCCATCCTATTTTCTCCCATTCGATGCACATGGCTCAATCATCTTATGTGTGTCTTCTAGATGAAGTGTTATAATGGTTGATCTTTTAGTTTTTTCTATGAGCTTCATGTCTAATTTTGTCCCCACGTATTTCCTTCAATTTTTCTTAAAAATCTTATTGGCATACTTCTCATTCGTTTTCTAGATTTTTGCCATGGTTCCATTTGTTAGGACCGGGCTAAGCAGTTTGTGGTAGGTCTTCGCCTTCGTTTCTTTGGGTATTGCTAATTTTTCAATAGTTTCTTTATCGCTGTAAATAGCCAAGCTGCTGAATCTGTTCTCTTTTTTATTTTCCATCAGTTTTAGCGTTTCTAGGTATTCATAGCTTTTTGCTTGTTTTACAGTGTCTTTAAAAAAGGACGTAACCCTGAAGATAAGCAAGTAAAACTTATGCCCAGGTAAATTTTATGCCATAATGTCAGTCAGATGGCAATACTGTACTACAGGTTAACTGTCTCTAGCCGTTGAATTGAATTTGTCAACAACCAAAGCATAAGCGTTTATTACTTTGTATTGCGTCAGCTATGCCGTTTTCTAAAGACGAACATGTATGTATTGTCGAGACTTGTTGGCCATATAAGTCGTACAAACGTTTGATTCAGGAGTTCGAATTATCCTCAGTCGACAGTTTATTACAAGTCGACAATGTATTTAGTCGAGCGAGTTAAACATTGAGACACATCATCAAGAACTTTGGCAGTTAAAAGTGATGGCCGGACAGGGCTCTTTCGATCCTATACAGATCCAGTATCAAACGAGATATTGTCGACTTGTTGACTGCAGACTGCAGACTGCAGACTGAGGATACTTCAACTCAAACTCCTGTACACACGTTTGTAAAGTTAATACACCCAAAAAGTTTTAACAATAAATACACGTTCGTCTATGGAAAACGGCATAGCTGACGCAATACAAAGTAATAAACGCTTATGCGTGAGAGGCTAGTGACAAATTCAAATCAACGGCTAGAGACGGTTAACCCTCAGTACAGGGTGGTCCAAATTCGATGGGATTACATGGGTATCTCGCTTAATAGTCAAGATAGAGAAACGGTTAAATTACCAAAAATGTGCAGTTTTTTTGAGACAAACTTGGGACCGTTCTCAAATATTCTATAATTTCCTGTTTTTCTTGTTTTTTTTTTTGTTTTCACAGCCTTCGTTTGGTTCCTCATCTTTAAAAAAATTAAAAATCCTTTGCAACTTGCGTATTATTGAAAATAAATACATCAACCCTCATATATTTGAAAAGGGCAAAAATTAGGAATTTAAATAGGTCATAGCCAACTATAGCTTCTATTTAAAAAAAAGGTGAGTTTGTGTCATAACTTTTTAACGGCAAGCGTAAAAAAATGTGTATTATCAAAATTTACCTACATGAAAATATCTAAAAATAATCTTCACAAACTTTTTCGATATTTAAAACAATAAGGAAGATGTGACATATTATAAATGTAACAAAAAAAAAGTTTATTTTAATAACTCAAAAACCGGAAATGATAAAATATTTTTGAAAACGGTTCTGAACTTTTACCAAAAAACAGCACATTTTTGGTAATTTAACCGTTTCTTAATCGTTACTATTAAGCGCGATGCCCATGCCCATGTAATCCCATCGAATTTGGAAAACCCTGTACAGTGTACAGTATTGTAACCTGACTGATATGGCATAAGCTGGACATAGTTCTACTCTCTTATCTTCAGGGTTGCATCCTTTTTGAAACACACTGTGGTTGTATTTAGGGATTGTAAATTTACCGACTTTTTGAATAACCGGTAATTCGGTAAAACTGTCAATCAAAACCGGTTTACCGGTAATTTACCGGTAAACCATATTATTATATACAGGGTGCACCACGACCCTGAGATTCTTCGATAGCTCCTTTATTAATGAAAATATCAAAAAATGTTTAATACAAATATTGTGCAAACCTATTTTCTACATAACCTAAAATTATTTTCAAATATACAGAGTGTTTCGTTTGACCGGCACATATAAAAATTTAATTTTTTTAAATAAAACACCCTGTATAATTTTACATTTTTGGATTCCTCTTAAAATTTACTTTAAAAAATGTATAAGGTTTATGGGTCTTAAGTCAACCGTTTTCGTAAAATTTACATTTTTGTGAAAATTTTGAGCGATACAGCACTTTCAATTTTTTTTAACATTAAAGTTATTTAAAAAAGCGGTAACATTTCGTTTAAAACTTAGATTGACAATAGATTAATTAACACTTTGCGCTAGCTACATTTAAAAAATATTATACAGGGTGTTTTTTACGCTTGGTCAAACTTGTGAAACTTTAAACATCGATAAGTCATTTTTCTTAAACGTAACACCCTGTATATTTTTACATTTTCTTGTAGAGAATTTAATTGTCTTTCGAAATTATTAATTTAGGTTATGTAGAAAATAGGTTCGCACAATATTTGTATTAAACATTTTTTGATATTTTGATTAATAAAGGAGCTATCGAAGAATCTCAGGGTCGTGGTGCACCCTGTATATTTATATTATATTGTTTCTTTTTAGATTTTTGCGGTTACTAACATTTTTAATATAGTTTTCGGAGTTTATCGGCGTCTCCCCTATAGTGAGAGCTTGCCGAAACGTCGAGCCAATTTAAATATTACCCGGATAAACTCCGAAAACCATATTAAAAATAAATATATTTACATACATTTATTTATTATGGAACTGATTGAGATAGTTGAAGCCTAAACTATCCCAATCAGTTTCATACAATATATTAGTTAACAGATATCAACGTAATGTTTTTTTATGTAATATTTATATAATACAATATAATATAACAATATATAATAAATAAAATAAAAATATTACAAAAAATATAATCCAGCATAGGTATTACAAAAAACACATGAAAATAAAACTATTCTGAACATAAAATATAAAATGATATAACATAAAATATCTTGTCAAATTATTAACAGTGTTTTTTATTTTAAACTTTTCTTAAAAAATAAGCACGTAGAAAACATAATTAATCTTTATCGTCTCCTAATTGCGACCTAATTTTTGTACAAAATAATCCAGCCGCGGAAAAAGCTCTTTCGGTTTCTACTACATTTGTTGGTCGAGTAGTGAGTAAACAATCATATGCCATTTGTATGTTTTCCCCTTATTTTTCTCTTTGAAAATACGTAATTTTTTTTTCGATTATTTGATTTAGATTTTTATCATGATTAGAAAGACATTGTAAAATTACCGGAATTACTGGAAAAAACTGGCAAATTACCGGTAAAATTTGAAGAGCATTTTTTGCGATTTACAATTCCTAGTTGTATTCTGCCTAAGCTTAGTTTGTTTTTAACTTATGCGCGCTTGTAATCACAGTTTTGCGTTTTCTTTGCTAAGGTGTCCAACTAAAGCACTATACGAAATTTGTTATTTTTGATGTGTCAAACATTTGACATCAAGTTTAGTTTATCTTAAGTCGTAAAAAAATAATGTTTAAATAATTATGCGTCATAAAGTCTTATGTGTTCAAATACGCACATTTTAGGAAAATACAACCTTTAAAAAAGTAAAACGTTGAATTTAATAGAACGATTTCTGTTTACGTTTCTTCGAGTAAATGTATTCATTTTACTTTAATAAAATCTCGTATAGCGGTATTAGTAAAACGGTGTTTTTGAAATACCTCATTTATTTGGCAAGATATGTTTCAACGCATAAAATGGCAGTTGTTGCGCTCAATAAAACCTGCTGCTTCAAAAGAAACTTCACGAAAGTTGGGTTACCTCTAGAATCGAGAATTCATTTTCCAGTTTCAGACACAGCAGGCATGAATCTGAATATGTATGAAATACAGAATTTTGCGCTAAACCTTAACCTTGAAACTATAGAATTCTAATTTTATGAAATAAAGTTTTTATTACTCCATTACATTATTTATAAGTTTCTTATGTGTCGTTACATTTTTTTATTGTTATTCACGAATATAATTTCAATTAATAAAATTTAATTGCTTTAAACGTGGTATATAAATTATGTCCCAGAAAAGTTGGATTGTGTGTTTGTTTTATTTGTCGATAATATACGCTTATGTTAAGTTTACGCTATCATATTACATGGCGCGCTAATAAAGCAATTCGTTTTTCATTGTATTTGTTATTACGGTTTATACGCAATATGGCAGTAATACGTTTAATTACCCCCTAAAAACGCGTAACGCACCTCACCATGCGAACTAAATTGGATGTTTTAACTACCACCTTTTTATTACCATAATATTTGCTCCTTAAAATAGGAAATAAAGACATAATGTTATTAATATTAGGCATTATACCCTTGATGGAATTTTACCTATTTTTTGCGAAAATCGTTGCCACAATTACATTTAGTTTCCAATTATATTAATCAATTATATTTTAACGTCATACATATTTTCAAAACCAGTGCCTTTCCTTATAATCCCAATGTGGTGTTGTTTAAAAAGTTTTAAATGAACGCTTTCAATCACAAGTTTCGTTTAAATTCTTTTTGTTAATAAATACTGTCGTCTTTGTTGCTAACAACTTGTTAATTATGTAATGGTTTTTGTATAATAATAGGACATATTTAGGTACTTGGCTTTGTGGTTAAATTGTACATAATTTATTTCTTAGAATACTTTTACTCGACTTTTTTTAAATATTGTTACGGTAGTTCTTAGCCTTAATTCTTAAAGCCATCGTGCTTTTGTGAGTGGTTGCTCGGGATCGAGTAATTTATTAAAGAATATGCAAATGAACTTGAGAAACAGATTTATTTTTGACCAACATGATGAAAACTTTGACAAACACTCGGAGCTACTGCATTCCTAAACCAGGATAAAATCAGCTATCTCCAATATCGATCAATCGATGACTTCTTGTTTAATTAAAAAATGTTATTAGATACTTTTACCCCGATTTTTACAGAAAACGCATGATGCCATGTCTTTGCAAAGAGTGACAAGTATGTAGTTTGGAACACAAACAAAGGTCAATAACAGTTATTTACGTAACAAGACCGGAAAGTGGTAGTTTACTGGACGAGTAGACTGTTTTGGAACGAGCCGTAGGCGAGTCCTGAAAGGATACGAGTCCAGTAAAGACACTTTGCGGAGATATTACCTACGTACAATATTTTCTCTGTGTCCGCCACTGACACCAAAATCACTATAGTCATCATCCATAATTAAACAATAACTTAACAAACTACAGATGCAAACTCGCGGTATTTAATTTGCCTTGCACCTAGAACCTAATTTAAATTAATTTTTTACATCACTCTGTATCGGCCTGTGTTTTTCATCATACATTTGGTTTTGTCTATATTTAGTTTTAATTAATTCATTTCCAATCTCGGATGCAATGTGTCAGGTTATTATTTATATTGTTACCAACTGACTAAGTTGCTATTAAATAAATGCACTTTCATTATTGTTTGTTAAAAACAGCAATTATATGTATATGAAAAAATGTTACTTTCAACAATTTTAAATAAATTAAGGGTAGTTCACACGGTGACTTTTGATGTCGCAACATCAAATGTCACCGTGTGAACAGCCTGATGTCGCAATGCCACGATGTCATTACGCTAGTGCCGCGATGTCGCGACATCGATATTGACAGTGCGGCATTTGACATAAGCCTAGCATACTTGGGTAGTTCAAACGATGACATTTGATGTCGTGACATCAAATGTCACCGTGTAAACTACCCATCACAAAAGGTTGATTTAAATAAGAGAATCTCGCTTATTATAAGAAATGAAGCCTGAGTGTAAAAAAGCTGTCAAAGTTTGTTTTTATTTTCTGGAATAAGTTTTTTAACGTTATTACCACAAAATAATTAGACTTAAATGAATGTTTGGCTTTTTTTTTTTTTAAATGCGTTTTATAGCAATAAGTTAAAGGAATTATCAATCTGGGTAATATTAAGGATTTTTTTTTCATTCCACGGAAATCTCTTTTGTGTAAAAACTGTTTTTTACAATGTTGTTTTTTGTAATGTTCGTCAATATTATTATTCAGCAATGTATTTTTAAAATAAATAACAGCTTCTAGCCAAAAAAATATTGTTAACAAAATCGAATCGGCTTACTGAAAAGTTAATCAATGCCCAGGAATAGTAGTAGCAAAAAAGCACCACATTTTCAGTTCCTGTGAAAACGGTTGCAGATTTATGAAATCTCCTAATATTAATATAGATAAATTAGAAGCTTTAGCTAACTAAAACCTACACTTTACCTTTAATAATATTTGAACGGGCTTGTATTATAATTTTAGTTGCCATAATATATTCAAGATACATTGTGGTATTTGAACAACTTACCTTGTGAAGTCACGAACCTCTTGTATATTTAATTACCATGTATCACAGTAATATCTAATCTAATGTAATTTATCGGCACAGATGAGTATTGTGCCAAGTAAAGACGATTATGAGTTTAAGGAAATAATTGATATGTAATTTCAATAAATTTGTTTTAATAATGATGGAAATCTCTTTTAAACACATAAGAATGTATTTAGGGTGTTTGGGGACCCATAAAAGTAAAAAGCAATAGCATTACGCACTAAAAACTTTTCCTTAATCCTGCGGTATTTTGTTCTTGCTGTTTATCTTTGTAAAAGATAGTAATTATACAGGTTGTTTTATCTTTCTTAACCTATGTTTCAAAAATATTAAAAGTACAAGAAAGATGATTAAGAGTGCTAGTTAATGGATAACAATATTGCAGGCCCAATTTTGAACAAAGGTTTTATGTAATTCTTGCATTATGGTACCAGAATTCTTGTGTGTTCCTATAGCAATTTAAAAAACATATGCTTTGAAATAATTAGGACTAGTCGGTTAAGGAATTATTGAAGGAGAATAATTGTTGTTTAATAATTCTTGCTAAGATATTTTAATTGCTTTATATTTATCGTGCACCTAATTTAACTTTGTTCGAAGGTTAGAAGACTGTGTTGTTGGTTAGCTTATGATGCACTGCCAATTTCGCAACTAATTGGTTAGAATGGAAATCGAAACTTTTGATCCGTAACAGAGTGGACAATTCACGTTCAATGACATAAGTTAGCATGCAATCCATATCACTCACTACTCGCTATCACCGGACAGTCTGAATGTTGGGCAGTTGAATGCCAAATCACTTAGCAGAACAATATGAGAAAACAAAAATGAATTCCTAAAAATAACTTCGCACACTGTTTTATTCAGAAAAGTTAAAAGTACTACATAATATTTATTTATCGTCTAAGAAATATTACCGGTATTAAAATAACCTCATAGTAATGTACTTTTTACCTTTTTTTAATTACGATTTATGTGGTGTTTTAAGGTAGTCGGCTTCGAGGTAATAAAATTTGATTAATTACAATTTAATGGTCTAATTAAGGCTTTATTACACATTAAAATTTTACTGCTTAATCTAGCCCGTATTAATTCGAAAATTAAATTCTGACATTTTATCGCGAATTGGCTTAAAACTTCGATCGTAAGGTTTTTAAAGTAGAAAATTTCGATAATCTTTTGTTTGATATCATCGATTTTAATAACATTGTAGTAATATTTCTGGCACGGGAGAAATTTTGCCTAATAAACTCTTGTAGAGCAAGTTATTTTATACTCATTATGGTTTATACGTTGTTATAAGTTTAATGGAATAATTTTTACATTAATTTTGTATAACATAATTATGTGAGCATTAGCGTGCAATAATTAATGCATACAATACCTTCATAGCCAACTAATTTTAATGCATTTACCATTAAATATATTGCAATTCCAAACAGGGACTAAAAACGAAAAATATTTCGTTTGTTTTTGATCGAAACGAAAACCATATATTTCGTTTTCGTTCTTTGCGTACTCACCCATAATATTTCGTTTTCGTGAACCGTAATTAAATAACGGTTAATACCAGCTTAACCGTTTTTTTTCACCAAGTCGAGCACCTATTTTTTCTTAGTCACCATCCTCTTTTTACAAAATTCAGAGCAGAGAACTTCCTAAAGAACGATCGCAAAATGACAGTGTTGACAATCATATTAAAACGATGAAAGTCCAATTATTCAAATATTCGATTATTTAGATTATAAAATACTTCCTATGAATTAACATGTAAATCAGCATAGTTCGCCTTTGAATAAAAACAAATTTGGCGTTAATATTTTGGCAGGGCCGTTTCTGGCGGGGGGCGAAAGCGTGCCCCTCACGTGGGCGGCCGATATAGAGGGCGGCCAAATGCCGCCCTTGCGGTCTTTCATGTTTTACAAAAATTGAAAATACAATTTTAGTTTGAAAAATAGTATGTAAAAATGATCAAGGATTAAAGATTTCAATCCCATACTATTCAAAAAAATTCGCAAAAACGCGTAAATCACTCTCCAGTTTGCTTATTAGGTAATTTTGACTGGAGAGCGGAGATTGCGATTAAATTTATGTACCTACTCGATCGGCGCGGCGCTTGTATACAGTACCGTAGCAATGTAGATAGCAATGAAATTATCAACGGGGCAAGTGCCAAGGGCGCAAGAGATGGCGCTGAAAATCCCTCTTACACATAATAACAAATTTACAGCGTCATTCAAAAAGTCTGCAACAAAGGGGAAAAATTTTTATTATTAATATCTCAGAAAATGTTATTCTTGATAAAAGTTGGTGCATGGCTTAAAACTAATTTTAAGAAAAAATTCAATAAAAAGTCATGGGACACTAGATTACCTATAACGATTTTTGAACTATAAGCAAGAGTAAAGAGCCCTTATTTTAGGAGATATAAAAAAAATGTATAGGAAAAAGTTATTTAAAATCTCAAAATAAGGCTAGATTTAAATTTTAAAGGTCAAATTCTAATTTTTATTTTTTAAGAAATTTTAAAATTCAAAAAGTCTGCAACAAATGGAAAAGTTTTTTATTATCGATTTCTCCAAAAATTATATTCTTGATAAACGGTAGTGCATGGCCCAAAACTAATTTTAAGGTGAAAAAAAGTTTAACCCTTTCAATACTGCGGGGATATATACATCCCAAAGAATGTTTGAAAAATACTGCATTGTGTTATATCGCTTTATAATACCTTGGGATGGGATTTGTTAGTAGTTCTGAGGAGCTCACACTACACGTGAATCACTTTAATTTGTATCAGGAATGCATGTGGCTCCTCTCAGTCAACTTTTGTGTGGTCATGTGTGTCTTCATAAGTTACTGCTGGGACAAATTTATCCCAACCGTTCTATACTGCTGGGACATGTGTATCCCAAGCCCTTCTATGAAAAAAAGTAAAAGCTAAACATTTGAAACTTTGTATACATATATTTTTAAGCCACAGCAACACATTTTTATACATGACACAAAATTTACTTCATTGGCCAAAATTCGTATTGAAAGGGTTAAATAAAAAAATAGGACACTAAATTTTAGCAATTTTTGAAATATTCGCAAAAGTGCTTAAAATTTCTTAATAAATAAAAGTTGGAACTTGATCATCAAAATTTACATCTAGCCCTATTTTGAGATTCTAAATAACTTTATCCTACAAATTTTTTTTGTATCTCTTAAAATAAAGGCACTTTACTCTTGCAAATATTTCAAAAATCGCTAAAATCTAGTGTCCTATGAACCATGCACCAACTTTTATGAAGAATAAAATTTTCTGAGAAATCAATAATAAAAAACTTCTCCATTTGTTGCAGACTTTTGAATGTTAAAATTTCTTAAAAAATAAAATTTGTAATTTGATTTTTAAAATTTAAATGTAGCCTTACTTTGAGATTCTAAATAACTTTTTCCTATAAATTGTTTTTGTATCTCCTAAAATAAGGGCACTTTACTCTTGCAAAGATTTCAAAAATCATTAAAATCTAGTGCCCTGACTTTTTATCACTTTGTTTATCTTAAAATTAGTTTTAGACCATGCACCAACTTTTATCAACAATAAAATATTCTGAGAAATCAATAATAAAAATTTTTCCCATTTGTTGCAGACTTTTTGGATGACGCTATATGTTGTTAAATACATATTTTTTTATTTCAATTTTTTTTTTGTTTACCGGGGCGGCGAACGTACGTTAGCACGCGGGCGGCCAGGTACTCAGAAACGGCACTGTATTTTGGAGAAAACTGAAGCTCACTTATTTCAAGTGAGATATATTTAGGTCCCGTTGGGTACGAGCGCGAGTAGTACGAATATCGATTTATATCATTTTGAAAAACAATAACGAGTATTGTAAATAAAAATTTGAGCCAAACCGTTGCTTACCTCCAAAGAATATGACCGGCTTAGTTATAATATGAGCGACTTATAGGGACATAGGACTTGCACCAAACGAAAGATATTTTTTTGGGGAGAGAAAAATTTACGCTCAAAGAAAATTCCACCCGCAAGGCAGGGTCTAGCGGTGAAGAAGCCCCGAAGAGGCTACGGAATAGCTAATAACAGAAATAATATAAACAAACATTTGGCACCTATTACGAATTATCAGTTATGAAAGCAATTAAAAACTTAATTTGTGAATTTATTTAATCTAATATTGGGTAGGAACAGCGCAGATAAGTAATGTAAACTTATGTGAGAATACCAGAGCAGAATTTTATATCGTAACTAATAAACTAATACTTACTTGTATTCATTAATTAAGTATTTTATTTCTAAAAAACTTATTTACAGGTGTCCAAGCTTAATTTAAAAAAAAAAGCAAGACAAACATGTGTTACATACAACTCTTTGTGTGCCAGATTTGACTATACAACATTTCGTTTGTACCAATTCATTTATTTAGTTATAGGTAATTTAAAATGGAGGAGGTAACTTCACAAGAACTTGTGAAATCTTCACTAATGTATCAGTTAATTATGCACTATACATACTTTGTGCATATTTACGTGAATCGTTCATTCGGTGAGGTACCAGACAGAATGAATAGTTGCGGATTATCCATACAACTTAAATACAATTTCGTCACTATGTTTGAGACGGTGTAGTGCTAATTTACTGCTAGTATATTTGTTTACATGTAATAGCGTGTTCTAGCTAAACACTAATCTGCTTTTACGATTGGCTATATAACTCTACTGATAGTAATTAAGTTACTTTGATAAGCACAATTAAATATTTACCAGCGAGTCAAATTTCCTTATTTACGAGTGCAGAGAATACCATGTAAATACGCATTTCAGAATAAACTATTCTACCAACCAAGATGAACTTTTTCGTTTAAATAAAATGGTTATGCTCTGAGTCTTATTTACGTGTTTATTTAAATCTTTTTGTTTACACTCAAAACACAATCGTGTAGATTCAAAAGATTAAAAGTACATGATAATCATGGTGACATTTTTTTTTTCCAAAATAAAGAACAAATAGAGCAACTGGGAAAAAAATCTATACCAAACCAAGTCGAATGCCTTCGTTAAAAAAAGAGACTTATTCCACCTATTTTAAGTGGTTTTAAGGACAGTATAATTTTTGTTTACTCTTATAACTTCGATATCAACTTACACAAATACTAATACAATAATAGCATATGGCTGGCACAATAAACACCAATTAATTTATTTCCACACATTTTTTAAAATAAAGGATAAAATTGAAATTTTAAATTATGTAAACTTCTACATCATTGCTTGAAGAAAAAATAGGTATTTGATTTATCAATATTTACAACATTTTTGAAAATACATAACATTAAAAAACAAACAGATTTGTTACGATGTCTTTACATATAATTTCCAAAGTAAGAAAGCTATGGCAAATTTTCATTGGCGATGCTCCAGGCTCTATATTTTTTTATCTAGATCAGGCGTTCCCAATCTGTGGTACGCGTACCGGTTCGGGTACGCGAATGTCAAGCTACCGGTACGCGATAAGCAAATGAAATAATTATTTTAAAAAAAAATATTTATAGCATCTTTGTTATCACGTAACACATGTGTGTAAAAGAAGTAGAAGATAGTGACAGATTTGTAGACACATAGGTACATTTAAAATAATTATCGGTTTATGTCGGGTGATCGAAAATGTTTGATGCAAGCTAATTTCAGACCAAAAATAAAATAACCAATCATTGCTTAATATTGAGTCTGATGTTCGCCTTAAACTGACCAAAATTGAACTAGATATTTCTACACCGATAAATAGTAAACAGGCGCAACCCTCACATTAATTACAACAATTAGAATTATTATTATATCTATACAGGGTGTTTCTTAAATATTGCGAGAAAATTCAGCTGGTGGTTCCTTATCCAAAAATGAAGGGGGGTCTTTTATATAAATTTTTTTCCTTAGATGTCTCCTTTTTGAGTTACACCCCCCTAGAGGGGAGCGTAAAATTGGGTTTTTATTTTATTTCTCAAATTTGAACAAATGTAGGAAAATTATATTTAGTAGATATTTTATACTTATCAAAAGGTTTACCATAGTAATACTTTTAAATATCTTCCACCTTCTCAGGGGGCTGAAAAGTGCGACCCCTGTTGGTTTTTTTATCAGAACTTTTTGATGGGTTGAAATTTTGCAATTAATTTTTTTTTTTTTTTGGAAGACTGATTTATTTAGAAACGTTTTCTGTTCTTTAGTTGTTCTCGTAAAACCTACCTAAAATTGCAAAATTGTAACCCACCAAAAAAGTCTGACAAAAAAAACAACAGGGGTCGCACTTTTCAGCCCCCGGTGAAAGTGGCAGATGATCGAAAATATTACTATGGGAAACCTTTTACTAAGTATAAAACAAATACCAAATATCATTCTTCTACATTTATCCAAATTTGAGAAATAAAATAAAGAGGGGTGTAACACAGAAAGGAGACGTCTACTAAGGAAAAAAAATTACATGAAAGAACCCCCTTAATTTTCGATACGGAATCACCACCTGCATTTTTTCGCAATATTTAAGAAACACCCTGTATATGATACAAATGCATTTATATTTAGTGTAATAAAAGTATTTGCGAATTAAATTGTTTTTATTACAACTGTACATAAAGCATTGCATTCTGTTTCCAAAATATTTACCTAAAAAAAGTCATCAGTTGGGAATTTAGGAAAGTTTTATTGTAGGACTAGTCCTTTTTTTTGCTCGACAAAATATTTTAGAGAGACAAGCGACAAAAAAAGTCATCACTTGAGAATTCAGGAAAATTTTTTTGGGCTCGTTTTTCCAAAAATATTTACTTACTGGTACGCCACCATATTGTCTACTACAAACCGGTACAATATCTTAAAAAGATTGGGAACCTCTGATCTAGATCTTCCATTTTTCATTCCACAACCAGATATTATCATCCGTCATTAATTTTTGGTCACTTTCACTTTTTGGCCTATCTTTTTTTCTATTACTCTGATTCTGTTGTATTCCTTTCTTTTGCTGTAAGGTCTATGATGTAGACGTTTTTTCCTTTTAGTCTATTGTTATTCCGCATTATCTTCACTACATTCTTCTAGTTTATTCTCCCAGTTGCTATGTCATGTTATTCCCGTATCTTTGTTTGATCTCATACATTTGTTCAATTTTTAGCTTGAGTCATACATCTTTTTCTAGGAAGTCTTTTTTTTTTTTGTTAACTTAGACAACCTTAAAAACAATGGTATATTTCTTTCGGTGCACACGAACTGCAGCCATCCTAATCCCATCATTGCCAACTTTTATGACCACGCCTTAATCAATCCTACACTCGAACTGCGTACAAATATTTTCTAACCCTTGATTATATGGGTAGATCCTAATTTAATGTTCCAAGAATCAATCCTAAAATTATGTACTATGAGAACTACAAACACATGTGAATCTTTTCATAGTAAATTCAATTCATATTAGCAGTCACCATATCTCAATATTCACGTATTTGTGCATACTTTAATAAACATTCAGACAGATTCTTATAATAAGATTAACAGTGTTCATTGTATCAATCAAACTCCACGAAGAAATATTTGGAATCGCCAAATGTATTTAGAAAAAAAGTTGAACCATACAAAGACAATTTGATTTCTCGAGTAGATTTTGTTAAATGTTGTAGTTTTATTTTCCGACTGTAGAAATTTTATACTTACTCCTATTAAGTAATTACTATGTACTTGTACATATTATTGATAAATAAAATATATATATTTTTTTTATTTCATTCAATTTAAGTAGTGGATATTTAGGAATAGTCTAACCATTTCTAACCGCTTACCTGAATATGAAATTCCAGGAAAGGTATAATTAAATAATGTCTGCAGTTCGTGTATCGGCTTAACTCTCATGCTTAAGTACTGGCCGCAGTTCGAGTGGTACTTGAGTACAAGCCATTAAAATGGCTGCAGTTCGAGTGCGCCCATTTCTTTTCTTTTGGCTTGTTCTAATCTGTTTTTTAAACTATTTATCTTTTTTATAAACTCTTTGTTTCCTCTTTTTATTTGGATCAATTCCTTCCCAAAGGTTTTGTATTTTTTCCATATGATTTTAAGTTCTGCCACAAATTCGTTGATCCTTTCGTAAGTTCCTCCATGCTTTTTTTTTAGTGGCACATTTTTTGCATAATAAATAATTAATTGTACTGGTGGTTTGCTTTTTTGTTTTTGCTATCACTTGATCTGGTAATCTTATTAATAACGCACTTGTTCTGAATATATCTCTCCTTCTTCTTTTTTTTTATCCTTCTTCACTCTCTTCCCTTTGTCCTTACTACAAGCACTAGCTCTATAATAATAATTTGTCGATGAATTTTTTTTTTAAACTCTAAATAAATATACAATTGTTCAACTAATATTAACGTACTGTGCGGTGATCACTTGTTGTTGCCGCACTGTAATTGGGTGATGTCATTTTCTAGCTAAGTCGGCACTTTACAAGCGCGTAGCAATCTACATGTAATATTTATAGTTAAATATTTTTAACTGTAACCTAAATAGAAAGCGTCTAATATTTCCACAAACCAATGAGTTCACTAATGTTTCTTTACCTCACAGATACCGAAAATTGTACTATAAATTTGCGTGAAAAACTAAGAATATATCGCGATGTGACGAAACCGACTTTAAGGTTGACGCTTCGACACCAATATAGCCTCATACAACGGTAGAGAGACGTGAGAATAAGATTAAGGACAATAATGTTCATTAAAGAATAATATTCTGTTTCAAACTATGCAAGTTTGTACCACTTTAACCGACTTCGTAACTTGCAAGATGAGCAAGATCTCCATGTTGAACCTTGTGATCATCACTTATCCCGCAGAAGTTGCCGCCGCCCTGCTCACGTATTAATTACACCTAGCGTGGCAGTTTTAGTTTACTAGTTTAGATTATTGTATTCTTCTTCGCTTATACTCTAGCTTTTGAATGTAAACACGTATTTTAGCTTATAATTCGTATATTTCTAAATTGAGGGAACTGGTTGCATTGCAAGTGGTTTTATATTAATTGCACTAATAACAGGGAACATCTTGTTAAGAAAATTAACCAACTCCCAAAACACCGCTTGACCAACCTTCACAGCCTCAAATTGGGGGGACCCTGTGCAGAGTGGACCAAATTCGAGTGTTTTACAGGTTATCTCGGTTACCGCAAGAGTTATCAAAAATCTGATATGCGACTCTTTGGTTTATTTTTTAAGAAAAGAACGCGTATGCAATCAGATTTTTTATATCGCTTTGCATTTTGGCACTACCTATATGAGCAAAATTAAATTTCATCATTTTTGAACATTTCTTTTAACTTCTTTATTTATTAAAATACAAAACAAAATGTTACTGACCTTTTTTATTCAAATTTTTATGCTTAATTTGAAAACTGAATTAATTTTTTTTAGCGAGCTTAACTTTTGAGATATGACGTAAACTTATATATTTTTTAAATAAAAACCCTAAATGGCAATGACTTTACATTAAAGAAAATTTTTTTCGCTTATGAAATATATACTGGGTGGGACACTATTGCCATCTCCGTAAATAATGAAAATACAACGTTGTTAAATGAGACAAAAGTTAGCTATTTAGGAGTGTATTTTTGTTTAAATATTCCATGGCTTGCGTGATATAACTAAAAAACCGAAATCGATCAAAATTTTTAAACTTAAATATCTCGGCTATTATTGCGAATATACAAAAACGCCGAAGGAAAAATGTTTTGTAGATTTTGTTTGCTATAAGATAGCGATAGTAAGATTTTTATTTATAAATTACCGTGCGAGACAACTTTTTTTTTAAATAGCAGTCGTAGTAGGTGATGACCTAGATTTAAATATTGTTTTTTTCTCTTTACAATGATATAATGCAGTGGTTTCCAACCTGTGGGGCGCGCCCCCCTAGGGGGGCGCGAGACTATTGCAAGGGGGGCACGTAGCTGTTACCAAAATATCATTTTTGAATACAAACAAACAAAAAAAGCCCTATTTTTACAAAATATGGAATATTGTTTTGTAGCGCATTAAATAATTATTTTGAAATTAGACTGTTGCGAAAAGTGAGGGGGGCGCAAAAATTTTTTTTATGAAAAAAGGGGGCGGAGGTACAAAAAGGTTGGAAACCACTGGTATAATGTTTTATATGTCTATTTTCAAAAATAAACGAAATAACCTTAAAAAATGCAAAATCTTAAGATAAAAATCAAGGTTGCTATGGAAAAAACAATAACCGACTTCAATTGTTTTATTTCGACCCTTGCTTGTCTATTATGCCACTCTTTAAACAGTGATATTAAAACAAATGTAAGGCGAAATTAAAATAATCATACTAACAGTCGTTTCGAATATGTGAAAAATAATGTTAAGATTTAATAGTTAAGAAAATATGTACAAATAAATATAAGCAGCATTAAGATAATGTAAAATTAGCTAAAAGCTAAATAAAGATTTCTTCTTATTATTATTATTATTATATGAATGTATTTTATACCTCTTAGCTCTCACTAAGACCGCGTGTTTGTTGGTATTGCTTTGCCTATTATTCATCGCCGTTTAGTGACTTATTCAGAAATTTGAATTAGATATTATGGAGATTGAAATCCGTAATGATATTAAAAATCATATCTGCGGCTTATCAAAATAGATATACAGGGTGGTCCACATATAAGGGCCACTATTGGGATATTGTAAACGGTAAGAGCTACAAAGAAGTTTAAATTATACAAATTGTTTTCTTTCTTAGACCTATTCAGTGATACTTTAATGTTTTAAAAAACTTCCATGGCACGCTAGGTAATAAACAAAAATCAAAACAGGCATTTATTTTTAATCGTCAATAAATCGGTTCTACTTTATGGTACTAAACAATTTTTGGGAAAAAAGCTATAGATTTTACGCACTGTAAAATGAAAACATTTATTTGTTTCAATAGTGTTTAAATTCTTAAAAAAATTACAAAATTGCACTTTACTGCCTTTTTACTGTGGTTATGGTTAGTACTCTTCAAGCACTATGTATATTTCTACTTACATACAGCTGCTTTTTTTAAATAAAATTAAAAATTTTAATTGTGATAAACATACACAAACGTATATTTTATTTGCTTCACAACAGTCCCTGTTCGGGAACGTCCCTTTGGACCGCCACTCGCAGGGCTCTCTCGACGCTGACGCCCCTGGGACATGCTCGGGAATCTCAGACAATAGTTACACTAAAGTTTCCGTTGTTGTAACTGTTAACAACTTAACACTATAGTAATAAAAAGTATACGTGATAGAGTCTACTGTCTGTGCGGTCAGCAGTTCACTTTTATTACTAGGATAAGACGACATTGGTGTTCGATTCCCAGAAATAAATTAGTGTTGTTCATTGGTACAATTTAGTTCAAATAGTATAAAAAATCTCTAAAATTGCTGAGAAGCCTATTATTTAATATAAAAAGTTACAATTTATAAAAAAGTTATAGGAGCCACTACCCAGTCTTTGCTCTCGGAACCTATATACACAACTATAACATTTCATTTAGATCCTTTCAACGGAATCGGCACACAAAAAAGTTTACTAACGCATCTTTTAAATTAAGTAGACAACGTGATTGTTAACCACGCCATGCGAATAAGAACTTAAGAATCAAATTTTACAGGTTGATATTTTTTAATAACAATAAACGAGAAAATATATAGAAACAGCTCAAACTTTTTTCTGAAAATAATTTTACTCCCAGCTAGCGCGATTAGGACCGAGCTCCAGCACATTATTTCAAATACAGATATATGCAACAATATTTACCATGACTCATCGCTGAAGCTGAACACACTGTGTATAGTTCTTCTTCTTCTTAATTGGTTCCTCTTGTACCTGTCTGTGTCGAGGTATGCTTTGCTATTTCTGTATTATGTTTCTCCACTCCTTCCTATGGTTAGCTAACTGTGGCACATCTTTCCAGCTGACTCCTTTGTCTTCTAGTCTCTTCCTTACTTCTTTTTCCCATTTTATTCTTGGTCTTCCTCTATTTCTTTTTCCCTCCATATTCATTTTCCATCCTATTTTCGCGTATCTACTTTCTGGCATCCATAGTAGATGTCCAAACCATCGTCTTTATCTTTTTCTTAATATCTGTTACTCCTAGGTTATTTCGAATTTTTTTGTTACTGATTTCATCGATCAGTCTACATCACTCTATTCTTCTCAGAAATCTCATTTCCTGTACCTGTATTCTTTGTTTTTGTTTTTCAGTTAGTGTCCAAGTTTCTGAACTGTACGTGAGAATGGATACGTACACTGCATTGAAAACTCGCAACTTCGTTTCTTTTGATATATCTCCTTCTTACTTATCAAACATTTATTAGTGGCGTAGTAAAATTTCGTCGTTGCTGCTATTCTGTTATTCAGATCTTCCTCCAATTTACCATTTGCTGCAATTATTGTCCCTAAATATTTAAAATTTGCTACCTGCTCTATCTTTTTTGGTCTAGCATAATTGTAACTGGTTCATATATAACCCTAGCCTTTGCGTTTGTTATATAATTATTCATATTATTTTTACTTACTGTATCTGCCCATATGTCTAGATTGAATTTCAAGTCCTTTTCGCTTTTAGCTAATAGCACCACATCATCTGTAAAGGCTAATTCTGTTAAGGATATTGGTTCCTCCTTGTCTTACTCCTGGGAGCTGCTGTTATGAATTCGCACATAATTTCTACTAGTCTTATACAGGGTGTCCCCGTTATCACCGCAAATATTTTAAGTGGTGATAGAGAACCTTTTTCTAAGAAAGAATTTCAAGTACAATTTTTTTTTAAATCAAATGCTAAGCAGATATCAACACGTAGGAACTTCAATTTTTTACACTTCAGCATTTAAAAAGCTCTGTCGCCGAAAATATCAATTTTATCGTAAAATACCTAGCAGATTTTTAATAGAGCATGAAATTCTCTACAAAATTGATTATTATTATTATTTTTTGTCAACAGGGAATGGTTTAAAAGTTATAAGGTAGTTTGTACAAAAAAATGTGAAAAATTTAAAAACTTTAATTGTTTCTTTGACTTTGCAACCGCTGTATCTTTAAAACGAAAGGTTGTACAAAAAAACGAACGACCCATTCCGCATAGCAAATTTTATAGGCTACAACTTTGGTCTAGTGAACTTTTTGGAAAATAAAACCGATTTTTCGGAAAAGTCGAAAATAAGGAAAAGAGTGCAAAAGAAATATCCTAGAAATATTGTTTTGTATTTAAAAATGCTGTTAACGAGAGTGCGATTATGTAATTGAAAATGATGGAGGTCATTTTGAACACTTATTGAAGTAATTTTGTGGTTACATGTTAATTTTATTGAGTTAAGATGGATTTGCATTGTTTTGCATTTTATCATTTTCGAAAAAAAAAACGGAGAATAATTATATTTTCTATTTAAAAATGACATAGCATCGGCACCATTCATAAAATTATGTATCTCATCAGTTTCAAAGCTTTTGATGAAGTTTGTAATTCTTCAGACAACCACCCCTTATCATTTTTTTAAGGAGCTAACGAATTTAGCAAAAAATTGTAAAATTGCATATAAATAAATTATGTAAATTTTTAAAAACGCCGCATCTTTTTAACGAAACGTCGTAGAGCAAAACGGATGCCTATTGCGGATAAGGCTTATAGGACTACAACTTTGGTAAATATGTTGTTCAATGAAACCAAATATATCATAGAAATGTTTATATAGTAAAATAGGTAAAAAAAAACATAAAATGCAAAACAATGCAAATCCATCTTAACACAATAAAATTAACATGTAACCACAAAATTGCTTCAATAAGTGTTCAAAATGACCTCCATCCTTTTCAGTTTATAATCGCACTCTCTTTAAAAGCATTTTTAAATACAAAACATTATTTCTCGGATTTTTTTTACACTATGTTCCTTATTTTCAGCTTTTCCGAAAAATCGGTTTGATTTTCCGAAACTTTCACTCGAATAAAGTTGTAGCCCATAAAATTTTCTATCCGGAATGGGCCGTCGGCTTTTTTTGTACAACCTTTCGTTTTAAAGATACAGCGGTTGCAAAGTCAAAGAAGCATTTAGTTTTTAAATTTTTCACATTTTTTTTGAACAAACTGCCTTATAACTTGTAAACCATTGCCTGTAGACAAAAAATAGTCATTATTAATTTTGTAGAGAATGTTATGCTCTATTAAAGGTATTCTACGATAAAATTAATATTTTTGGCGACAGAGCCTTTTAAATGCAGAAGTGTAAAAAAATCAAGTAAGTGTTGATATCTGCTTAGCATTTGATTTTAGAAAAAAATTGTACTTGAAATTTTTTCTTAGAAAAAGGTCCTTTATCACTACTTAAAATATTTGCGGTGATAACGGAGACTCCCTGTATAAACTCTTGATGGCGTTTAATAGTTCTTCTCCCACTCTACTTTGTTTCAATAACTTCCAGATATTTTCCCTTGGCGCTCTGTCGAGGCAGTGTACACGAATGACATAAAATAGTTAGATAAGTTAGAATGGGCACTTGATGTAGGCACAGCGTATTTATTGCTAAAATCATGTACTGCTACTGCTACTAGTCACATCATTGGTTTTATGATCATTGTCGTTTTATTACTGCCTTAATTGGATTTAGGCAAGTTTACTATTTTATAGTCCATCATCAGGTAAAGAGATAGCATTGAAAACATATCTATTACCCTATATAAAGTTTAAATCTTAAATTTAAGCCAGTTTTAATCAGGGCATGAAACCGGTTTTTTAAACCGGTTAAGCTTTATTTTTTGTCCAAAATTGTGATTTTTAACCGAAACCAAAACCGTTATTTTTAAAGGCAAAAAAAACGGTAACCTTAAACCAAAATAATAAAAAACCGGTTTTTTTAAACATCTCTTTTTAATAAAAATTATTTTGAAAAAATACAAAATCTGTATTAAATGTGATTAGTTTACCAAAAGTAATTACTGAATGCTTGATTGTACATATATTATAAAATTATAAATAGATAATATCTTTTTATACTTTGCATTCCAAATCTAAATAATGTTAAAAACCGGGTAAATTAACCGGTTGTTTAAACCGGTTTATAATTTACACAAAACCGTTTTTTTACGGAAAAAACCGGTTTTTCAACAAAAACCGTTATAAAAATAAAGTTCTTGATTTCGGTTAACCGTTAACCAAAATTTTTTTCGGTTTCTAGCCCTGGTTTTAATAGTTATTTGTGCAAATTTACGTTTTTGAATGAAACTTTATTCATATTCATGATAGTCGGGTAAGCAAACAGGTTAAAAATGTGAGAAAACAAGTCTTCAAGGAACGATTAATCGAGATTATACGGCACTTACTCAAACTTAAAATGACAACTATACAAGGTGTATGAACTGCAAAACTCAAAATAGACTCTCCCTAAACGTTTAGCTTCAATTTGTTTAAACTTAACTATTTGATAAAGTTGTGAATGTTTTTTATTCATTTAATCCACAAACTCTTCATACAAAAAGAATTGTTTCTGGTTCGAAAAAGAATGCAATGCAAATGTTTCCGCTTTTAACACACTGAACTTGTGTACTCTGCGTAATTTAATTTTTGTAGACCACTTCAAAGTATTTTATTCATGCCAGGTTGACACACCCCTACCGAGAGAAATTTACTGATATGGTTAACCAAGTGTACGTATGTGAATAACGAATTTGCATGTTGTCATGAATTATGTTTAAATGCTTAGTAAAGTATTTATCGTCATGTCCTTGTAGTTGTAACTTTTTGTTTCAAAATCGTCCTCTACAAATTTACATATCATATTTCAATTACAATTTTCTATTACAGTAATAACTTCTTCCTTTGCGTTTTTTAAAAATGTTTTTCTATTTCCACCAAGACCTACACTTTTGTGGACCTATATGGAACAATTTAAAATGCAATAAAATTTTTGTTGATGGTTTTACTTTAGGTATTATTATCAATTTTAAATCATCCTTCCTTTTTTTGAAAATTTGCTTCAAAATTCTCTTGTTATGCCAAAATTAAAAACAAAAATTGTCGGTTTCTAGTTATATACAACTAGCTACGATTTATATGATACTTGGTGTATGCCCTAGAAAATAAAAATAGAAATATTACTACCTAGTAGGTATTCGAGAATAAAATTATGAGCAAAAAAGTCTTAACTTTACGTTCAGTATATTTTTATGCTGACTATACTATTAATTATGAAAACCACTATCATGCTTAACCCTAGAAGCCCAATCATATTTTTGAGGCTATAAAGCCCAATCATACGTCAAAACGACGTACAATTATAAAAGAGCTCTATCTAAATAACCTTTACTGCAAATACTAGTTTTTTGTATGGTTTATGTAAAATACTTTCTATGTAAATAAAAAAACAGAAATTTAGAAAAAATATTGTTTATTTAAACTCTGAAATGTTCACTTTAATTAGACATACAAAAAATGGCACGAAAACTGATATCCTTTGAAATTTTTCTTATATACCACAAATTGTTTACAAAAATCAATTATTTATATTTTTTTTGAAAAACTAATCAACTCTTATCAAACATAAATCAGTTAAGTCAAATATAATTCAGAAAATTCGAAAAGTGCAAAAGTTAACAAAGCCCAAACATACGTCATAACGACGTGAACATTGCGATAAAAACAAAATGGCGGCACTTATCAAAGCGAGACTGCTGTCTCCTGTTAGCTCTGGACATGTACCGAGTTGGCTAGGATGGTCAGGGCGATCTAAGCAAGCGTGCGAAAGATATCGCGAATATGTGTTGGAGTGTACGTCAAAATGACGTAGATTGGGCTTCTAGGGTTAAACGAAATTATTTTTTGTACTATAATACTCAAAAAGTTGTTTGTATACTCAAACAAATTTGCCTTCTGCTGTGTCAGTTTCAATATTCCAAGCAGTTTACACGTTTACAGACAGTTTCAAAGTAGGATATTCAAAACTTTAAATTAATTTTGTAAACTAACTACGAAGCTCCGATGAGTAAATATTTGGCAGTGCGGGAAGTTCAAGAGACCATCCGCAAGTTTTATTCCGAATATTGATTTAGAATGTAGTAAAATAAATGCAAGCCGACAACTTAAATAGTAAATATTTAATAAGCCTACAAAACATCAACAACTAAACGTCAAATTGTTTCTTGAAATTATACAGGAAGATTCAAATCTAAAGCCACAATTGAAACATCGTTTAAAAATGGTTTAAAATCATAAGTTTAAATTTAGCTAATTTGCTAAATTAACCAATACATATTCAAAACATCTGCAACTGTTTCGTGTTTTAATGATCACAAGGGATTTGGTTTTGATTTGAAAAAGTACCTTTTGATTACTTTATTTACCCAAATAAATAAGCTATTGTAAAAATTCTGTTCATACTAAATCACTTATTTTGGTGAAATATTGTCCAATGTATATTTTAAATAACTTAATGGCATAAAATGCGTTGTGTTTAGAAAAAAATGTTAAGTAGGGCAAGCTAAATATTACAACCGAGTACTACATATTGCATAGAATGACATCAAAACAAAAATATTTACAATAAAACAAGAGCAACCTTTCTTAATTAATCAATAAAACAGGTTAATTAAATGTTTTTGAAATTCACTTTTCGAAACTGATAATTAACTATTGTTAATTACTAAAGTAATAGCTCACCAAACTTTTAAATGATGTAAATTTTTTTATAGCTTTAAATTTTCACGACTCTAGTTTGTTATAGCCATGATAGAAACTTTATGATAGTTTAAATCAGGGTGGATAAAAATCATGATTTTTAAAAAAAAAATCAAAAAAATCGATTTATTTGATTTAAATCAGATTTTTTAAATTTAAATCAAATGTACCATATTATCGAATTTAGTGACATATTCACATGCTATATCTGTTTTGTGCTAATATATTTAATAACCAATGTATTTAATTCATTGGTGAATTTTTGTCAAAATGAAAAATTAAATATAATGATTAAGAATTTTGAAAAAATCAGTGCTAAATGGTGATGTTTAATTAATTATATACAGGGTGAGTCATTAGTGCGGGATCGGTCGATTGTGGCTAAATGGCTTGAGACATGAAGTTAAATCAAATGCTATTTTATACAGTTTTTTCTAAACACAATAAAAATATTTTTAAATATACAGGGTGAGTCACCTTTCTGGAACTAATAGCAACTTTTATATTTCAAATACAACACCCAATTTTTTATTTAATATTTTTGACCGCCTTAATTTTAGCTTTGCATCAATATAAAATACTACAGGTTTTTATACAGCGTTGTAAAAAAAAATAAAAATTTCTAAATTATTCAAGGTTTTAAGTCTTTATTTAAAAAAATCTTCTGAAGTTATTTTGAAGTACAGAGTTTTAATTTGGTATGGTCATGCAGAAAAAATTTCTCTGTTCGCTCGATATGAAAAAATTTGAATCACACATACAGGAGTGTTTATAAATAGGTGGCAACTTTCATGATTTTCAAAAGCTCGTAACTCGATTTCTCTTATGCGAACCCCTGTATTTTTTGATGTCATCGAATTCGTCTTTAAAAGAGCTTCATATTTTGTTAAGTATGTCTATACCCAAAACTCATACTTTTCGAGATATTTGACATTTTTCTTCAAATCGTTATTGAAGCAATAGAGTGCCGTGGAACTTGAAAAAACTGACTGTTCACTTCGCTAACGTCAAAAACTTGTCATTTATTTTTTGAATCATTGCATTTCCACAATGAATATTAATTTACAAGAGCAAATTGATATGGTTTATTCACCATTTCGTGTATTTAATTACTAATAGTAATAAAATTTTGTTTTATTATAAATATTATCTATGTTGTATCTACTCATATAATCTGTGATTTAAATTGATAATTTTTTTTTAAAAATCACTTGATTTAAATCAATGATTTTTTTAAAAAAATCACTTGATTTAAAACATGATTTAAATTGTGATTTAAATCAATTGATTTAAATCTGCTCAACCCTGTAAACACTACATTGCTAATTTTTAATGTATGTTTCAGATTTTATTAAAAAGCTTGCTGGATTTTGCGACTTACATTTACTTATTTATCATATACGTTTACATATTCTTCATAATTAATAGTTATTATGTTAAATATGGCCTTAATAAGAGTGAAACATGCTGCAAAAATTTAATATCCTTGTACATTTTATATTAAAAAATATTTCACCATCTCCACAAAAAAAAATGTAAAACTTTCTAATGATATCACTAGAACTACGGATTTTGGTTTGAAAGCATCTTAACACAAAGAAGATATTGAAGAACACAAACAAAGAACTGTTACGTTTGACTTTTTGGTATTAAATAATTTTGGTAGTTAAAGACAGACTGTTTGAGATTGAATCCAACTCCTGCTTATATTTATCAATGGCATCAATTTGACAGTTTATATAATTTTTAAAATCTCTATTGTAAAATTAATCGAATAAAATGATTGGTCTTAAATCAATATTTGTTAATCTGGATTTTATAAATTCCATTACCAATAATCAATTAAAAATTAGGAGTAACAGTTTGCATCACTATTCCAAAAATTACTGCCCTGAACTGAAAAACGCTGCAATGAAAATAAAAATATAGTAAGTTAAATAAAATAGGTTAGTACCGTTAGTACTTTGAATTAAAAACCTGACAGAGCATTGTATTGATCCCGCACTTTAGGGAGCAAATGTTTCCGTAACACCACCACGAAGTTCATTAATAATCTTGGCTTAGCTATTATAAGCAGCAATCCGCTTTGTTCATTATAAACATTTTATACTCCACAAAAGATAATGTAACGTACTTCATTTATCTTTAATATTAAATTTGCTTTTAACAATTCTTACCCATAAAAGTCTGCCGGTGTGATGCCTTTGGATCAGTACAAATAAATACATAATTAGACTACATGTATTTACATTTATATAGATCATTGTAATTTAAAACATGCGCAACTTTAAGCTGAATAAGAATTTAAAATTTATAGCCTTCTTAGTTTAGAACTTATTGTGGAAAAACTTTAAATACCCTATATTTTAATCAACAACCTTATTTCCCGAAGGTGTTAAGGTACGTTACAAAACATCAACCAATTTCATGAATTAACACTGCCCACACTTTCCTGTTCCTTGCCATCCTCGTCCCCTCATTCCAGGACATTCCTCTGTCTTTCAAACATTCAGCCACCACTTGATTTCATGCTTTCCTCGGTCTTCCTTTTTGTCTTTTCTGTGAAGATTTGTTTAGCCATATTCTTTTCGTATGTCTTCCATCCCCCACCGAGCTTGGTGGCTGGTTGGTAAAACAACCTAACTTGTAATCAGGAGGTCCTGGGTTCGATTCCCAGGGCCAACTGTCATTGTAGAGGTTTCAGGTGGTTTCCTCTATGGTTAAGGCAAATGCTGTGGCAGTACTTCCACCTATTTTTACCCATCCTTGACTATCCACATCCCTACCCATTATCCTTGTACCTCCAACGACTGAAGAGGGGGTCAACCCCCCTATAGCAGTCTCCGCGCGAGCGGAAAAAACACGTGACCTTCCATCCTCCATCCTTACTAGATGCCCAAACCACTTTAAGCCGCGTACTGACCAAAATAAGTTCGCGAACTTGCTTCGCGAACACCGTTCGTGAACTTCCGTCCATACCAGGTTCGCAAACACGTCCACATCAAAACATTATTGTGTTGATAACAGCTCCAAAATATTTCGTAAAGGGTTTGCGTTTGTAAATAAATATCAAGCTTAACACTTATTTATGATAAACACCAACCACAAACAACGTGTGAAGTCAGAAAGTGAGGTTATGTCAGACACGAGTTCGCGAACAGCCCCTTTGATGTATTGATTTAAAAGCGCACTGTTTCCGAACTGGCGAGCTGTTCGCGAACTCCAGGTACACACCGGGTGCGCGAACAATTCGCGAACGGTGTGTACGCGGCTTTAGATGTTGTTTTTATATGCCTTCCAAAACTGGTTTAACATTGAGTTTTGCTCTAATTGTCTCATTTCGTGTTTTATCTCTTCGGGTAATACCTTTGACGCCTCTTAAATACTTCATTTCTAGCGCCTGTATTTAGCTTTTTATTTGACTGCTTAACACGCACCTTTCGCATCCGTATGTCAGAATTGGTTTGTATATTAATTTTATTTACTTTATTTTAAAAGTTGCGCAACTTGGAGCTGTATAAGTATTTAAAATTAAATTTTTTATATCCTTCTTAGTTTAGAACTTATGGTGGAAAAACTATAATACTGAATTTTTAGAAATGTCGAAAGACTAAAAATGTTTGTGGAAATAATTTTTATTTCTCTTAAGATAACTGAGATCTCCATGTCGAGTCCGGTTTAACTAGGCGCCGTATTCCGAAAAATATTGCTTTTTTACAGTTCAACAATTTTAGTCTTGTATTCCTTACTTGGTTATCATTGCATGGCGTAAATTAAGTTTTGTTCACGACACGTCGTTTTTGGAATTAAAATTGTAAGTTTCAGTTCGATACAAATTATCCAAATAAAATCCATACATATGTTTAGGAGCGCTAAAATTCTACTGCGTAGGCGTAAGGGCGAAGTTCTTTCTGTCGCTATAAATTTAGTTATACGCCAAGCAAGTTACATGCAGCATTAAAGTTTTATTACAGGATTACAAGCGTTAAATATGCGGTCTTAACATTTTATCTATTTTTGAATACAATGGCATTCCATAATAAAGACCAACAATAATAAAAAATTTATTATGAAATACAGCATTTTTCATTCTTATCTTTCGACAAATTTTACAGCTAAAAGTAATAATATTGTGGTTAGCTGAATCTGCTATTGAAAAAGGGCGACTTCATTTGTTTGTTCTGAATCTAAATCAACATAGATTCGTTTATTTTATGCTTATAATGATTTCAAAAATATTGTGTGATTCATTCATCTTTAATTTACTTTTGGTTTAATTGTGTAAAAAATGACTTTTTAAATTGAAATTATACCAAGACTGGATAAAAAAAAAATTAATATCACGAATTGATTGAAAAATATTCGGCTTTAAAATTAATTGACTACCGTAGACACGTATACCGGGTGTAAATGAAGTGTGGTACACCCCCTTTTTTTTCTTTGGTTTTGATTTGAGATAAATGAAAATTTAGACATATGATATGTGCAAAAAACCGGGCTTTTTGAGCGCCTGCACACATTTGTTTCACTTCCGGTTTCGCCGGAAATGACCCCAACTTTGTTATTTTAAATGGAACACCCTGTATATTTTTACATTTTTGGAGAGAGGAAGTGATTCTGGATACAAATGCACTATTTTGGTTAGTTTTTATAACCTCAAAAAATTTAGTTTTTTGTTAAGGGTGCCGTGACCTGCACAAATTGATTTTTATTATGTCAACAATTGTCCAAAAAACGTTTTTGTAAATTTTAAATGACATTTAGGTTACTTTAATCAGCTTTGAAGGTTACGGAATCGGTTTTTTGACAAAGTCAATTTTTTTAAATGGAACCATGCTGGTACTAGCGGTTATTTAAATCAAGCATCTTTTAATGAATCCATCAATACCAATAACTTGTATTTTTATTAAGAATCTACTTCAAAAATTTCAAATTATTGTGAAAATTTATTAAGAGATCCTGTTAATCGCAGTACACTGTGCATAACTAAAACAAAACAAATGATCGTTGTTTTATTTTTAACTACTATAGTCATTTAATTAAAAAGTCTAAAAATTTTGGTAATCATTTTTATATAATTAGATTACTGCGATTAAAAGGATCTCTTAATAAATCGTCACAATAATTTGAAATTTTTGAAGGAGATTCTTAATAAAAATACAAGTTATTGGTATCGATGGATTCGTTAGAAGATGCTTGATTTAAATAACCGCTAGTACCAGCATGGTTCCATTTAAAAAAATTGACTTTTTGTCAAAAAACCGATTCCGTAACCTTCAAAGCTGATTAAAGTAACCTAAATGTCATTTAAAATTTACAAAAACGTTTTTTGGACAATTGTTGACATAATAAAAATCAATTTGTGCAGGTCACGGCACCCTTAACAAAAAACTAAATTTTTTGAGGTTATAAAAACTAACCAAAATAGTGCATTTGTATCCAAAATCACTTCCTCTCTCCAAAAATGTAAAAATATACAGGGTGTTCCAAACAAAATTAAATGTAAAAACAATGATCTTGAAAGAGTTACAACATACGAATACTTAGGAAGTATAATAACAGAGGACGGGAGAATAGACGCCGCACTAACAAACAGGGCAAACAAATCAACAAAACTCTATTATTCACTATACAAATCAATATTAGGACACAAAGAGATAGACAAAAAAGTGAAAATGAAAATACACAATATGATAACAATACCGATAATAACATATGCAGCGGAAAACTGGACAATAAAGAAAAAAGATGAAAATAAAATAAACGCCATGGAAATGAAACACCTCCGGAAAATAGCTGGGAAAACAAAATGGGATAGGATAAGAAACGAAAACATTAGAGAAATGACAGAACAAGAACCAATAATAGATAAAATAAAAAAGAAACAACTTAACTGGTATGGTCATGTCATGAGAATGAATCCAGACAGACTTACAAGAAAAATAATAGAAATAGGAAAACCAGCCAAAAAACAAAGAGGGAGACCAAGAAGAAAATGGATGGATCAAATAAGGGATTGGGGAGCAGAAAGAGGAAAAACACCAGAAGAAATGAAAATTCTTGCAAAAGACAGAAGGGCATGGCGAAAATGGACTCGGGATACGAGACTAACCTCCGACGCCTGAAAAGGCAAAAGGAAACGAGAAGAAGAAGAAGAAGTCAAAAAACCGATTCCGCAACCTTCAAAGCCGATTAAAGTAACCTAAATATCGTTTAAAATTTACAAAAACGTTTTTTTGGACAATTGTTGACACAATAAAAATCAATTTGTGCAGGTCACGGCACTCTTAATAAAAAACTAAATTTTGTTTTAAAAAAATGTTGAGGTTATAAAAATTAACGAAAATAGTGCAGTTGTATCAAAAATCACTTCATCTTTCCAAAAATATAAAAATATACAGGGTGTTCCATTTAAAATAACAACGTTGGGGTCATTTCCGGCGAAACCGGAAGTGAAACAAATATGTGCAGGGGCTCAAAAAGCCCGGTTTTTTGCACCTATCATATGTCTAAAATTTCATTTATTTAAAATCAAAACTAAAGAAAAAAAAGGGGGTGTACCACACTTCATTTACACCCGGTATACAACTCAAAACTTAACTTCTTGGCTTATTCCGCAAATTTTAGAAGTAAGTAAATATGATTGCAACGAATTATAATGGATAAATTTAAAATTTAAATTCAAGGCGGATTTGCACGATTTAGAATTCCGTATACAAGTTTTATATTTCCGCAAGGATATATGTGCGTGCGTGCGTATAAATAATATTAAGAAACTTAAAATTGTTTTCAATTGACGTTGAATAAAACATTAAACCATAGCTTGGAGCTAATTTTTGAGTTGATATAACCTGGAAAGTGAATAAATTAAGTATACTTTATTAGTATTATATTAATTTAGACGCAAATGATAGTAAAGCGATTATATGTTTATAAAAATACTTAAAACATGAATAGAAAAGACATTTTTTTAAATTATTAAACAATTTTGTAACTACTTTTTTTTAAATCTAAAAGGCAACTTTATCATAGTTTATTATAATGTTTAGTATAGTATACATTTAATCAGTTAGATAGATATTGTTTCATTAAAACTTTAACCAGTTAACGTATTGCCTTCATTACACACAGGTATGAGAGAAAAATGACAATGATTGTGGAAATGGTTTTTGCCGTCTCCATAATTCTGAATCAACTTTCCAGTCAAATAAAAAAATAACTAACGCTTAACAAAAAATCAATTGGTTAGACTGTAAAATTTAAAATTCTTTTCACCATTACCAAAATTGTATAGGTTCTGTCATATTTAGCAATAAAATTTTAGGAGTAGTCATTTCAATACATTTTTTGGCAAATTACCTACCTATTTCGTTTAAAGGCAACAAGGGAAGTGCAAAATATAAAAAACACCATCAATAAAAACAAAAACATTTTATGAGACTCGATAAAAAATTCTATCTAAATGTCTTAATATGGTTAATAAATAAATGAAACAGCCCTGGAATTGTTTTCTGTGATATGAAAGTAAAATAAAATATTATTTACATTCTTAAAACGGTAAATGAACAATATAACAGCTATAACTTTATGTAAGTGGGGCAAATACTAATAATCGTAAATAATTCGAATACGATTTTTTGAGCATAGGGCTCCAGTGAGAAATATTTTATTGTTTGGTTATAAGATCTTACTGTTTGTTTTATAATAGCTGCGCTGCTGTGATTAATAACACAGTGCCACAGATTTTAGCAAATATTTAAAATTTTAAATGCTTAATTCAAAACTGTTTCGGTGCATCGAAAAATTTGTTTTTAGCTTAACTTGAGTATGATAATTCCTGAAATATCGTAACGTCACATGCAAATTAGTCATTTAATATTGTTCTCTCTGTCCTTGAAGGCAACACATGATAGATGTCCTAAAACCATGTCATGCGTCTCTGGAATGTCAGTTACATCTGATTTATATGATTCCGTAGCACAGTCAAACGCTTGCAAAGTGATTGCGGTGTGACGGCTGACAAAATCATTTTTTTCCTGCATGCAAAATATTGCCGTTAAAGGTATTTTTGGATTCGTCAGAAATTATTCTATTTAAATAACCGCATGAGCCACAATCGTTACATTAAAAAAAAACTTTTTGATTGGATAGAATAGGTATTAATAAAGTGAACAATGTTAATGCATTGCTAACATATTTATTAATACCAATTTTTTAAATTAAATCCCTTTAATAGTAATTTCATACGGTTTACTTACCTGCTTCCAAGAAAAAAGGGACAAAGACAATTATTTACCATACCGATTAGGATTTGTTTTAAATTAAATATTTGTTTTTGCCATTTTTAACAACAATTGTTTAAAAAAAATGTGCCAAGTGTTATACATTGTCGAGTTCAGAAAAAAAATGCTCTACAAATTGGCGTTAAAATCAAGTATAGCGTCCAAAAGAAAAAATTGACCTAATGATGGTTTTAAAAAAACGAAACGTCGCACGGAAAATATAATTGGGGAATTTGATTCCTTGCAAAAAGTGGCCATGAAAATGTTTTTACAAAAATGAAATTTGACATCAAATGAAAAAGTTACGGGCAAAAAACAAAAATACACTTTTTTAATTTTTTCCCTATATCTTAAAAACTAAAAGAGCTAGATAAGTTCTGTTTGCATCAAATTATTAAGCATCTGAATATACAACTTTGCCCTAATTTAACCGAAGTCGTACCTAACTCTTATCGTTTACGAGATCCCCATAGTGGCCCTCGAAAAACGAGAACCCTGTATATGTTTAAAAAATCCAGTTTTTTGCACATATTGTAAAGGAAAAAAATGTGGTGAGCCTTATTTCAGTTACACCCGATATAACTTATTATAAATTAGTTTTATTAAAAATAAAGGCTCTGTTCTTGAACTAAATATCACTTTTATGATCCTTAATGAAGAAGATAAGCAATTTATTTATTAAACCTATTTATACCAATGAATGCATCACTCAAATAATTTTAAATTTTATTATTTACACGCTTAAATTAAAAATCTTTCAACAACGCTTTTTACTGCCGTCAAGATTTTTAATCAAGTCCTTCATAACCTGGAGGTAGTTATGAATTCTTACTTTTTTTGAAAAAAAGAGAGACAATTTAAAAAAAAACTGAAAGCTTTTTAAAGAAATAATCGTTGCACTTAATTTTATTGATGTTATAACTTAAGTTTTACAATTTTAAATTTTATCTTGACACACATATTTTATGTGATCGTTTATCTACATCATTGCATAGCTTAAACTCGGTGTTTTTAATTATTTCTTCTATGCTATACAATACACCGTCCTTCAAAAAGTATGCAACAAATGAAATAGTTTTTTATTACACATGACCAAAAGCTAATTTTAAGATTTAAAATAAATCAGAGCACAATAGATTTTAGCGATTTTAGAACTATTTCCCACAGTGCCCTTATTTTAAAGGTACCACAAAGTTCACAGGAAAAAGTGGTTTAGAATTACAAAATAATACCAATAACGAAATATGATGATAAAAAAAAACATTATGAATGACGCTGTATAAGTATATTTTTAATTATTTTTGTCCTTGTAAACACTATTCAATTTATTTAAGCAATTTATTTTACTCAAAAATGAATATGACGTACGAGATTTTTTATGCAATGGTAATGACGTAAATACTCGCTAGCGGCCTAGAGTTCGTGTCGCTGTGAAAGGCCTCGCGCGCAGAGGCTGTGTCCACTTAAGAGGTTAACATAATGCATTCTTATAAAAAGAAATAGGTTTAGTGAACCGACATTTCATAACCGCCAATTTGATAATATCGTTCATACGAACATATCTGATTTGCACCCATTATTTTCGTTCAATATCTAAAAGCCTGCTATTGAATAACAATGGACTGCCCAAATAACAAAAATGGTAATGTAATATAAACAAATATTGTTTACCCTTGACGCTACTATCCTGATTATGTTGAACATCATTAACTCTTGAATTATTAATTTAATTGAATAATTCATTTCATCAATAACCTATCAGATTTACGCATTGTTTGGTTGCATAATACATATTTACTCGATATTGAACTTGTCGCGAGTGACATAATCATTAAATCTGTAGTTCAAATATATTTTTCGAAAGCCGCCTTTTGTATTATTCAAATGTTAAAATAAAAGTACCGATAGCTTTCATCTGCCACATAGAAGCACCTTCTACATACTAAACCAAGTCCTTTGAGTACGACGTGACGCTAATGCCAGATATACTTCCCGCTAACGTCAATTTATTTGACGTTAACGTCGAAATTATAAACGTAACTGCCCATGTATCGAATTTACCTGTACTTCAGTGTTCCCAAACGGTTTAAGTAACTAAAAATTTGTTTTATCCAAGATAATTCACATTCTATAAAGATTATCTTATTATTAATTAATTGACTCAAAAATAAAAACCAAACGGAGTAGGCAGTATTTAAGAGATTTTTAAGCAAATCAATTATATACCAAGTAAGCTAAATGCTATAAAAAATCTTGTAAGGAATGTTTGCACAGTTTATTATGAAAGTTGTGTAAGATCATTTTTTTTCGTTTAGAGATATTTTTGCTTTTTGTATTGTCCGTTGTTTCAATGCCCAAGTATTTGCACTTATTTTCATTGCAGTTGTGTTTGTGTCAAGGTGCAAAGGTTGATTGAGTCCACCTACAACGATGTATTCTGTTAGCGTATTTATCGTTAGTCCCCATTTGTAGTAGGGGAAGATGGTATATACTGGGACATGGTATATAGTGGGACAACAGAGATTTTGGCCATCTGTTACCTCGTACTTGAAGTTTGTTTACATCAAAATAGCGGTTAAGCAGTCCCATTATATCCTGTCTACAGTATGTGTCGTAAACAATGTCATAGTGACTTGCCCATGTGAGGCATGTTTGGTAACTGCGCATTGTTTTTTTGTGGTTATTCAGTTTATGTGCTAAAACTTTTTTATTTATTTAACAACAATTAGAAAATTTGGCGTAGGTGTACCTTACAATATATTAAATGTATGTACAATGTTAAAACTTAAAATAATCATACAAGTTTTTCATTAAATCGTTGCTTTTAAAAATTGATCACATGGTGCATTGTGGGACAATGATGATAATCAGGTAAATTTTCTGAAAAAGACTTCCGACTTTAGATTTTCTTTCTCTAAAAACAGAGATAAAGACTGTGTTGAAAAAGAAAATATTCTGTGTAGGTTCAGGGCCGGCGCCAGGTTATTTAGCGCCCTAGGCAAAACTTATTATAACGCCCCCTTTCACACAAATTTTCACAGAAATTAATATTTGTGACAGTACGATAATCGATAAACAATAAAATTTTATGGTGATTACACATTTTTGCGCCCCCCTATGGATAGCGCCCTAGGCGACCGCCTAGTTCGCCTTAATGGTAGCGCCGGCCCTGTGTAGGTTAAGCGCACCGACTACGTTTGGGGGCACTGAAAAAACAAAGAAACATTTTCAATTTTAGTTTGATTTTTCAAAGTACAATGTCTAAATGCCCATGAAAAGTGAAAGTTTTTAAAATAAAAAATTAAAATTAAGCTTTTTTTTTATTACTTATGCTTTATTTCATATATATTTTTTGCTGTCCCACAATGTACCACGGGGTGGTTTATGTGGGGACAAGTGGTGTATAGTGGGACAGTCCCTCTATTTGTGTACCTTTATTTTTTAAAAATATTTTTTTGTATATGCAATGATAAACTAAAGCAATATGAATATCTCATATCAATTTGAGGTATGCAAATTAAGCCGTTCAAAAGTTACGCAAAATTTAAAAAAAGTGTCCCAGTATATACCACCTTCCCCTATTCATCGTTTAGTTTTCTGGGCATATAATCGACATCGTTTTTTCTTGTAATTGTGAAAAAATTAAGAAATTGTTTTATACAATATGCATGAAAGGGAAGTCTGAGATTATTACCACCTTAATTATCTCTTTTCGTATAGAAATAACCCCAACAAACACACAGGGTGTCGTTGATCGAGGTTCAACATGGGATTCTCGCTAATCTTATCTTAACAGCTATGACTGAATGAAATTTGGAGTTGCAAAACGTAATGCTGAATTTTTATCTAAAAGAAAAGAAAAATGAGCAAGTTTAGATGTTATTAAAAAAATTAAACAATTATTTTAAACTTTCTGTTTAATTATCCTTAATTTTACAGATATAACGGACAAAAAACACGTTCATAAGAAAATTTTGTATTCTACGCTGTTTAACGTTTCGTCTGTCTTAGAAGATCATTAACTTTATTTCTTAAAGGCGTCATCTTGGATTTTCGCGTAGGGGAGACCAGGGATAAAAGTAACATTTTTTTGTTTTTATTTAATTTCTCATAGATTATTACAAATTTTTTACATCCAAATTGGTTTAATGATAGATTGGACATTTGTCTTGCTTCCAAGATATTTATTTCGTGTGTTTCGTAAAGCAACTGTTAGAAAAAAAAATGTTTCTTTAGTAAGACAGCTGTTACTTTCAACCTCAACATTGGGGCTAAAAGTAACAATGATTGGGGTAAGTTGTAACGGCAAAATAATTTACACAGCTCATAAGTAGTGGGTAAATATATTAGTATTCATCAACAAAATTAATATTTTATTCAAAAATACACCTTAGCAAAATGTAAAAATAAAAAAATATATATTTGGTACAATACAAAATGATAAGTGAACAGTATGGCATACCAGGTAAGGGCGGTCCCAAATTATTAAATTTATACTGGATCATAATAACTGTTTGTTTTATTTAAAAAAAATCTAACCGCCCTTAAACTGACCGTCATTCATTAAATCAGTAAAAAAGGGTCAGGTTAAGTTGGGTTGGTTAAAGCTTTGTTTATATTAAGTTATAAATATTAAGGTAATAGAATAAAAACAATGGCGGCTGGTAGGAAAACCAAAAGTACCAGATCTTACCAATTTACATAGGTTTTATAATTTAAAATGCTTTTTAAGAAATGATTTAGCTTTACATACATTTCCATCATTAAACCGATATTATATACTGAGTTTTATAATTTAATAATTTGGGACTGCAGTTACCAGGTTTGCCAAGATTATAAGTACCTACATATTTAAAAATGTGAATCAAAAAGATACAACAAACTGGAAAATTATTCCGACAACTCTTGTATATTCTCATCTACGAAGAAAGCCACTAATTATGTACTAAGAGTGAACATTTGCAAGTGAAAACATTAATTGGGGTTGGTTGTAACACTTTGTTACTTTTGACCCCAAGTGTACACAAAAAATTTTTCAGGGAATCCACAATTAACCACGATTCTAACGTCAAATTGTATTGCATCCACCAATAGCCAACTAAATTTAGAACACAATAATATAGGTACTTTTATGTTCCTATTTTAGAGATCGCCTAAAAGTTACTCGACGGATGAGACAACGCAGTAACTTTTAGGCGGAAAATAGTGACTCTGGCTGGCAAAAAGTTAACCTCTATGACAGATGAAAACTAGCAATGTAGGTAGGGAGCTGGATGAACATTGCAAAAACGTTTAGGGCGATATAAAACAAAAATTAAAGAAACTATAGGCACTGTTACAACCTACCCGTGTTACTTTTATCCCCGGTCTCCCCTATAATTGCATAACTTGACCAATGCTGCTATTATTTATTTTTTTTAAATTAGGTAATTAATACATTTTATGACAATCATATTAATCGGTACCTAATTTAAAAGACAATATTATGCAATGTTTTTTTAAGCATTTAAATAACAGCACTAACCCTTGACACTTAATTTAAAATATTGGTTATTAGATAACAATTTAATCTAACTTTATATAAAAATAAAACTGATTTAAATTATTAAAAACACCTCAACTTGAACCTCATATAACTTGATACAGTAACTGTTTCGTCTTAAACATAATATACTTAATGCAAAAGAGATCGTACCTAGCGTTGTAAGTAGCTTAACAAAACAATTTTGAAAATAAAACTGACCGTTTTATTTTTTCCGTTCTTCCTTTCGACCGTTTCTCTTAAATATGGACGTTCTCAAGAAAACAGTCTCTGCTTAGAAATATTTTAACATTCAGAACTTTTATGTTGCTGATTTTAAAAACTTACGCAAAACCGAATTGTGACTCTTCGTTTCATAATACCTATAACACCACAAAAATCATTAAACGTTGCAAAACGGCGTAATTCTAATGTCAAACGATGTGACTCGAATTAATATGTTATAGACCTCGTGTTTTGTAAATTCACCCATTACTGACGACAAGCTGATATGAACATCAGAAAAAATCATTCCCTGTTTTTATGTCAGGTTCTGTACATTTTACGTTTAATTTAAAACAATTATCTCACAAACCTAAACTGAACAATACATCCCAATTTCCTTGTAAAGCAAAATAAGTTTTTATACATTATCACTTCTATGCAGGGAATATTATTTTTAAATCTTCGCATTTTCATCCACTTTATTTTTCAAGTAAGTATAAGCCCAGTACTCCCTTCAACGTAGGTATTATTACCCGAAATTAATTAACAATAATGGTCCATTAGAAATATTAAAACTTTGCTACTGCATTTAAGATACCTACTCAGGTTGAAATGAAATGGGTGAAAATTATAACCATTTTGCAGTAAGTGCGTTATTAAATAATTAAAATGGTAATAAACGTTAAAAGGGCGGTTATAGAAAATGAAACGTTTTTATTCGTTTCTAATTGCTGAAAATATGAAACGCTACCTTTAGAATTACGGCACAGTACCTAATAAAATTGGTGTTGCATATTTTACTTTTAGCTATAATAGACCCACAAATGTTAAATAAATGTATTAAGTACACGTTCACGTGCTAAAAATAATGGCAGGGGAGAAAATGGGGAAAACTAGAGAAGGGTATGCTATGAAATAGCTTTACGAGGAAAGTTATTAAAGATGATTTTTAAAGGATAATCAATGAAAACAAACGAGAGGGTAATAGAGATAGTGTAGACCAAAAATGGAAGAACTTTAAGAAAATCATGATGGAAGAGGCACAAATATTAAAAAAGGAAACAAAAAACAAGGAAATTTTATTTTACCAGTAAAATATAGGAATGCACTCTTGTTTGTAACAGTATGAGTGTAATAATTGGCTTACAGAGTTTTGTAAAGTTTTAGTCATTGCTTAAATTTAATTAAATTCAGCTTTTAAAGTTCAAGATCAAAGTTTCAATCACCTCTTTAAAGTACAACACAATTCTATCTTACATCTTCCTCTAATTAAGAGTAACATACAATAATAGTGGATTCGTTTGTTCCATTCGCTAGTTTTTGTTTATTTCCAGACATCCTTATCTTCATTCCAACTTTGTATAGCTTCATTATATTTAATTAAATAGAATTAAAGTTTACATCATTTAACTTTTACTTGTTCTGCAATATTCTAAAGTGTATTGTATGATAATAATGATAAAACAACTCAAAGTACCTACATGTTTGCTTGACGAACGAATTCGAGGAATTGGTTTAGTTTACAATGAAAACAGATATTATAAACTGGTGGGACTACCAAATGACTTCCGCCATACATTTTTATGTATACAACATTTAAAGTACCGCTAGAAGCATTCTAATTTACCTTATTTTTGTAAATGACGTAAATTACGTCTGTCAAAATGACGTTTCATGCGAGTGTTTGCGAACTGTCAACAACCACATCATGCTGAACAAATACTGCGTAATTTATTTCTAAATAATCAAAACTTTTCTAATTTAGATTTAAGACAGATAAAACCACGGTTCACTACACTGGTTCGGAAGCCTGTAAAAAAATCGGAAACTTTTCGACATAAATTTCCGCTAGATGGCGATAAGTCTAAGAACCGTTCGCTATACAATAATTTCGATAGATGGCGACAAATCTAAGGACCAGTGCGTACACTACTTGATATCTCAATTTTGAACAAAACCAACTTAAAAATTCGGGCCAAGCATTATTATACAGTGTGTCCAAAAGTAATGGAATATGAATATGCTATATATCTCCGTAAATATTTTCTTTAGGGAAAAATGTTTTGAATAAAAGTTGTTTGGAATTTAGTTTTCCACCATAAGACAAAATTTAAATATATTTTTTTCGAATTACAAAAGCGCAATTAAAAACAATTGAATTTTTTTAAAGGGCAAGGGACCCCTATATTATATTCATTTGACAGAATTTTTTTTTCATTTTTCAATGATGGGGTCACCTTAAAAATTACGTTTATGCTAAGAGGCCGGAGAATATCGAAAATTTAAAGGATCGTATTAGAGAAATTACTCCTGTGATGGTTGGGAATGTTATGAACGGGTTTAAAAACCGAGTTTATCATTGCCAAGCTGTAAATGGTTCACAGTTTGAACACTTATTGTAGATTTCCTCAAAAAAGTTTGTTTTATGATGTTTTTGTTAGAAATAAATACTAATCAATTAAAATAATTTTTGCGTTTTCTCAAAAAGTAAGTAAGGGTACTAAAGTTTTGCATCATTGAAAAAAAAATCTCTATTAAATGAGTATAGATAATATGGGGGTATCTTGTCATTTAAAAAAATGCAATTGTTTTTCATTGCGCTTTTGTTATTCGAAAAAAAATAAAAAATTTGTCTTAACTCACTGACATGCAAAAGTTTGACATGTCTACTTTCTAAAAAAAATGTGCTTTTTGCTTACCGTCCGTAAGGACCCACTTACTGTATGCATGCAGGCTGTACAGTAAGAGTCATTTAAATAAGTGGTCGTAGAAAAACTTCATTACATATGTACCCACGTGTTCCTAAAATGCGAGGAACCTGTTTGAAGAATAATTGTATTTTTAATAATTCCTTAGTTTGAATACTAATTATTTGACGCTTAAATTTTGCTGATTTAAAGTTTTTTTTTACGGGAATTGAACCTACGATATAGACTAGCAAATTACAAGTTGTTGCGCCTGTACTATATATCCAGAATTCTAAATAATAACGAGGAACATGTATGTATGAGTACTGGTAGCAACTTGTAAGTGAATGTTTCTGTGGTAACTAATATCTTCGAAATGATTTGAGGGTCTTAATCGCGACTAGGACGTTTCTGCTAATTGCTATTTTAGTTGTTTTTAATTCGCTCCTTATATTAAAAATTGTATAAAACTTTTTCATTGATGAATATAACTTGCTTTAAGTTGTGTATTACACAGTTTTTTCAATATTTATATATCAACGTGCTATATCTAATTATTTACGCATTATGAGCTGTTTTTGGACAAACAATTATTTTAGTAAGGTGCCAATAAGTTTATTTTATTATTTGAAACATTATCACTACTATGTAGAAGGTAAACAGACAAAGTTTTAAAGAATATATTATAAAAAAATGTATCATTGACACTTCGTTTTAAATTAAAAACAACTCTAACAAACCTAATATCGGTACATCATCTTTTTCCAGTCACACAATTTTTTTCATGCTTTAATATAACTTTTGAAAAAAAGAAACACATCAGCAGGCCATGTTAAGATTTTTCTTCACAAGGATGATAATAACATCAAATAGCTTTTAAAACTAAAAAACTTCGCTTTAAACTTCCATTTAGGTGTTCACGGCCTATTAATATTAAATGTTTTTAAGTTTCTTTACTAAAAATCATCAATAAAAGTATAAGTAAACATTATTTGCATTATTAAAACTCAGAAAGTTACTTAATAGTTTTTAATTTAAGCTATACTAGAAAGTGTCATTTTAAAAACTATAAAGTAACGCCATTTTAAGGTTTGTTTAGATTTCGAATATTTATTTTGTGATTTTATACACCTTTCCAGGCAATTTAATAGCATACTGGGTTTGTTAGGGTTATTTCTAGGGGAAAAAACGAGATATTCAATATGTTGTTGATTTCTAGGGCATTTTGTGAACATATTTATTCCCCTTTTGATACACTAAATACAGCAAATAGTTTTTCTTACGTTTTGCTAGAAAATAAAGGTAACGTAAGACAAAAGCATTTGCTATTACAAAAAACCTTGCTACAATTAAAAAACTTGGGCACTTTAATGAAATAAAGTGCTGCGTTAAAGCGGTGATTATGAATACGCCATAAGTAAGAAAAAAAAACAGTACTATATCGATTTACCTTAATGTTACATAAAAATATAATTTTCACAATTATTTAAAATTACATCACGATTATGACCGACCTCTATTTCGTTTCACACACTTTGTCAGTCTTGCGCGTAGGTCCGTCAATACATTGTGCAGCATGATCACAGGAATTTGAGTCACATCTTCTCAGATTCGTAATTTAAGGTCCTGAAGTTTACGTGATGCTGGTGGTGGTTGGAAGACGTATGATTTTAGGTATCTCCAAAGAAAGTAATCAAATGCGGACAGATCAGGAGATCTGGCGAGCCACGGAATATCCCCGTTCTTCAAACATGACATGATTAGGAAAGAAATTGCTCACAATATTTATGCAAACTCTTGAGATGTGGCTCGTAGCGTTATTTATCCGCCTGTGTTACTTTCTTTAAGGGTACTTCAAATCAAACGTTTCAACCACCAACACAATGCAAACTCCAGGATCCCAGAATAAGTGAGTGAAATTCCTGTGACCATGCTACACAATGTAATGAGTAAGTAACCTAAGCACACGAATGACAGAGTTTGTAAAACGAAATGAAGGTAATTTTCGTGATGTAACCTGTATGTAATTGCAAGGATTCTTTCATTTAGTTTATGGTAAATCAATAAATTAATGTTATTGTTTCTTACTGATGCTGTATTTATACTCGCTCGCTTTATTACCGCCTGTTATATTTGGTATATGATTGATTATTTATCCACTAATTTACTTTTGTTATTCTTTAGCAAACCTATGTGGGAACGAACATTGTTCGCCATCAGAAAAACCAAACTCTTTTCGTCGAAAATGACATCAGTTATTGATATGAGACAACTCTAAGTGGAGCAATTAATGCAGCATATCAAGATGAACATCAATACCTAATTATTAAATATTAAGTGTAATAAGTTGTAAATATGGTTCGTTTTTATCTGCAACTAACTAAAAAATCGCATATTTATTTGTTGTCATGAATGCAATAGTTTTTGGAAAATCAAATAACATATCGCACACACAGTTAATCGATAATAGAGTTCACGAAAATGAAATTCACTAAGATGAGAGTTAATCCGACATATCTTGTTTACATATTAGTAGTTATAGTCTCAATGAAGTGCGAAGGACGAGGCGCGCATCACAAAAACCGGTCACCTTACACACACAAACACAGGTTACATTTAGATCGCGGTCTTTCAACAGACGGAAACAGTGAGTACTTTGGAATTAATAACGGACTAAAACATGTAATGACGTTTCACGACAGCTTTGGGAAGTTAAATCGCCTTTTAGGATATAGAGACACAGAAATTCAAGATATAGAATCGGCAACTCTGTCACATCATCACATAAGACATCATCCCGAGTTGAATAATCAGGAACTCCATTGGCCTGTAAAAAAGGAGGCCATTGTTGAGGGAGATTTAGTCTTAGGTGGCTTAATGATGGTGCACGAAAGGGAAGATACAGTCACGTGCGGTCCCGTAATGCCCCAAGGCGGTATACAGGCTCTTGAAGCTATGCTCTACACGCTTGATCGCCTAAATGAGTCTCCTACGCCCGTTCTGCCCAACATTACCTTGGGAGCCCATATCCTTGATGACTGCGATAAGGACACGTATGGTCTTGAAATGGCTGTGGATTTTATTAAAGGTAGGAAAAACAAAGAACATTTTGTCAGTTACAATGAAATCGTAGGATAGTATAGCCAATTTGTCGAAACGAAATATGAAACACGCGCTTTTTACGGCGAAATAAAAAAAATACAGAGTGATCCCGAAAGTAAAAAGTTTTTGCTTCATATTTTTCTCAAAAGTAATAATATTATATTACACACAATAATTTAACTTCATAGATATAGAGTAAATATGAAATTAGAAATTAGTGACAACTGTTGCTGGTTTGGTAATTTTAACATTTAAAAAATAAGTCACAGTGGGATGGGTTTTTTGTTTTGGTTTCTTAATAAATGATTGTTCGTTTTTTTCCCTTTAACTAGGTTTTTTTACGTTACACTTTATTTGGTCAAATCAAAAACTCATCGCGTGTTTCAGATAAATTACAATTCAGTTGAAAGTCGGCTTAAATAAACCAAACAAGAGAAATATTCAACAATGTATGTAGTTGGAAGATTTAAATAGAAGAACAAATTTGTGTATCGATCAAATGGAAGTACAATTATATAATTTAAATATTTGTGTACTTTTATTTTTATTTTTTTTTAGTTTAATGATATTTTTTTAAGTTTGTTTAGTAACATTTTCAAGCAAATGGTTTTTAATGGAAATATTTCGATTTAAATCGCTTTTTTGGGAGCAATGTTTTGGTATTGGCACCCCGTGTATATTTCAACATAAGTATTTTTAAAGTTAGGGGAAGGTGGTATATACTGGGACCCTTTTTTTAAATTTTGCGTAACTTTTGAACGGCTTAATTTGCATACCTCAAATTGATATGAGATATTCATATTGCTTTAGTTTATCATTGCATATACAAAAAAATATTGTTTTAAAATAAAGGTACACAAATAGAGGGACTGTCCCACTATACACCACTTGTCCCCACATAAACCACCCCGTGGTACATTGTGGGACAGCAAAAAATATATATGAAATAAAGCATAAGTATAATATGTACAATCTTGGTTTCCGGGTTTGGAACCGCGTCTTCTATATTTAGAAGTAGTTGACGTTTCGACCATTGTGTCTTGGTCTTTTTCAAAACGTCGTTTTGAAAAAGTTTTTGTTTCACAGCCTACTATATTTTTCTGAAAAAAACAAAAACAAAAATACTGCGTAACTTGCGTATTTTTGAAAATAGCTACATCAACTCCTATATATTTGGAATGAGAATAAAAATAAGAAATTTAAATAGGTCATACCCGATTATAGATTCCATTTAAAAAAGATAAGTTTGTTTCATAACTTTTTAACGGCGAGCGTAACATTTTTTTTTGTTAGTTTCATTGAATTTTCCATAAAAATATCTAAAATAATCTCTATAATGTTTCGATATTTACAATAATAATGAAGATGATATGACACATCATTGTTATGACAAAAACCAACTTTTTTTCTAATAACTCAAAAACCAGAAATGACAGAATATTTTTGAAAACGATTCTGAGTTTGTCTCAAAAACACTTTTGGTAAAATAAATGTTCCTCTATCTTGAATATCAAGCGAGATACCTATTTAACCCCATCGATTTTGGACCACCCTTTTAATATCGATTTTCTACTAATTTCGTAAATACACATATAAATTGCTAATTGAACCATCTTTCTAACTCTAAAGCCCGATTGCACAAAGTAACACTGGTGCTAAAATACGAGTTAATTCTCAAAACTAGGCAATTTCAGTGCCCACTCTGCCAACCATGGCATTTTGCCTAGTTTTAGGGTTAAGGTGGTTTAACCCCGGGGCTAATCCAAGGTTCAACAATTATGCAATCGAGCCTAACGGTTTCCGAGATTCCCATCATTGTAACTGAACCGAATTCATCTGCTTTAAAATTTGAAGGTAGGTACAATATTTGTTTTTATACACACAATTATAAATCTCTTCACATAACTTAAAGCCAGATAAGTCAATTTAATCTGTTGCAATTCTTAAATATACTTCCTGCATTTACTTTTTGTTTGCTCCATTTACCTATTGGGTTTATTACAATGATGTATGAAATTGTAAATTTGTAGTGCATTTGACATTATAATGTTTAAAGTAAATGTTGTGCTGTTGTACAACTTTTTTAATCCTTTACTGCACCAATTTGCATTATTTAAATGGTAGTTTAACTCTAATACTCCTATTTTTATGCACTGCTATTCCTTCTACAGCACAATTTAACAACATACAAATATATTTGTTTCTAAAGCCTGTGTAGTAAGGATATAGATGTATTATTTATTGTTACGAGTTCACTAAGCTTTATAAAATTAATAGATACGGACAGCGTAGCCACTAAATAAAGAAAGAATTTCCATATTTGTAAGTGGTTTTACAAACTTTGCACTATACTTATATAAACACAGTTCCTCGGAAACTGAAACATAATATCTGGAGGGGATTTATTTAACATTTACTTCGCTGCGAAAAATGCAACAGTATTGGTTTTAGGATAAAAGCTATTTGAATATCAAACAAGATATACGCTAAAAATGTATTTTTTGTGCTGGCAAACACATACATATATGTACAGGGTGGACCAAATTCGAATGTTTTACGGGGTATCTCGGTTACCGTAATAGATAGCGAAAATCTGATTTCGGTCTCTTGGGCTATTTTTTTGAGAAAATAACGCCTACGCAATCAGATTTTTTTTATCGGAATCCATTTTGGCACTACAGACGAAAATTTAAATTTCATCATTTTTGAAAATTTGCTGTAACTTCTTTATTTATTAAATTAGAACAAAATGTTATTAAGGTTTTATATACAGATTTTTATGCTTAATTTAAAAACAAAAGTAATTTTTTCATAGCCTCCTTGACTTTCGAGATATGGAGTAAACTTAAATTTTTTTTAATGGAAACCCTAGTTGGCCATGGCTTCATGTGAAAGAGTATTTTTTTAGCTTTTCAAAAATATATAGTTTTATATATTTGTTGCAAAAAATAGCCAAGATATGGCCCATTTTGTAAAAATTCGATCATCAAAGTTAGCCATGATTTCGTAAACAAGTGATGTTTGCAATTATTAAAGAACTAAACGTCATTTCGAAGTAAATTTTATAACTTTTAAGCAAATCCGTGTATTATTTTGTATTTTATAACTGTTTATTGTGGTATTGTGAACATGGCTAAATTTGAACTTTTTGAAAAGTTTAATATGTTAGAATATTACTTTGTCTGTGACAAAAACGTAGCGGTTGCTGCAGAATTTACTAGGCAATGACGTTTAGCTGTTTAATAATTGCAAACATCACTTGTTTACGAAATCATGGCAAACTTTGATTGAATTTTTACAAAATTGGCCATATCTTGGCTATTTTTTGCAACAAATATATAAAACTATATATTTTTGAAAAGCTAAAAAAATACTCTTTCACATAAAGTCATGGCCAACTAGGGTTTCCATTTAAAAAAATGTAAGTTTACTCCATATCTCGAAAGTCAAGGAGGCTATGAAAAAATTACTTTTGTTTTTAAATTAAGCATAAATATCTGTAATAAAAACCTTTATAAATTTTTTTTCTAATTTAATAAACAAATAAGTTACAGCAAATTTTCAAAAATGATGAAATTTCATTTTTCGTCTGTAGTGCCAAAATGGAATCCGATAGAAAAAATCTCATTGCGTAGGCGTTATTTTCTCAAAAAAATAGCCGAAGAGACCGAAATCAGATTTTCGCTATCTGTTACGGTAACCGAGATACCCCGTAAAACATTCGAATTTGGTCCACCCTGTATATTGTATAGGGGTGTGTGTGGGTGTTTGTTTGTCTGACTATAGAGAACTGCGTAAGTTTATTTCTTTCAAGCATGATAATGTTTATTTTCAATTAAGAACTGAAAGCGAAGCCTGTTACCACCTTTCGAAAAGTATTTTTGTAGGAAATTATTGGATATATTTTTCGTCTTTTATTTGTGTTTTATTTTTGTAATAAATTTTTGCTGGTATTTGTAATAATACAAAAAGCAACTTTTTACTGAAAATATTGACGTAGATTATTTTATTCACTATTTTGGATATGGTTTCCGGAATTTACCTGCGTAATATTTAAATTGACTCTACGTTTCGGCAAGCTTTCTCTTGCCATTATCAAGAGCTTTTTTAAAAAAAATTGTAACTAGTCGAAGGAAAACGTTAACATAATGTCACTGACATTGGTAACCGCGAAAATCAAAAAAGAAATAATTTATATACTATCAACTATCAACAATTTATTATTGCTAACAAATTTTAAATGCAAATGTGTTATCGTTAAAATTGTTTTAGTCATAAATGTTGCACAAACTTAAAAGTCATATTATATTTTAGAAATTCCATAACATAGATGCAAGAAATAAACACATAATATACACTTGCATAAGAAAAGCAATTCTTTGCACAAAGAGAATTTCACGCGAACCAATTGGGTGCGAGCGCAAAGCGCGAGTAGTTCGATGGCAAATTTAGAATTTGAGAAGCATTAGGATCGAATTTTAATATGTGCACGCTCCAGACTTCGGGAAAAGTTATTAAGTAAAACGTGCAAAAATGTTCGTACTTACATGATAAAAACGTCATCACGCGCACGCACTGTCCAGCTTTGACAAAATAATAGAAACGCTCAGACCTTTTCCACTAACTTTTTGTACATCTATCATACCAATTCGGAATGGCCACGCTCTCCCCTAAATATAGGTACATACCGAACAATCCCAGTTTTGAGTTGAATTAAGAATTAAGAATATGAAAATACGATGACACTGTATGAATATTGATTTATTCGGTTTTGAAAAGCAATGACGAGTGTTGTAAATAAAAATTTCAGCCAATCGATTGTTCATCGACCCGCTTAGTTGTAATCCATATATCTCGGGAACATAGAGACACGGAACGTACATCAAACGAAAGGTAATATTTTGCACAAAGATTTGATTACAGACTTAACAGAATTTGAGAAGCATTAGATGCGAGCGCGGAGCGCGAGTAGTACGAATATGGATTTATTCTAATTTAAAAAGCAACAGCGATTGTTGTAATATATTTTAATAAAATAAATTATAATAAAATTTCAACAGGTCGATTAATAGCCTCCGAAAAAAGTGACCCGCCTGGCTCAGCGCGAGTAGCATGATTGTCGATTTTCTCAATTTTGAAAAGCAATACGAGTATTGTAAATAAAAATTTGAGCCAATCGATGGATCATCTCCGGCTTAGTTATAATCGATATATCTTGGGAACGGAGCCAATTAGGGACTTGCACCAAACGAAAGAAAATTTTTGCGCAAAAAGAATTTTACGCGCAAAGAGAATTCCTCTGGGACCCGTTGGGTAACCATGTTACTTACTTACGTAACCAGGTTACTAATTATCGTGATCGCGCCCGCGCCCGCGATCGCCACCGCCACCGCGCCGGTGTGAGTTGACCCTTATGCGCCGTTTTGTTGTCCAATCAAGTGTATATTATTTATTATTGATTTAATCAACAAATTAGAAAGAGATAACATCGCGGCGCAGTAATTTCTGTCTTCCAGTGTTTCCCTTATTTTTAAAACAATTCGATGAACTTCTATGGTACCTACTATGTTCTTCCCTAAAGCCAAATTGGTAATCAGGTATCAGGTGTTTTTCTTTCAGTGTGGGTCTGAGCTTTTCCAAAAGTAGTTTTTCAAATAGTTTTGATATTAGAGGAGGCTAATCGGTCTATATGATTTTACTTCCTCTGGTGGTTTACCGGATTTCAGAATCATAATAATGTTAGCAACTTTCCACTGACTAGAAAAGGGACCAATTGAAATGATGGCTTTGAAAAGCTGTGTAATGTATTTTATAGCTGTTTCTGGTAGCTCTTTCAGTACTTTTCCTGTTATTAAATCGTAACCTGAGGATTTGTTTGGATTAAGCATGTTTATCATTGAACTTACCGTTACTTTCAACGGTTTTATTGGTATTTCCAGTTGTCCTGGGGCATATCGATATTGTTGTACTTCAGTCTCTTCCTCTGCCGAGTTTTCAGATTCAAAAGGTTGAAAAAATTTTGTTAAATGTTCTGAAAATAGCTCCTTCTTCTGTTTATCACTACTTGCCCAGCTTCCATCGTCCTTTTTCAGGGGGAAGATATTTTTTGTGGTTGTTTTAGTTTTTTAGTTCCTCTCCACAACGAATAGTCGGTATCTACTGTTGCAGTGACGCTGTGCTATATAAATTAGGTAACCAAATAGTTGTTGTATACATAGTTTTCAATTAATGGCATTATTTGTATTTTTTGGAGCCAAATTAAAATCAACGTTCACAAAGTTTTAATATGTAGACCTGTGATAATTAATCTAGATTATTCGCTATAATGCATGATTGTCGAAAATATCAACTAGAGAAAATTTTGTGTTAAATGGATCATTTTGATCATTTATAGGGAAAACGTTGTGGGTATTATCTAAGGGCGAACTCAACTATTTCATTCAGTTTTTATTACATTAATATTATCGTTCGTTAGTTTAACTTCCTGTAATTAAGCGATTTAAAATACTCTGCTTAGGTAGTTAACTTGGTAATTATACTAATTATATGACTGCTTTACCTGTGTGTATAAATGAGTGGTACGTTCGAGTTAATCATAACTTGTTCCAAGTAATTTTCGAGTACTTTTGCATCTGTTGTATTAAGATTCGGGACAAAAACAATACCAAGTCACATAAAAAGTTAGTTCAAGGACTTGCTTAGTGCTGTGTTGTGGAATATTCAGGACAAATTGCAACAGACTGGGTGTGGCATGGTTAAGTATAAAAGCGAATTATTTAACGTCAGTAAATTAATGTTTAGTGGAAGACGAGATGTACAAAAGGGCGTTCTGAAATGTGTCATCAATTAAAGTGTAAGAAACTGCGAAATACCCAACTAAGACTGTAAGCATTTAAAGTTGTTGGAAATTTGTTAGTCGAGGAACATTTTGATTTAACGAGAAGAGAATTACTGTTTATTATTACTTTATAAATGGCGATGACGAGCGTTTTATTTTGTGTTATTTTTTATCACTACTTTCAATAAAGTTAGACTTTTACTTTACTTCAAAGTAATTAATCGCAGTGTCCTTAATAGAAACTCTTCGTAGATCAGTAGTCATTTTTCTTTTACAATATTCGCTTCGATGTCAAGTATCTACTTCTAACATTGGCAAAAAAAAAGATGTTTCGACAGTGACTTTCAACTTTGGCTTTGTCGCAGACGTAAACATTTTTGCCAGGACACTTGTGGTAGGACCAAGAAAGTTTTTCGCTTAGCTAGACAATGTACGAAAATGCTGGGAGATTGTGGTTTAAAGTGTTCCCAGTCCATAGTTTAACTAAAACAATTTCTTAGATTTTACTTGCTAATCCTTTGCAACAAATCTTCATGGGAGCCTTGTTAAGTTTAAAAAGAAGTTGGGAAAGATTCTGAAGATATTGAAAAACAAGCCTTAGTTTTGTCTTAAACAAATACTCTATAACAGCGTTTCTCAAACTTTTAAACACATTTTACAACATTTTAAAAGAGAAATTTATATTTTCATTTTTTTTTGTATTTTTATCAACACAGTTCCGTTTCTTCACCCAATAAAAATTTTACGCGACCCAATTTTGGGTCGCGACCCATATTTTGAGAAACGCTGCTCTATAATACAGGGTGTCACACAAAAAACACCGCAAGCTGTAACCGTTGTTTGTGGTCCGATTTTGGTGAACAAAAAAGTAAATTAAATGGCTCCTCAAATACTATAAACTGAATTGGATTTCAATTTTTTTCAAGTTCAACTTAAATGTCAAACGAAAGTAAATTTTTTTTCCACATTGCACCATCTATTTGTTTTTACTTAATCTGGTGGACTTTTTTTTCTGAATTCAATAATGTAAACATAAATTAATTTTAGTGCAAAACTAATAAGAAATAAAAAATGAAAGTTTAACCCAAATAGGTTTCACAAAATTTTCAAGCGTGCTGTGGAAAACAAAAGAAATCTTAATCAACAAATATCATTTAAACGTCAGTGTGGTATTTAAATGACATTTGTTGATTAAGATTTTTTTGTTTTCCACGGCATGCTTGAAAATTTTGTGAAACCTAACCTATTTTAGTTAAACTTTTATTTTATCATTGAATTCAGAACAAAAATGTCTACCAGATTAAGTAAAAACAAATAGATGGTGCAATTTGGAAAAAAAAAATTGACTATCGTTTGACATTTAAGTTGAACTTGAAAAAAATTGAAATCCAATTCAGTTTATAGTATTTGAGGAGCCATTTCATTACCACAAACAACGGAGTTACAGCTTGCGGCGTTTTTTGTGTGACACCCTGTATATGAAAAGGATATTCGAAAGTCCAAACACCAAAATAGATTTTATGGTAAATCAGAAATCAAAGAGGACATTTTAATGGGCAAGAATATTTTAAAATTAGTTTTTTTTTGTCCAATCTGAAATCATTATATTTCGGAATTGTTAAGAGGAAAAAGTTCAATTAAAGAAAAGTGAAAACGATTGTTGTTAATGTTTCTAGTTTTAATATCAAAATATTTCTATTATAACAAAGAGTTTTAACGAGTTTTATAAAAATGACACTGATGCAAAAGCGAAATTCATAATTTTTTGAATTTAACGTTTAAGAATAACCACAAAACAAAATTTTATGAATTCATAATTTTTAATCATATTTCTTCAACTTATCCAAATGTTGAAATGATGCTAAGAAATAAGAACATCAATAATAAGTAAAACGACAAGTAAACGTGGTTATTCTGCTTTTAAACTAATTGGAAATTATCTTTGCAGTATATTACCACAAGTAAAACACAAATCTTTAGTTTTTCTATGTATACAGTAATAAAGATTTAAAAATATTGATTTTAAAGAAATTATTCATACATTTGCACAGTAAAAGTGCAAAAAAGTCCCGTTGTATCATTTGTAATTAAAACCATTGTTTTGTGTTTGATATTTTAAGTTACCAGTAAATAAATACAAATAAAAAGTAATTTTAAATATGGACTTTTTCAATGATTTCACTTTACTTTATTACATAATACATCCGTAAATTGTTTATTATTTTGTTAAAGATCTTTTAAAAGAAGCCCTTAAATATACCGGGTGTAACTGGGTTCTGGTACACGGTTTGGGACGATTTATGAGTTAGAGGCAAAACACTTTTGCTTTGACGAAAAGGCATCCTCGAAGACCATACGTTTTCCCATATTAGTCGACTTTGTAGGTGTCACTTTTTAAAAGGCCTCAATAATGACCCACATTGTGAAGCACTCTGTATATTAAAGTGGAGAACCTGTACTTGACTTGTAAGTATTGATATTTTATATTATTTATTACATGCGGTCAAGCGTATAAGTTTAACAGACTGAGAGTTGTAAATAATGCGTTGAGGAATTTTAATATTGCAGACAAACTGATGGTCCCTGCGGATTAGTGATTGCAATACCGGTATACCGGTATACCGGTATACCGAATACCGGTATACCGTGCCATTTTACAATACCGAAATACCGTCTCATTTGATGGTCTAATACCGGTATTCGGTATTAATATTATATTTTTTAAATTTGATTTTTATTATTTTATAATTGCAGTCTGCCATAAATAAAAAAATAGCAATAAATGCAAAACACAAAATTGTGCCACAAAATGATGTATTTAAGTTAATTAAAAGAGAGACGATATTATTAGAAGACCAAAGAATATTGCAACATTGGAACATTTGTTGTCATTTCCAAGGCTTACTATTAAAAAATGTTGCAATTTCTCTTAACTTTATCAAAAATTCTTAATAACTCGAAAATTATTGCAGATTGGTATAGGAAACGCTAATATAGATTGATGTAGAATTTACTTTTGAATTAGAAAATGAAAAAAAAAATTGGGCATTGTATTTGAAAAAAACGAGTTTTATTGGTCTGAAATTGTATTAAAAGAAAATTAAATTTTGGACACCCTGTAAGTAATGCATCGATTGCAAAAATTCTTCTATGCATAGTCTAAATTTAAGCGTTTTCCCTCAAAAATGGCGGCGATAGATAATATTAAGCATTACGATGAAAATCAAAAAATTTCAAAAAAGTCCAAAAATCTAAAAAACGACTGCACTTAGGTATAGGGTATGCTATAAATAGTCCCTCTAAAATAACGTGTTAAATCCAAAAAATGCAATAAAAAATAGACCATTGTATTCGAAATAAGAAAGTAGACGTCAACTTCCGGTATTTCCGGAAGGGTCGCCATCTTGAAAATATTTTCATTAAACAGCTCAGGCCATTATGGTCATACCCAAAATTTCAGATCAATACCCTTTTTCATTCTTCATATATTTTTAATGCCCGGTCCCAATCAATTAGGTACCCCGTTTATCTTCAGTTTTTTGTGTCCATATTTTTTTACAGATTATGTAATTTATTAAGTTTCTTTATTTTATGTAAATTTGTGTTTTGACATTATACTTGCTATATGTACATATGTGTAAAATGCATATATTGTATTTTCAAAATTAATACTTTTTTTAAAAAAGCAATACCGGTATTAATACCGGTATACCGGTATTACTTGCGAATAAATACCGAATACCGGTATTGAATTTTGGTCCGGTATTGCAATCACTACTGCGGATAGAGCGGACTATTCGACCCAGTTGAATTTCTGTAGGCCAATACAAGGGGTAAATCTCTAATATAAATTTAAGATAAGACACAGATAACCAACAAGGAAATTCATAGTCTTCAATTAGGTATAAGAGTGCTGCATTTTGTCCCAACTGGTTTTAAATATTTACTGTTTTTTGATTACCATAGTATTTGTAATTTTTATACAAAACTTAAATTATAAATAAATCACCTGTGTACATAAAAGAGTATAGCTATTAAAAGCAATTTATCATAAAACTAAATAACTAGTTGTTAAGCACTGAAAGATAAACCAAAGTAAATTGTTCAGTTGCATGCTGCACAGTAATAAAATATTACCGAATTATTACCTTAAGATTTAATCAAATTTTGCACATGCAACTATCGTTAATATCTGCACTCAAAAAATTGCTTAGTTGCGTTACATTTTAAAACAACTATTTAACATGTGTACCGTTTTATAAAAAAGGTATAAAAACTCGCTAACTGTAACTACCAACCAAATTAAATTAACAAATGAATCGTTGATTGCAAAAACAATTTTCGTCCATTTTACTTAACTTTTGGAAATATTGAGAAAACAGTTTAATATAATAATAAGGTTTCACAAAAACATCAAACAACATGTGTTTTTGACGACCGAAATACTGAGGTGTTATTAAAATTGATTGAATTCTATACTTTTTTAAATTATTTAATTATTCTAATTAATAATTAATGAATTTGGATTTCAGATTTGAGAATCCCTTTATTTTAATTTTAAGTACCTATACAGGATGTTTTTTAAGGGAGGTAATTTTTTATGAAAAATTAAGTGGAGACTTTTATATAATTTTTTTCTCTTAGACGTCTCCATTCGGAGTTACAGCCCCCTAAAGAGGAGCGGTAAAATTACGTTTTTATTTTATTTCTTAAATTTGGAGATGTGTAGTAGAATGATATATGGAAGATTTTTTGTACTTATTAAAAAACTTTCCATATAGTATATTACATACCGAGCGGGGAAGTGGATCATTACAGCCAAGTGCTAGGTTGGCATCTATAGCACGAGGCTTGAATGGTCCCTCCCGTGAGGTATGTTTACTATTATACTCACAATCGGTTAGTAACTCTAGATTAGTGTCAAATAATATTAATTTTTATCGTAATATGATCAATTATTTCGGGGGTACTACCATAAGAGATTAAAATTTGCCGGACAAATTTTTGTTTGACACGAGTTGTTGCTTAGTAACAATTAACGAGAATGAATTTTATCTTTTTTTTTTCTCACCTTTTTCACTATTATAATCATATCTCTGATAGGTTTGGTTTTATTAAACAACATATTATTTACCAAAGTTGTAGTCCATTAAATGTCTCATTCGCAATAGGCATCGGTTTTGCTCTACGACGTTTCGTTAAAACGTTGCGGCGTTTTTAAAAATTTACATGATATATTTATATGCAATTTTACAATTTTTTGTTAAATTCGTTTGTTAGCTTCCTAAAAAAACGAGGACTGGTTTTCTAAAGAATTTTAAACTTTATAAAAAGCTTTGAAACTGATGTGATACATAATATTATATAAGTATGGTGCAAATGCTATGGCATTTTTAAATACAAAACATGATTATTCCTCTGTTTGTTTTTTCAAGACTATAAAATGTAAAACAATGCAAATCCATCTAACACAATTAACACAAAATTATCGAAACCATTAAAAAAATTCTTAGGGGTGTGTAAAATAAACAAGAGTTCGGTTACGTGATTTAAAACAAAATTCAGTTTTTGTCTTTTATCAAAAATATGATTTATCTGCCGAAATTCATAATTAGCCTATCCCAAAATTAACTCAAAATAAAAAGTTTATGTTATTGCGTGCCTATGGAACTAGAGCGACTGAAAATTGCCAAGAGTGAAAATGCGTTAATTAAAGAGTGAGACAGCTTTTTATCGTGTATGTCTGTACGCCCTCTGACCATACTCATTAATTTTCTCTTTGGCCCAGGCACTACATTATTCCATTAGTAAATAAATTGGAAAGATAAAATTCCTACATAGTAGGCAATTTAATCAACAACTTACTGTGTTGTATACAGTGTGGCTGGTTTTTCATTGTCCAGCTATATCTGCTGAAATATTAATGTTACCAAAAAAAGTTAAATGAGAAACTTGTTAAACAAAAGCTGGTCTACAAAATGGTGCTAAAAATTTTGTTCCATAGCCTACCAGTTTTTCGGAAAAATATCCAATTTTGTTTTTTAAATGGAACACCCTGTATATTTTTACAGAATCACATTCTAAATCAATTACTCTTCACAATGATATTATCATAAGTACCATTTTGCTTTTAAATTATGCTCAATATTTCAAAAAAAGAGAATTATTATAGTCGGCTGTGGAAACAGCACAGCATATCAACTTTTTCATTATTTGTATAGTACATTTTTCTTAATTATAATTACACTTATTTTTGTCTGATTTGACAAGTGTTTGCTAATGTGAACAACAGGGCCGTTTCTGGCGGGGGGCGAAAGCGTGCCTCGCACGTGGGCGGCCGATTTAGAGGGCGGCCAAATGCCTCCCTTGCGGTCTTTAATGTTTCACAAGAATTGAAAATAAAATATTAGTTTGAAAAATAGTATGTAAAAATGATCAAGGATTAAGGATTTCAATCCCATACTATTAAAAAAAAATTGCAAAAACGCGTAAATCCTCCAGTTTGCTTATTCGGTAATTTCGACTTGAGAGTGGATTGCGATTAAATTTATGTACAATCGGCGGTTGTATACCGTACCGTAGCAATGTAGATAGCAATGCAATTGGGGCGTTGTTTGCATAAACAACGCAATGGGACAAGTGCAAAGGGCGCAAGAGATGGCGCTGAAAATCCCTCTTACACATAATGACAAATTTACAGGCATTCAAACAGTCTGCAACTAATGTGAAAAATTTTTATTATTGATTTCTCAGAAAATATTATTCGTGGTGCATCATCTAAAACTAATTATAAGATGAAAAAAAAATTCAATAAAAAGCCATGGAACACTAGATTATAACGATTTTTGAAATATTCGCAGGAGTAAAGTTCCCCTATTTTAAGAGATATAAAAAAATATATAAGAAAAAGTTATTTAGAATCTCAAAATAAGGCTAGATTTAAATTTTGAAGGTCAAATTCTAATTTTTATTTTTTAAGAAATTTTAAAATTTAAAAAGTCTGCAACAAATGGAAAAGTTTTTTATTATCGATTTCTCAAAAACTTATAATCTTGATAAACGGTAGTGCATGGTCCAAAACTAATTTTAAATGAAAAAAAGTTTAATAAAGGACACTAGATTTTAGCGATTTTTGAAATATTCGCAAAAGTAAAGTGCTTAAAATTTTGTAATAGGGGAAAGCACTGTAATAAGAGACAGCAGTATTAAGAGACAACGCTTGTATACTAAAACCTGTGAAGTGCCGAAGAAGTAAGTAAGGTGGAATACATTATTTAGTTTGTTGTTAGTACGCGCAAAATATAAGGGTACGTAATTAGCTTTTATTTTTTTGATAAATACGATTTAAATAAAAAGATGCATTTGATGGGCCTGCGAACATTGTCTTCTATTACCACGTAATGTTAAAAAGTAGTGTCATTTGTTGTTTTAATGACGAGATTGTATTTTTAAATCAGACATTTTGAGGTTACGTGCTAGTGAAAGAAACATCGTTTCAACTAGTTTGAAAAGTTCACTGTTATTTTAGTGTCTCTTATTACAGAACTTTTTTAAAATTATGTGGTAATAAGAGACAGGTATCTTGGTAATAAGAAATTTGCATTTATCGAGTAAAAACTTCATTTTAGTGTTAAAATGACGGGAAAAAGAAAATCTGACAAAAAGAGATACGTTTATGATTCTAAGGCTATGGAATTAGCAATAGATGCTGTTAAAAATAAAGGTTATTCTTTGGGAGCAGCGGCGAACAAGTACAATATACCTAAATCAACATTGGGAAAGCATTACAAAAATGAAAAACTTGTTATCGGAGGTGGAAGAAAACCTGAATTATCCGAGGATGACGAAAACACACTTGCTTTATTTCTAAAACAATGTGGAACTTTAGGATATGGTTTTACGAAGCTTGAAACATTTAAATTTGTGACTCAATTTGTAAATGATGCAAAAATAAAAACAAGATGGAATGAAAAGGGTCCTGGGGACATATGGTTTAACAATTTTCTTAAGAGACATTCTGAATTGTCTATTAGAAAAGGTGAAATATTGGGCCAACAGAGTGAGAGGTGCTGATCCATATACAATAATGAACTGGTATGATAATTTAAAAAAAGTTTTAAAGCAAGAGAAGATAGCTTCAGAGGATGGTGGACTAATATTTAACTGTGACGAATCAGGCTTTTGTCACGATCCAAAAGATGTCAGACTCGTGGCACCAAAAGGACTATTTCCTGCTGACCATTCAAAATTTCCTGAAGAAGCCTATGATCCCATAAAATTTCAGAGGTTTAAAAATGGCCAATCTAGCCTTGTTGGTATAGATTCTGAACAAGTCGATGAACCTCCAGCTAATACTTCTGCAGTTATAAATCAACAAGTCAACGTCGCTGTGCAGCAAATCCATCTATGTGCATCACCAGTATTGACATTAGATAGCCAGCCATCAACATCTTCCGCACAAGAACAAACTTTAACATCTTCAACACAAGATCAATTATTTCCTGAAGCTGATGAAGAAAATCACTCTTCCCTTGCTGTTAAAGAGACACCAAGCATAGACAGGCTCGAGAATACATCAAACATCGCAGGACACACTAGTTCATTAGAAAACTTTATTAAACACAAACTTTGCGAGAATTTGACCAAAAAAAATCATCTTACCAAAAGGATAAAATTAACTGACAACATTGGTGATATTCTTACATCAAAAGAAGCATTAAAAAAATTAAAAGAGAAGGAAGACTCGAAAAAACCTAAAAGGGAGAAGAAAGATAAACAAATTAAAAAGGCCAGAAAAGAACTACCCAAGGAATCTATATTAAAAAGAAAGAAAGTACAACACAAAATAATGGAAGATTCATCTTCTGAGGACGACGAAAATGTGGATATCATTTTGGAAAGCGAAACTGAAAGCGAGGATTTTAGTTTTAGATCTGACGATGAAACTATAGACTTACAAAAACTTAATATTAAACTAGGCAACTATTATGGTGTTTATTATGATAATGACTGGTATGTCGGACAGGTTACAAAAATATTTGAACAAGAAAAAACTGAAATAAGTTTTCTACGCTTCGATAAAACTGACAAATTTATGTGGCCAAAGAAAGCGAACATAGCGACAGTAGAAAATGATTTTATTTTTTATGGTCCACTTGATTTTTGTGGCTCAAGTCCATTCGTTATTAAAAGGCATGAATTATATGGCTTAAAAACGAAGTATAAATCACTGAAACAATAATTTTGAAGAAGATATAAGACTGTTTTTTATTTTTTTATATAAATTTGGAGTTACCTTCATGTTTTATTGTATTTTTTTTTAATAAAACTGTATTTTAATTTTGTCTGCAAATATTTGTTTGAATTTTTGAATAGGCTTTTTTGATCACAACTTTGACCACACATAATTTTTTTGTTTTTAAAACTGGGTCAATACAAATTTTCAGGCTAATTTACAAGGTTATAATCTAGCTCTTATTACATAGAGAACCTTAGAACACTATTATGATGAGATATATAAACTTTGTCTCTTAATACCACGAATCGGTAATAAGAGACAAAAAATTTTTTTTTTTAACAAACTAAATTCTAGAAAAACCGTTTGACATACAAAGCTGAAATATTCATATAATAATACCCTTTAGTAGAAGTACATATTGTCCAAATTTTAGATACCTACCTGTTCCCAGTTCCTGTAAATTACCGTGTCACGTCTCTTATTACATAGATTGTCCCTTATTACAGGGCTTTCCCCTAATTGTAATTTTGGAACCTGACCGTCAAAATTTACATCTAGCCTTATTTTGAGATTCTAAATAACTTTATTCTACAATTATTTTTTTTTTGTATCTCTTAAAATAAGGGCACTTTACTCTTGCAAATATTTCAAAAATCGCTAAAATCTAGTGTCCTATGAATTTTTATCAAACTTGTTTTTATCTTAAAATTAGTTTTAGACTATGCACCAACCTTAATGAAGAATAAAATTTTCTGAGAAATCAATAATAAAAAACTTTTCCATTTGTTGCAGACTTTTTGAATGTAAAAATTTCTTAAAAAATAAAATTTTGAATTTGGTCTTAAAAATTAAATCTAGCCTTATTTTGAGATTCTAAATAACTTTTTCCTATAAATTGTTTTTGTATCTCATAAAATAAGGGCACTTTGCTCTTGCAAATATTTCAAAAATCCTTAAAACCCAGTGTCCTGACTTTTTTTTATCCTAAAATGTGTTTTAGACCATGCACCAATTTTTATCAAAAATAAATTTTTTATGAGAAATCAATAATAAAAATTTTTCCCATTTGTTGCAGACTTTTTGAATGACGCTGTATACATGTTGTTAAATATAATACTTGCAATGACAATTATTTATTCTTTTATTTCAATTTTTTGTTTACCGGGGCGGCGAAACGTACGTTAGCACGCGGGCGGCCAAGTACTCAGAAACGGCACTGGTGAACAAATTTGACAGGTATTTGCAATAAACAAAACAATATCACAGCCGACTTTAATAATTCCTTTTTTGAAATATTGTGCATAATTTAAAAGCAAAATGGTACTTATGATATATCATTGTAAAGAGAAATTGATTTAGAATGTGATTCTGTAAAAATATATAATGTGTTCTGTTTAAAAAACAAAAGTTGGATATTTTTCCGAAAAACTGGTTGGCTATGGAACATTTAACTTTTTTTGGTAACTTTAATATTTCAGCAGATATAAGCTGGACAATGAAAAATCAGCCACACTGTATAATGGACTTGCTACATGCGTTAAAAATGTATTAATGTCAAAATAAAGATGTTTAAAGGATTTTATGTAAATTACTAATTATATACAACTTTCATAAACAAGGTGTTCAACGTAAAATTCATGGAGATAGAGGTAAAAGGATGCAATGCTTGAATGAGCAGGTTTTATGTGCTTACTGTTATACCGAGCTTGGTGGCTAGTTGGTAAAACAACCTAACTTGTAGTCGGGAGGTCCTGGGTTCGATTCCCAGGGCCGACTGTCATTGTAGAGGTTTCAGGTGGTTTCCTCTATGGTTAAGGCAAATGCTGTGGCAGTACTTCCACCTATCCTTATCCATCCTTGACTATCCACATCCCTACCCATTATCCTTGTACCTCTAACGACTGAAGAGGGGGTCAACCCCCCTATAGCAGTCTCCGCGCGAGCGGAAAAAACACGTGACCTGACCTGGCTTACTGTTAGTAGGTACGAATTTAAACTGAAATTGTCTATATTGTGCCCAAGTACACTGTAAATCTCAATTTTAAATATTATCTATAAATTTCTCATCATATGTGTTTATGACACTTATAATTTGTTCTTGAAATAAACATTCTAAGTAACTGAACATAAGAGAAACAACAATATACTTCATAACTGCTGATTATGACTATATTGTTGTTATCTTATATTCAAATAATGTTTAACTCCACAAAAAATTTAAAAACCTTCGTAACTTGTACCACATGAATTTTAAGAGGCTTAAAAACCTTTTTTGTTTGTTGTTTTCACAGCCTATGTTTTTCTTTAAGAAAAAACAATAAAAAACCTTCGTTACTTGGGTATTATTTAAAATAACTACATCAACCCTTAATATATAGGGTGTTTCAGACCCCCCGTACCAGCATTTTTATTCGAAAATGCGAAGTCTTACAAAAATTGGGGGGAAATAATGACAAATGTGCAATGCAGAATTGACTGCCGGTTTTCGTGATTAAACCGTAAGTGACCAAAGCCGGAAGTAACTCTAAAAACTTAAATGGAACCATCTGTATTTTTTTGCATAATTAGAAAGATGTTTGATAAATAAAGACTTTTTTACGTGATTTTTTTTTTGATTATATGTATACAGGGTGGTCCAAATTCGATGGGATTGCATAGGTATCTCGGTTAATATTTAAGAGAAACGGTTAACTTACCAAAAATGTGCAGATTTTTGAGACAAACTCAGTACCGTTTTCAAAAATATTCTATCATTTCCGATTTTCGAGTTATTGAATAAAAAGTGTTTTTTTTTGTCATATTAATAATGTGTCATATCTCCGTTATTGTTGTAAATATCGAAAACATTTATCAAGTTTATTTTTATATATTTTTAAGTTTAAAATGATTATACCAAAACAAATTTTTTTACGCTTGCCGTTAAAAAGTTATGACACAAAATTACTTTTTTTTTAAATGGGAACAATAGCTGGCTATGATCTATTTAAATTCCTTATTTTTTTCTCATTCCAAATATATAAGCGTCAATGTATTTATTTTTAATAATACGCAAGTTATTAAGGTTTTTTAGTTTTTTTTTCTAAGAAAATCATAGTAGGCTCTGAAAACAAAAAAAAACAAGGTGTAAAACCTTATAAAACTCATGTGGTACAAGTTACCAAGGTTTTCTAATTTGTTGTTCAGATAAACATTGTAAATATTTGAACATAAGATAACAACAACATAGTTGGAATCAGCAGTAATGTAGTATATTGCTGTTTATCTCAAGTTCTAAAAAAATTTTATGTTTATCTCAACAACAAATTTAAACACCTTGGTAACTTGTACCATATGAGTTTAATATGGTTTTACATCTTGTTTTTTTTTTCAGAGCCTACTATGATTTTCTTAGAAAAAAAAACTAAACAACCTTCATAACTTGCGTATTATTAAAAATAAATACATCAACCATTATACTGTGGTCGGCGGGAAGAAGCACTTAAGTCAAAAAGTGCGATTTTTTAATTATTAACCTTATACCATTCATATTGTTATGTTTTTATATTGGTAATTTGCAATTTCGGCACTTGTGTTTCCTGTTTATAATGTTAGTTCCATTTCACGTATTTTTATTAATAATATTTTTCTATTGCAATAAATTTTGTGTAATCAAAAGATAATATTAGTTATGTTTAAAAATGGGTGTTTATGTTTACTCCATTAAATTTTTTAAAAATTCTACATAAAAAATGTATTTTTTAAGAATAAAGGAATAAACTGAATATATCCATTTGTTTACATTTGTGAAAAACTACTTGTTATTCTTATTTTATGCCAGTTTAAGTCAAGTATTTACTGTTTATTAACCCATTAAACGCCAAGCATTAAAATACCGGTTTGATTTCGAATTTTTGTTAATATTCTATCTGATTAGGGTCCAATTAAGACATTTCTGTAGTTTTTTGGAAAAAAATTTCTTTATATTTTACGAAAATTAATGTTGCGTTAACGCATCAATGGCATATAGTAGTAGTAATTGGGAAAAAATAAAATGTTTGTTTTTATAATGTTTTTTTATTTATTTTTATATAATTATATGTTTTATGAGTATAAATATTTAAAAACGAAAAATTTAAAACGAAAAAAAAAAGAAATTCTAAAAGAATATAAAAATATTAAAATTTATGAAATTCATGAAAACAATTTGCATGTAGGTGAACTTTACACTTTTGGCAAATGAAAACAGTCTGGCTTTTACAAAGTCTACATCTTCTTCTTTTACCTTCTAGATTATGTTGAATCACATGATCAACTCTATCTTTTCTCACTTCTTTAGGTAGTTCTGCTTTAGATGGTCTTCCTTTATTATTGCTATTATTTTGTAAATTCCTTCCTGCTTGTGTTTCAACTGAATGATCAGTGTTTATAAGAGACAATGCAATATATGAACGGAATTCTAACTGCGACATTTTACAGCTATTTACAAGTCTATGAATTTTCCAGGCATTGATATTTTATTTTCTTCATTGAAATTTTTAGAAGAATCAATGAAAGCAATGTCATCTTTGCGCCAATTAGCATGATAGACAGCAGATTTTTTTCTTTTTGTTGCAGCTTTAGCAGGTTCAAAATCCGGGTCTATATTATTTTCAGTCATGATTTCTTAAGTGCCAGCAATATCTTGGGGCATGAAATCGCCTATAATAAAAAAGATGTAAGTTATATAAATAAAACAACATGTGTATGTAAGGGCTTGCTTACCTTGCAATAGGTTATCATCTCCATCTTCTTCGTCAGTAAGTTCATCGACATTTGGTGGGATAATAACAACATCAATCTCATTATCTTCATAAATATTTTCTATTTCCGCTTCAAGTTCTTTTATTGTCAGAGGTCTATTTTTATCAAAATCATATTTCCTTTTATTATTACTCATATTTTACAAGAATTACACTAACTTACACGATAACAAACACTTAACGCATCCATAAAATATAACTGCAGGCATGAACAAACTCGCACTAAAATTGTAAACTCGCGCAACACTTATATAATATACTACCGTATGAACGTCTATACCATACAAACTGCCGTTGATGCGAAAACGCAACATAATGTTCTTATCTAAAAATCTCTGAATTGATTAATTTTTTTTTACACATAATTTTTTTGTTAGTACTAGAAAGACACTTTTATTGTAAACTCAGCTTAAATCATATCTCAGAATTTCAAGAAAGAAAATATGCATGACGAAAATATTAAAATTATTATTCTCTAAATTAAAACTTTTTGGTTATTGTAAAAAGCATTAAAAAATAAGTTTAAAATATTATAAAAAATATTCTTAGGTAAAATAGACCTTCTACAAACATATGCTGACAAGAATTTTACAATAAACAATTATTTAGTTACTAAAAAAAAATAAACAATTAATGTTGCGTTAACGCATCAATGGCGCTAAATGGGTTAAAACATTTCATCATGTTGACATATTGTGATAATTTAGTACTTAATTTTAAGTAAAATATACCATACAAGATACAAGTAAAATTTAAACTCACATGATAATCAGTAAAATAAAAAAACGTTGCTTTTTTCCGCTGACCACAGATTATATTTGGCATGGGAAAAAAATAAGGAATTTAAATAGATCATAGCCAACTATTGTTACTATTTAAAAAAAGGTAAGTTTGTGTCATAACTTTTTAACGGCGAATGTAAAAATATTTTTTTTGGGATAATCAAGTTAAGCATAGAAATATCTAAAAATAATCTTAATAAATATTTTCGATATTTACAACAATAACGAAGATGTGACACATTATTAATATGACAAAAAAAACACTTTTTATTCAATAACTCGAAAACCGGAAATGATAGAATATTTTTGAAAACGGTTCTGAGTTTGTCTCAAAAAACTGCTGATTTTTGGTAATTTAACCGTTTCTCTATCTTAAATATTAACCGAGATACCCATGCAATCCCATCGAATTTGGACCACCCTGTACAGGGTGAGGCATCACTTATTTTGTTATTGGAAAGAATTATCAAAAAAAGTTTCAAATAAAAGTTGTTTGATACAGTATTTCCCATAATATTGTCATGTAAATTTTTTGTTTTCTTTTGTTTTTTTAGGCATCATATTTGTTTTTTTTTAATGGCACCATCCATATTTTTTTATACGGTTTGAGAGACATTTTCTTTCTGTTTTCAACGCACTAATACTTCTATACCCCTACCATAACAAAATTTTTAAGAAAATCGCAAAAGAACATTTTTGTTCTAAAAGCGTACGGTATTAATTAATTTACATTAGAAGGCTTTGAATATGATACCAAATGGCAAAAGATTTTGAAAGAAGTTAATAAGGTTACAACGGTTAACACAAAACTACTGGAATACATTTTTTTGACAGTTTAAAAATATAACATTTGACGTTTATAATCTAAGATTTTTAAAAACTACAATAAACATAAAAGTTTGTTCTAAGGTTAGTACTTATTCGTAAATTCGCCTCCGATTGTTAAACATCGGTGTCTGCACGCTTAATTTACAAATATCACGTTTCATAACATGACCTCAACCATTTTCATGCAGGCTCTGTTAGTAATGCTAGTTTTATTTGATTTTTTATGTTTGCTGCCAACTGTGAAAAGTACACCTTAGAAAGAGAGGTACATATTTCCATTTCATTCGATCGGCTTCACTTTCCACTCATTGTGAAGATAGGGAAGGCGCGATCATGGCCGCATTCCACTCAAGCACCGTGCACATCGGTACATGTACTGCCAGTGTTCCATCAATCTGTGCACATGCACGGCGGTACGACAACTACTCCTAAAGTGTACTTAAAAATTATGCCGGGCACTTGTAGAACTGAACTAACATAACCTCAAATTTTCATGTGATTGACAGTGGTGTGAGAAAAATGGATGACACTTGCACGGTAATGTCCTAAAATCCTAAAAATATAATATAATAATCAATGTTTCTACTGCAAAATAGTTCACTGCAATCATAAACTGAAAATTTTGAGGTTAAGTATAAATACGTAAACGTTACACATGCACTTTGCTACACCGACCGTTCCATTCATTGTGTACCGTACACATACAATAAGTGTACCGTGCACTTGCACGGTGCTTGAGTGGAATGCGGCCATTTATGTTTATTAGATATATGATCTGCCTACTTATATAGTCGTCCCAATAATTGCCGTGGTCCCAATAATTGACCATAAACGTCGTTCCCAGGTAAACGTCAAAAAGTACGTCAACTGGCGCTCCCTATGAAGTATATCAATAACTATATTTTTTAAATTGAAAGTCACATAATTCTTCTAGTATTTCCATAAAACTTGGGACTTGAAGAATAATTATCTACCTGAAAAATAGCAAACAGCAATCAACTTCGCTTATAGAAAATTTTCTGAGGTAAATATGTGCTTTACCATTCTCACAACTTTTTGACGGGTTTGTTGCTTTGCTAAAAAATATTTATGCATTTCCAAAATTCAGTGACAATTGCGAATTAAATCATGAAGAATAATAGTTACAATTGAAGACCTTGGTGCAAGAAGGGGATATGTGCAAAAGTGTAAAAAAAAAAAACTTGTACAGAAATGGGTTTTAAAATAAGCGCTTTTCATATGGTGCAAATGTGGGATAAGTAGGGCTTATAGAAATTATTTTTCTAAGCCCTACTTATCCCACATTTGCACCATATGAAAAGCGCAAATTTTAAAATCCATTTCTGTACAAGTCTTATTTTTTTACTTTTTTGCACATATCCCTTTCTTGCACCAAGGTCTTCAATTATTCATGAAAACATTTGTTGAATTTTTCTTAATTTGAACATTAAACTGCCATTTTTAGGAATGACATGACATTTTTGGACATAAATTACATTTAAAATAAATCACTGGACCCGTCGCCTGCCGTACTATTTGACAGGTGATTCTGACTGCTACAATGAAAAATTTGGAATTGGGACGGCCATATAAGTAGCGAAGCAAATAGCTGAGCTATATATTATTTAATAAACATATATTGCTAGTAGTTCAAATTTTGCGTAACACAGTCAACGGTACAGATATACATCCTTTCTTTTTAATGCGACGATTGGACCATTTGCAGCTAATATACATCGGATTGGACAACGTGTGAAGCACGCGTAATGTTCACCTAATTTTTGACAGTTAAAAATATAACGTTTGACGTTGATAATCTAAGATTTTTAAAAACTACAATAAACATACAAAATTTTGTTCCAAGATTAGTACTAATTCGTAAATTCGTCTCGGATTGTTAAACATCGATGTCTGCACGCGTAATTAGCAAAAATCACGTTTCATAACATGACCTTAACAATTTTCATGCAGGTTCTGTTAATAATCCTAGTTTTATTTGATTTTCTATGTTTGCTGCCAACTGTGAAAAGTACACCTTAGAAAGAGAGGTACATAGGTATTTTTATTTCATTCAATCGGCTTCACTTTCCACTCATTGTAAAGATGGGGAATGCGCGATATATGTTTATTAGATATATGAGCTGAACGGATTATTTATGAAGTTAGCCATGAAAAACATAACGACTGATTTCTATTAAAATAGTCGTCAAACATACATGTTCACTGTGATGAATAAAATTTATAAGTCATGCAATATGATGAGTATCGTTTAGTAACTGTCATTTTCTGACATGATTAAAGAAATATTTTCTTTAATAATTGTTTACAACGCGCTAGTCATGGCTGAACAATTGCATTCTCTTCTTATAGTTTTCGGCTATAACTGTACTGCAAAAAACAATCCTTTCATAGTTGTGGTTTTTAAAATGAACACCATGATATGCGCTGGTTCTTTATTAAACAATTTATGGGTTCTTAGTGCAGCTCATTGTTATTTAAATAAAACAGATCTTCGCCTGGAAGATATTTTAGTTTTTGCGGGTGTGACAGAACTAAGTAAACGCTTTTCAATAACTGCTCAAAGTAGTAAAGTTACAAATATAGTCACAAAAGACTATGAAAGATACACAGCAGGTAATGATATCGCACTTCTAAAATTAGAAACACGTATAGAAAAAACTCCTTACGTTCAGTTTGTGACTTTACCCGCTAAGACTGTATACCCAGAAGATATTTCAAGGTTCCACAAAAACTGTGTCGTTTTGGGTTGGGGTAGGCGGCTTCCAAGAAAAACCAGAACCAAAAATAAAAATGACTCAACTAATCGGTATCTTGAATTTCGAACATACGATCCTATTAATCCAAACCATTTGTCGTGTGTTGACTTGCCTTTGATAAGTTACCTTCAATGTAACGATAAACTTAAAAAATATTTTTCTGAGTATAATAATAGTTTCGTCCTAACCCATAATCAAATATGCACCTATCACATCGGCAAAGATGCTTGCGATCATGATTCTGGTGGACCTCTTATTTGTGAAGGTGAACAACATGGCATTGTGTCTTGGGGTATCGGCTGTGCTCAATTAAATATTCCAGGAGTATATACGAGAGTTGATATATACCTGGATTGGATTGAAAGAACAATGAAAATCACATACCCACAAATATGGCCTGATATGTTAGCTGCAAGTCCAACAATACCTTGTAGTAAATCACTTACTTTAGTCATGCTTATTTTACTTTTTTGTTTTTATAAGTATTTTATATTTATTGTCTTATAAAGAAAGCATGTAAATAAAATTAAACCGTACTTTAATTTTTGTGATTAACGAATTAATAGTGACTTAGCATAATTCGTTTTTAAATACAAAAACTGTCAGATAACTCTTTTACGCCCAGATTTTGTCCTCGTGGCCTTAGATCATAGTATCGGGTGATCGAAAATGACTGATGCCCGCTAACTTCAGACCGAAAATAAAATAACCAACTTTTTGTTGGTATCGCAGTGTAAAACTAGGATATCAGTGGCGTAGTATTATTTTCGTATTCAGTGACAGTTCAGGATGATCTGTCATTTCGTGTGCGATTAGTAGTTTCTCGTTTTAATTTGCATTTTTTCGTAAAAATCAGTTATCAGTTTTCCGTTGTCTGTGCGTTCAGGTTGTTCTATCATTTCGTGTGTGATTTCTAAGTAGTTTTTCGTTTTAATTTGCATCGTTTCGTAAAAATCAGTTCTTCAAAGAACAAACTATTCATGATGGTGTTCACACAAGAACAAGATGCGTTTATATTGATGGCGCACTACCGAAGTGGTAACCGTAACGACGATGGCGATTGGACTTATTCTCTGCAGTCAACTATTGAACAGTTTCAAGAAAAATTTCCAGACATAGAAATTAATCCCAAAGTTTTTGCCACCCATAAACGACGTGTAGTTGACCGCTTCGAAAACAAGCACTGTGTGTGTAGGGCAAAATCATCAGGTCGACCGTCGGTTCTTACGCAGGAAGTAATCGAAGATGTTCAAACAAGAGTAGCCATAAGCCCACAAAAATCTATTAAAAAACTATCCACTCAAACAGGCAAGGCATTGCATTGAATTTAGATTTTCACAATTACAGTAATACATTTTTAGGACTTTCATATGGCAGCACACAAAAAGCTTTAGTGAATGTTTTACATTTACACCCCTATAAAGTGACAACGATTCCCCAATTATTTCCACGCGATTTTGAAGCAAGACAACGTTATTGTACCTGGTTCAACCGACATTTGAACCATAATGAAATTTTGGACCTGACATTTTTTACTGACGAAGCATGGTTTCATCTGTCAGGGTATGTTAACAGTCAAAATTATAGAACTTGGGGCGCACAGAATCCTCACATTTTTGTTGAAACTGTTTTGCATCCACAAAAAGTTGGAGTATGGATAGCTATCTCACGAAGAAGAATTATTGGACCAATATTCTTCTACGATACAATCAATGCCGAGATACAAGGCAATGTTAGGAACATTTATTGATCAACTGCACGATGATGAAATTCAAAATGGATTTTTTCAACAAGACAATGCCAGGCCTCATGTAGCACATAGTACCATAGCATTTCTCGAAGAATTTTATGATGACAGAATAATTAGTGCTAACTTATGGCCACCAAGGTCTCCTGGACTTACACCACCTGACTGTTTCCTATTTGGATATTTAAAAAATCGAATTTTTGCGAACAGGCCACATACACTTCGAGAATTAGAAGAAGCAATTAAAATTGAAATTAACAATATATCACAAAATATGTTACAAAACGTGTTTGAAAATTTAAAAAGACGTGTTAATTTATGTTTAGAAAATGGAGGAAGGCATTTTGAGCACCTTCTGTAAACTTGTATTGCAAACAATATTTACCTAATATGTACTTTTAAAAATTAATAAAGGAACTGATTTAAAGTAACCTCACTTAATTGTTTTTCATAAAGCTTACTCTTACACAAAAAGCTTTGCAAATCTTTTTGACAACAAAAACTGTAGTTGTCATATTTAAATGGAGAATATTATTACCCATTCTGTCAATATAAACTTCTTTCCCTACGCCACTGGTTTTCCCTATGTGTTACCAACCGTTCGAATAAAGTTCCTAACACCCTTGGCATCAATCATTTTCGATCACCCGATAGTATAAACTACATGGATAACACTACCACAATACAACTATGCTATGTTGTACACATATTCCAGACGTACAATTATACTGCATCTCCTTCTAACACATGTGAAAGTATATTTCTATTTCGTTTTCCGGACCCGCCGAGCAAATCGTATGCGTTACGCGCGAAATTTGAACTGTGGCGTTTATGCGCATACAAAAATCCTTGTTTTTACATAATTTTAGCATTAATGTAGCAACTGTAATTAGTGGGTAATCTAATTTACAATAAATTGTATAAGTCGACTAACTCGATTTCTGCATACTCTGTACAAATACAAATCTCGTGGTGTACAAATTAAATAATCCACTCAAAATCCACACACAACAAAATGAAATGAAAACATTCGATCAGATTTAGAAAGTCTTATTGAAGTACAGTAAACACCGCTTATTAGAACCACGTTTGTCAATTGATTTTATTAAACGACGATTTTAATACCAACAAATTTTAAATGTAGTCAATAAAAAAAATAAAGAACAATAATATACAGAATACATTTGGAAAAATGTTTTTGCTCTTAAAGCTTCTTTGGATACCAATTTGTTTTCGTATAAATGCTAAAGAAGGGTTTTAAATGAGCCAATCTGATCCTTCAATCGTTTGTTCTGAACCTTCAAAACTTTAACTTTTCTCCTTTGAGCTTCAACTTCTTCAATAACAAGCTTCAGGTTTTGTTTTGCCCTTGGAAGAGAAGAAAAATGTTCAACTTTCAAGTCACTTACATGGCGCGGTTTTTTTATGGCCTGTATATCCATTTGCGAATTTGTTGTTTCTGAAATCAGAAACAAAATAATAAATGTGGATTACAAGGTATGTGGGAGGCTATCAATCAACCAAACAATAAAAAGCTTTAACAATCAACAATACATACTAGTAAAAATAGCACCTTCAGCGTCGTTTGAATATTCATTTGATATTTTGGCATCTACTGTTGAAATAGGCCCAAAATTCTTATTTGAAGTTACTGGAGTCGCTGTAGCAAGCAATTTACGAAAAGACCAGGACAATTGGTCATAATCTTTTGAGGTAAAATGCTTGGAACACACACGTGAATATGACTTAAGATCAATTTGCTTCACATGCTTTTAGCCAATCCCACGACGTTCTCTGTGGAAAATCTAGAACGCATTTACCTAAGTCCGCGTTCACATGGAACGTAGTAGATAGCAGATAGTGGTTAGTGGTTAGTGCGTATTACGTAAAAAGTCCGTAACGAAATGTTTACTTGGATAAGGTTAGCAACCGACTTGTTTGTAGCATAGCACATAGCCCCAATTTAAACGTGGAAGGTTGTTTATCAAATTGACACTTTATCTTTATGTGTTTTACGTATTTATTTCTACATGATGATTTTTGGAGGATTATAAAGGTAATAAGTAGTATTAAACATCGTTTAAAATTGTAATTTTAATTAATTTGAAACATCAAAAACGTAGATACTTCACTTTAGTTACCATAGTTACTACGTAAATCTTACGTCCATTGTGAACACTTGCATTTGATTCTATACATTTCAACTTTAGCTACTAACCACTAACCACTAACCACTATCCACTATCCACTATCTACTACGTTCATTGTGAACATGTGAACGCGGACTAAGAATTTTTTATAGCACACTTAAAGTCAAAACTTACCGATGGAACGACAATGTACTATCCTGCCTTTCAGAAGCATTGCAAACCAAACATTTTTTGACCATTATGGTTTTCCAATCGATAAATATTTAAACATTCGGGAATATCGCCACTTTATTACACTTTTATATAAAACACGTGTACGCGTCACTTGTTAGAATAGGCTAGGTAGGAAGTACGTTACAGTTCCTATCACGGTTGCGCTACGATGACATCGGGCCCAGGTCCAAAACAAAGATAGTATATGTTGGGCCCATATAATATAGAAAGAGATAGGTTTAAAAAGGCACGTTGGGTATGTCTGCAACGTTCACAAAGTTCTCTTATGTAGGCCTGTGATAAAGTTGGCCTGCCAAATTTATCGCCATCTAGTGGTTGGTCTATTCTATACACTCAGTTTCTTAATTGAAATTCTAAACTTGGTTGTTAAAATTAAAAACATCATGGCCAACTTCATTCATAATCCGCTCAGCTACTTGCTTCGCTACTTACATATATCTGCCTACTTATTATGGTCGTCTTAAGCCGTGGTCCCAATAATTGACCATAAACGTCGTTCCCAGATAAACGTCAAAAAGTACGTCAACTGGCAATCCCTATGAACAGGGGCGGATTGTTAACTTTGGGGGCCCTGGTCTAATACTGTTTGGGGGCCTACCCACTTAACCCAAGTTAACCCAAGTTTGGATTAGTTGTGATGACTCATTCGCCATTTTGCAGAAAAACTTTTTTACCCTATTTTAAATAGGAAAAATAAACATCAAACAAATAAAAAATAAAATATACTTCTATCAGGTATTACTTTTAGTGACAAACAATAAAACGAAACAACAAACTTTTAGGTAAAAAAAAAACAAAAATAATAAATATTCCTTAAAAAAAATAAAGAAAACATTGTAGTAGTTATATAATGTGGCTATTTTCAATACATTATAGTAATTAATTTAAAGCGCAACTCTTCAGCATTTTTGCGCTTCAAATTCTTTAATTTGATTATCATATTGTAAATCTTTGGTTCAATCTGAATTTATTGAAAGAATTGATAAATATTTTAATCTTTCATTCATCATTGCTGTCCTATATTTGTTTTCTATATAGGACAGCCTAGAGAAGGATCGCTTCGCCTCACAGCTGGTGATTGACAACGCCAATTTTTTTTTAAAGATTGTATAGCAATTCGGAAAAATCGACACGCTTCTTTTCATAAATTAACTTGAATAATATATCACCGCATGAGTCGTATGAATCTGGCTTAGTCTGTAAGTAGGATTTTAACTGAATGCATTCATTGACTAAATGTTCGTCTATGTCTTCCGAATAATAATCAACAACATTACGTGCACTTTTCAAATCAATATTCTCGATATAAATGTCTTGCAAATCCAATAAAAATTTGAATCTTCTGCTAAATTCCCCATATACATGGCCTCTTCTGTAAAATCCACAATTAACTTATCTAATGCAACGTTTAGCGTATCCCGTTTAAATTTTTCTGCTCCATTTAGTAAAACTTTCTCTGTAGATTTATCAGAAAATTTGGAAGTAATACGTCTTTTTTTATATCATACATTTCGTTTGTTTTCTAGATATTGACAAGTTAAAGTTTGGTACAACTGATGCAAGACTTTTAGAATTCATATAATAGTATTTGCAAAAAGGTAGTTTTAATATTCATTTTTTTTTACTGCGAAGGGGCCCCTTTGACTACGGGGCCCTGGGCTGCAGCCCATAAAGATCATGCCTAAATCCGCCTCTGCCTATGAAGTATATCAATAACTATATTTTTTAAATTGATAGTCACATAATTCTTCCAGTATTTCCATAAAACTTGGGACTTGAATAATAATTATCTACCTGTAAAAATAACAAACAGCAATCAACTTCGCTTATAGAAAATTTTCTGAGGTAAATATGTGCTGTACCAATCTCACAACTTTTTGACGGGTTTGTTGCTTTGCTAAAAAATATTTATACATTTCCCAAACTCAGTGACAATTGTGAATTAAATCATGAAGAATAATTGTTACAACTATTCATGAAAATATTTGTTGAATTTTTCCTAATTTGAACATTTCATTGCCATTTTTAGGAATGACATGACATTTTTGAACATAAATGACACTTAAAATACATCACTGAGGGCGTCACCGCGTCGCCTGATGTACTATTTGACAGGTAATCTGACAGCTTACAACAATGAAAAATGTATAATTGGGACGGCCATAAAAGTATAGCGAAGCAAGTAGTTGAGCGGATTATTTATGAAGTTGGCCATGAAAAACATACAGTTCTTTATACTAACAACTGATTTCTATTAAAATAGCAAGTCGTCAAACATGGCCACTGTGATGAATAAAATTTATAATTTATGATGAGTATCGTTTAGTAACTGTCATTTTTTGATATGAATAAAGAATTATTTTCTTTAATAATGGTTTACAACGCGCTAGTCATGGCTGAAGAATTGCATTCTCCTCCCATAATTTTCGGCTATAACTGTACTGCAAAAGACAATCCTTTCATAGTTGTGGTTTTTGAAATAAACACCATGATATGCGCTGGTTCTTTATTAAACAAGTTATGGGTTCTTAGTGCAGCTCATTGTTATTTAGATAACAAAAATCTTCGCCTGGAAGATGTTTTAATTTTTGCAGGTGTGACAGAACTAAGTGAACGCTTTTCAACGACTGCTCAACGTAGTAAAGTTACAAATATAGTCACAAAAAACTATGAAACACGCACAGCACATAATGATGTCGCACTTCTAAAATTAGAAACACGTATAAAAAAAACTCCTTACGTTCAGTTTGTGACTTTACCCGCTAAGACTGTATACCCAGAAGATATTTCAAGGTTCCACAAAAACTGTGTCGTTTTGGGTTGGGGTAGGCGGCTTCCCAGGAAACCCAGAGGCGAAAAAAAAAATAAGTTAATTAATCGCAATCTTGAATTTCGAACAAACGATCATAATCGCAATCATGAAATTCGAACATACGATCCTATTCATCCAAACCATTTGTCGTGTGTTGACTTACCTTTGATAAGTTACCTTCAATGTAAGGATAACCTTAAAAACTATATATCTGAGTATAATGGTACCGTCGTAACCCCTAATCATATATGCACCTATCACATCGGCAAAGATGCTTGCGATCATGATTCTGGTGGACCTCTTATTTGTGAAGGTGAACAACATGGCATTGTGTCTTGGGGAATCGGCTGTGCTCAATTAAACATTCCAGGAGTATATACGAGAGTTGATAGATATCTGGATTGGATTAAAAGAACAATGAAAATCACATACCCACAAATAAGGTCTAATGCTAATGTGTTAGCTGCAAGTCCAACAATACTTTGTAGTAAATCACTTACTTTAGTCATGCTTATTTTACTTTTTTATTTTTATAAGTATTTTATATTTGTTGTCTTATAAAGAAAGCATGTAATGGGTGCATTTCGAAGTGACTATTTGTATTCTTTTAAGTTTTAGTTTTGTTACCGAGAGGCCGCCAGGGTGCGCTATCTGGGGTAATTTTTAGTTGTTGGTAATGTGAAAGGTTGGAGTGGCGCAGTAGCAGAAATTAGGGGTTACTAGACAGGCGTTGAGTGGTCTGGTCGATAGCTGGCGGCTGGCGGTGCTTGTGAGATTTTGGGCGGTCATTTTTTGTTGCTCCCAAATGTAAGGAGAAGTGCCCCAATAGCTATTTGTATGTATGTTTGATAGTTCTATTGAGTATTTAGAAGAGTTCCTAGTGAAGTAGGCAATAACTGGACTTGAGGTGGTGTATGATAAGCGCTCAGTTGCGGTACAAAAGTGCAACGTACATAATACGCAGATCACCGAGCAAACAAATTACAAAACCTTCGTAACTTGTACCAAATGAGTTTTAAAAAGTTTTACACCTTGTTTTGTTTTTGATTTCACAGCCTTCTATAATTTTGTTTCGAAAAAAAACTAAAAAACCTCCGTAACTTGCGTATTATTGAAAATAAATACATCAACCCTTATATATTTGAAATGACAAAAAAATAAGGAATTTTTATATGGGTTCTATTTAAAAAAATACAACTTTATGTGACAACTCGAATTTCTTTTTTGTTTTTTTTTTATTGACTACGCCACTGCATTTCTATCAAAAAAGTGCCTTTAGAACGTTAAAATTATTTTCGTTTATTTTCATAAACAAGCGAGATACAGTCATAAAACGAAAAATCGAGTTATCGCCGATAACTCGAAAACAAAAGACGATAACCAATTTTTGTTTTCACCATTAAGTTTTTTTTGGAAAAAAGAGATCGAGGATGCGCGGTCCGTTTTTTGATACCTCTTATAGTTGCCGAGATTACCTATGAAATCATCGAAATTTGCCCACCCTGTACACATATCCCAGACATACAATTATACTGCATCTCCTTCTAACACATATGAAAGTATATTTCTATCTCGCTTTCCGGACCCGCCGAGCAAATCGTGTGCGTTACGCGCGAAATTTTAACTGATGCGTTTATGCGCATACAAAAATTCTTGTATAGCTCGTCAAACAGCTCATTTTTACATAATTTTAGCATTAATGTAGCAACTGTAGTTAGTAGGTAATTTACAATAAATTGTATAAGTCGACTAACTCGATTTCTGCATACTCTGTGCAAATTAATAATCCACTCAAAATCCACACACAACAAAATGAAATGAAAACATTCGATCAGATTTAGAAAGTCTTATTGAAGTACAGTAAACACCGCTTATTAGAATCACGTTTGTCAATTGATTTTATTAAACGACGATTTTAATAGCAACAAATTCTAAATGTAGTCAATAAAAAAAATAAAGAACAATAATATACAGAATAAATTTAGAAAAAGGTTTTTTAATAGCAACAAATTCTAAATGTAGTCAATAGAAAAAATAAAGAACAATAATTTACAGAATAAATTTAGAAAAAGGTTTTTGCTTTTGAAGCTTCTTTGGATACCAATTTGTTTTCGCATAAATGCTATAGAAGGGTTTTAACCCTAGAAGCCCAATCATATTTTTGAGGCTATAAAGCCCAATCATACGTCAAAACGACGTACAATTTATAAAAGAGCTCTATCTAAATAAACTTTACTGCAAATACTAGTTTTTTGTCTGGTTTATGTGAAATACTTTTTATGTAAATAAAAAACAGAAATTTAGAAAAAATATTGTTTATTTAAACTCTGAAATGTTCACTTTAATTAAACATACAAAAAATGGCACGAAAACTGAGATATTTTTTAATGAAAAACTAATCAACTCTTATCAAACATAAATCACTTAAGTCAAATATAATTCAGAAAATTAGAAAAGTGCAAAAGTTAACAAAGCCCAAACATACGTCACAACGACGTGAACATTGCGATAACAACAAAATGGCGGCACCTATCAAAGCGAGACTGCTGTCTCCTGTTAGCTCTGGGCATGTACCTAGTTCGCTCGGATGTTCACGGCGATCTAAACAAGCATGCGAAAGAGATCGCGAATATGTGTTGGAGTGTACGTTAAAATGACATAGATTGGGCTTCTAGGGTTAAATGAGCCAATCTGATCCTTCAATCGTTTGTTCTGAATCTTCAAAACTTTAACTTTCCTCCTTCGAGCTTCAACTTCTTCAATAACTAGCTACAGGTTTCGTTTTGCCCTTCGAAGAGAAGAAAATGTTCAACTTTCAAGTCACCTACATAGCGCGGGTTTTTTTATGGCCTGTATATCCATTTGCGAATTTGTTGTTTCTGAAATCAGAAACAAAATAATAAATGTGGATTACAAGGTATGTGGGAGGCTATTAATCAACCAAACAATAAAAAGCTTTAACAATCAACAATACATACCAGTAAAAACAGCACCTTCAGCGTAGTTTGAATCTTCATTTGATATTTTGGCATCTACTGTTGAAATAGGCCCAAAATTCTTATTTGCTGGTGCTGGAGTCGCTGTAGCAAGCAATTTACGAGAAGACCAGAACAATTAGTCATAATCTTTTGAGGTAAAATGCTTGGAACACACACGTGAATATGACTTATGACAAGTTTCCTTCACATGCTTTTAGCCAATTCGCACGACGTTCTCTGTGCGAAATCTAGAACGCATTTACCTTAATCCGCGTTCACAATGAACGTAGTAGATAGCAGATAGTGGTTAGTGCGTATTACGTAAAAAGTCCGTAACGAAATGTTTACTTGGATACGGTTAGCAACAGACTTGTTTGTAGCAAAGCACATAACCTCAATTTAAACGCGGAAGGTTGTTTATCAAATTGACACCATGTATTCTACGTATTGATGAATTGTGGAGGATTATGAAGGTAATAAGTAGTATTAAACATCCTTTAACGTTGTAATTTTAATTAATTTGAAACATTAAAAACATAGATACTTCACTTTAGTTACCATAGTTACTACGTAAATCTTACGTCCATTGTGAACACTTGCATTTGATTCTATACATTTCAACTTTAGCTACTAACCACTAACCACTATCCACTATCTACTACGTTCATTGTGAACGCGGACTAAGAATTTATTAAAGCACACTTAAAGTCTAAACTTACCGATGGAACGACAATGTACTATCCTGCCTTTCAGAAGCATTGCAAACCAAACATTTTTTGACCATTTTGGTTTTCCAATCGATAAATATTCAAACATTCGGGAATATCGCCACTTTATTACACTTTTATATAAAACACGTGTACGCGTCACTTGTTAGAATAGACTAGGTAGGATGTACGTTACAGTTCTTATCACGGTTGCGCTACGATGAGAACAGGCCCGGGCCAAAACAAAGATAGTATATATTGGGCCCATATAATATAGAAAGAGATAGGTTTAAAAACGCACGTTGGGTATGTCTGCAACGTTCACAAAGGTCTCTTATGTAGGCCTGTGATAAAGTTGGCCTGCCAAATTTATCGCCATTTAGTGGATGGTCTATAGCTATACACTCAGTTTCATAATTGAAATTCTAAACTTGGTTGTTAAAATTAAAAACATCATGGCCAACTTCATTCATAATCCGCTCAGCTACTTGCTTCGCTACTTACATATACAGGGTGTAGACTCGGATCACGCAACATAGCGATTTCAATGGTAAAATTTTAAAAGTCGAATTCTTGCTCCGCTAATTATTTTAGAAAAAA